>VWZZ01000543.1:836408-945244 GCA_013399095.1 Psophia crepitans
AGGAAGGGGAAGAGAACTGAAAGAGTAAAAGTGAGAAACTTGTAGGTTGAGATAAGAACAATTTAATAATTGAAATAAAATAAACTAATAGTAACGAACAGGAAAATAACAGAAGGGAAATCCAGGAAAGACATATGATGCAAATGGAAACAATTGCTTACCACCAACTGACCAATGTCCAGCCAGTCCTTGAGCAGTGGCCCTCTGGCCAAACTTCTCCCTAGTTTATTGCTGAGAATGATGTCATATGGTATGGAATATCCCTTTGGTCAGCTGGGGTCAGTTTTTCTGGCTGTGTCCCTTCCCAACTTTTTGTGCACCCCCAGCCTACTTCCTAGTGGGGCAGTATGAGAAGCAGAGAAGACCTCGATGCTGTGTAACCACTGGTCAGCAATAACTAAAACATCCCTGAATTATCAGCACTGTTTTGAGCACAGGTCCAAAACATATCCCCATACTAGCTACTATGAAGAAAATTAACTTTAAAACTAGGTACTTTTATAGTGGTTAGATAATGGTGTGTATTATCTCGCATGGGTAACTAAGGCAGTCCAAGTGCAGGCTTAAAGGTTTAAATTAGAAGAGTATTCATTGCTGAGAACCGTGTTTCCTCCAGTCTTATCACTTCCTTTCTCTACTGGAATTTAATGTATGTTTAACAGTAGATAACTTCTGGAATCCATCTCCTTTCTATTGGAGGCACCAGGTCACCTACTCCTTTATCTATAGTTCAAGATTCAGTGTAAAATCTGACATTTGTCTGTACTACTTCAGCAGGTATTGT
Organism: Psophia crepitans; assembly: GCA_013399095.1. Classification (NCBI taxonomy): domain Eukaryota; kingdom Metazoa; phylum Chordata; class Aves; order Gruiformes; family Psophiidae; genus Psophia; species Psophia crepitans. The sequence goes on from VWZZ01000543.1 coordinate 837,193, forward strand.
TAGATACAGTCTTAAAATTCACTGGTTAATGGTACTTTTCTCTAGTGTAAATAGCTCTCTGTCACTTTATTTTCTGAATATGACTTTACTATAGCCAAATAGCAAGATCTTAATTTGATTCTTGTGCAGGATTATGTCAGCCTTGCTGAATGAGCTTGGAGTATCTCTTGACTGACAAGATTTTTAGGTTTAGAAATGGGAAGAAGAAAGAAGAATGTTTGGTAGCAGGCAGCAACATCTTATGAAGCTGTATATGCATTACAGCTACCATATGAAAAGATATTGCATCCGCCTATTGTTTTTTTGGGCCTTCTTTGCATGTGGAAACATGACATTATGTTTCATTTCCATCTGTACAAAACTGTTTTTCTTTTGAGCTAGTGAGAAAGGAATTGTATGATAAATGGAGCTTTCTGTGCTTCTTTGTATTTGCCTTTTCTCAAAGGTTAGGATTGGAACGTTGTGAAAAGCAAAGCTTTGACTGGACTCACTTAACTCCAGAGTGAGCTGTTCTTTATCATCTTAATTTCAGTTGACTCATGTCACTTCACCTCCCAAAACCAATGATGGTTGGTTAAGATTATATCCAAACCAGTCATAAGTTACCAATGAATCAGTAACAGAATATTTTGGGCTGGTATACAAAAACATCTCTTGCTACATATTTAGTTAGCTTGGATCCTCTTGTCGTTCAACTTCAAGCAGAGTCCAGTGTCCTTTATAAAACTTCTAGTGCAAGGAGGACAAAGAATTTAGCCAATTTAAAGCCGCGTTTCTCTTAAAGCAGCTAACAGCCATACATCTTGCACACTCTATGTTCAAGACTTTCCACTGTTATTTATTTTTATTATCTGATAGATATTGTGATATTAAAAGCATGGTATGCAGCAGATAAATCATCCTATCAACTCCTTGTCATGTTAATCCTATCTGCTTTTCCAACTGGAAGAAGAAGATTGAAGTATTTGGCCATAGAAGTTATGCTAAGGGACATCTTCTTCTTGGCTGGAATATTTGCTAATTTTCTCAGGTAAACATGTAATTTGGTTGAAATATTGGTGTTGAGAAGCACTATGGTACAGCTTTTAGATGAATTGGTGGTAAGGAACAATGTTCAGAAAAACCTTGAAAAATACACTTGTGTTTTAAGAGTAACAGTTATCTATAGAAACATTAATGTATCACACCTATTTTGTCTTTTGATGGATATGTTAACAATGCTGTCATTGTTTCTATATGTCTGAAGCTACATGAAACCGAGGTGTTCCTAAAGCTAAAAAGCACATAACTAAATAAAACACTGTGCTAAGCTGTCATAAAAAACCCAAGTAATACAAGAGAACTAAAGTGAAAGTCAAGCCTGTGGCCTCATTCAGAGCCTGATCTTGTGGCTTTGGCACTTAATGTTTTGCTCTTATACTGCATTTTTCAATCATGGTTTATGAAATGCTTTACAAAGACAAGTAATAATAGTCTGATTTTTTTGGATGAGGGCTAAAGAAGCATCAAGAGATAATGTCTTGTCTGTGATTTAGTTCATTGTAGATAGAAAGGGCAGAGTCCTGACTCCAAAAAATTGCCTTGAATTTTAGGTAAACCTGAATCTTTTAAGGAAGGAACATTGCAGGTATATGCCTCTTACAAACTAAATGTGTTAATGCTCTCCTCTAGTCTTTTAGACTCAGAAGTAGAGGAGATGAGACCTTGAATTCAAGACTTGCCCTGAAAAAGCTAAAACACCAATCAATACCACACTGTTTTTCAAAGCTTGAGAGAATTAATGGTGTGCAGAGCCAAAACAGCCCATGCTTTTGTCTTGGAACATCATCCTAGATCCCATTAAAAATGACCTTCAGCAAAGATTTTTTTAATGGAAACAAAGAAGGTCATAATTTAGTTTACAAAACATCCTCAAATGTTTTTAACAAGAAAATCCACATGCCAGTTTTGAAGGATTCATAGAGTTTCTCTTGCTATGTTCTTGCTTTGTTAATGAGCCGGACCTTTTTCAGCCATGACTAAATAATTTTGTAGGAAAGAACGTTTGGAAGGGTGACGCATGTGGTTAAAAAACAGCAATGAGTTTCTGGAGTCTTGGGTTTGATTCCCAGCATTGCCACAGACTTCCTCTATGACTTTGGACAAGCCACCACATCTCTGTGATTAAATTCATTGGCTGTAAACTGATGCTAGTGGAATTTCTTCTTCAGAGGCAAGTTGTGAGGAGAACGTATATTTAGGTATCAACTGCAGTGGCAGAGGACTTATATTTTTAATTGTCTAAATGATGTGAATCCAAAAAATGTATTTAAAGGTGTGGGTGGCCATTTTCTATGGATTGTCTTGATAATGGGAGAATGCCACAAAGTAATTTGAGTAATTTGTATCAGCAGTCTGTGGTGCTTTGGAACCTCTTTCCGTCAGACAGCTTCACAGCTGAACATACTTCCCTACCTGGGAGCCTGGGTCCAAGCCAGTGACAGAAAACCTATGATAAATGTGTCTGTCAGCTGGTGATGCTGCTTTGAATAATTTGTGGCTGGAGCTGTGGTGTAGGTGGCCATAGTGCTGACCTTAGGAAACTTTAATGAACCGGGAAAGCCTGGCCCTCAGGTGCTATAAGATGTGATTAGGGATATCAGCCTCGTGGATGGTCATCTAAAAGGTCAAGTGATAGACTGTGCAATGACAGAAAAATAACTGTTCAGAAAACAGTAGAGAGAAGGTTTTATGTTAATTCAGTGTACCAATATTTACTACTAGAGAGGCCTTCTTCTAGTTAAGATGCAGGCCTGGGAATTTGTCCACCATCGGATCTAGCAGACATTGCCTTAATATGTCAACTAAGTTAATCAGAGTTACATTTGCCAAGGAGCCTGAAAAATCCCCTCATTCATCTATTGCAAGGCTGAGTATGCCTAGACTGACATTTGTTATTTATCCAGGTTGCTTTTTTATGTGATCATGTACTGTCAATAGAGAGCATGAGTAGCATGTGGTGGACAGCTTGTAATTCTGCTTAGGTGCTTGGCCAACCTTTCCCTAGAGAGAAGGGAGGTGAATGAGCAACTGCCCTTAGGCCAGTCACCTAATGTTACTCTTCTTCAGGGAACAGCCTAAGGGGAGGTGAGAATGTCTTAGCAACTACTGTGGCGTCTACCCTTCCTCCTCTCTGTGAGGCAGGTGGCAGGGAGCAAAGATTAAACTTCTTAAAATATGGCTGCACTATTTTTTTTTCTTCCTCCCACACCAATGAATTTGGTCAAAATTAGCCATCTCAGTGTTGGCTTTCCAGGCCACTACACACAACAGAGAAATAAAGTTGTGGCTGTGTTTGTTCTGTTTGAGCTTGCAAGCAATAGAAGACAAAGTATGATTTGCAAGACCCAGGTCCCAGACTTCGAGAGACAAGAAGCTGTAGACAGGGGAGGAAGAGGATCTAGAATTGGTGGGGTTGGTATGTCTGTTAGAAGGGGATAGGGTCTGTTTTAAATATTCTTCCAAATGCTATAATCTGTCCAAAACTTTATCAGGGTGCTGTTTTCCACAGTGAAATAGGAAAATATTTCATAGGTGCCACCCTGTCCATATTTTGTTAGTTGGTCAGTTCCTTTTCGTATAAACAATATTTGTAACATTGAGTAATTATATGCTCCCAACAAAAATAATCTCAGAGGATAAGATTCTCTGATTTTTCTATTATGACTAGAAGCCACAAATATAAAATATTGCGTCAGAGAGTTTCGACTCCAGAAACCATCATTCTTGCATTGTAGAAATATGATGTTTAGATAAGTTCTTGGTAAGAGCTGGAACTTGCTGGGTCTCAATTCTTCCACTTCAGGGGATGTGAGAAAGTCTGATTAAAGTGAAATACCTATTCTTTAGAACTCTGGGGTTTTTCTGTGTGTCTTAATTTCAAAGTACTTTGAAGAGTTTTCTTATCACTAATATAATGAGTGTCTAGGCTTTCTTTGGTTCTGATTGCATCCCGTTTAAAAAAAAAAATTCTCAAAAAAACTGTGTGATACAGGTAATTTTTCTCAAAGGATCCCAAGTGACTGATGTAATAATCTGAGGATTTTCAGCTCCTCTGTCACAATACAATATGTGTGACTGCCATTGCAGCTTCTTTGAAGATTTTTTTGGTACTGTTCCTTCTATGGTGGGGTCTTTGGTCACTGAACTCAAATGGAAACTCTGGAAATTCTCCTTCATCAGGTTTCTGATCCTTAACAATTCATTTTGCTGTCAAGAAATCTCACATGTAAGGGTCCATGGTGGAAAGGGACTAGTAGGCTGAACTGCTAGTATGATGATTCTTTAACATTTTCTGGCCTTGCTGGGTAATCTTTTAGGACAAATTTAATAGCTACTGGCCAGCTGGTGTGTAGAAGGCAAAGAACAGCAAGGAAAATGTGTTCTACAAATACAGCAGAGACCACTTAAATTGTGACACAGAACTTGGAAAAAATCTTTTTTTATTCTGGTAAATTGCCTGGTTTGGATCATGATTTGTTGATCCCTCTCCCCACTTTTTAGATATACACAAAATTGTTTTTCATATTTTTTCTTTTGCAAAAGTCCTCATAATAATTAGAAATAAATGGCTTCCTAATGCCTTTTTTCCTTGGAAAACAATGGTTTAAATTAAAGGAAAAATGTTTTTACCCAGCATACAAACAAACATACAAGAATTCCATAAAACCCCAAAGCTGGGAGGAAGCAGAACTGCCAGTGGTTTGAGAAAACCACAGCCAGGTTCTTGTGTCCCTATGGAAAGTGTTTTTTTCTCATTAGGCTGGCTTGTTAAACCTTTGTATATTCCAAATGTGTACTGTTTAACTGTTTGCTTTTAGCGTGATTTCTCCTTTTAAAAATGACAATATTTAAACCTAGCAACATCTTGTTTTAAGATCAACAGATTAACAAGAGCAAAATCTGCCTCCCAGACTCAGCTGCCTGCCTTCCTTCCAAAATACTTTGTTCTGAAGAAGCTGATGGCAGTGATAAATGTAAGAGAGTTAGAGCTCTGCAGTTATTGTCAGCAAGTTTGCTTTATGGGTTGGGGATTAGACCTTTGATGTCTTATCGAGTTTCTGCCCTGCGTGAATCAGTTGCTTACTTGATTTAAATTATAAAAAGAAATGCTCTGTTGTGATATTGTCTCATACTGTGTCTTCGTCATTTGAGATGCCCTCAGTGTTCTTTAGTTCCCCAGGAAGAGAAGGCAACCAGCCATATGGAGAGTGGCCAGTTGCCTGCTGATCATGATAGGCATTAAGAGAGTTACACAGAAACTCAGATATAGGAAAGCTCTGTTTAGCTGAGCCTTTCTGTCCCCCCACAAAGGGAGATTGTTCTGTACAAGTCTGTAATACAACATCCAGTACTGTTTCACTTTAGCTTTAAAGGGGTTCCCCCTGTTCGTTTAAATTATTTCCTTTTCACTGAGGTAACACCTTCTTATGAAGTTGTATTTTTGATATCCCCTGCGGCAATTGCTCCTGGACAGCTGGTGGCTGTTTGGGCATGTGGTAGGGAGAGAACAGAGGTGAACTGGGAAGGAAGCCTTTGTTTTGCAGTTCCAGGGAACAATGAAGATGGCAATACCTTGCCCTGGAGACAACAATTTGAGGCCATCTAGAAGATAATTTTCAGAATTTCACATGTCCTGTGTGCTAGACCAGGATGAGAAGGTTTCTGACCTTTATGACAGAAGTTCAACCTAACACTTATTTTGACTTGTAGATCATTGCTCTTAGTTTTATTGTTTTAAGCTACCTCAGACACTTTTAAGACTGTGTGTGGATATTCTCTACTCCAAAAATAAAACCCTCAAATATAGAAATGTTGATCTGGCTTAGATTTTATTTGCATTATTTTAAAATAGCTTTTCAACATCTTAGAAGCCAAAATATTTTTCATATGAGCAGCCTTTGAACAAGATTAAAAAGTAGAATGTGTCTATTTTCCCAAATTGTAGCTGTGGTTATTAAAAACACCAACCAGGCAGATGAGCTCTGTGTGAGGAAACTGGCTAGCAGAACGGTTGTGCTAGCCCACTTGTGTTCTGAAAGTTGGGTCAGTACTCATGAAAAGCTTAAGTAAACTAGAGGATAATTCAATACATAGACAATGCATCCCACTGTTTCTCTGTTTATTTTCTCCCTGTGTGACTTCTGGCAACTGAGAAGAAACACTATAAATGACAGCAACCCGCCAAAGAAAAGATTATGAATAACAATACCACAAGAATGAAGGGCATAAAGTTACCAGTGACTTGGGAAAAATGCAGAACACTGGATACATGACACATCTAGAAACTAGTGGATTGCAGTACATGGCAGAACAGTATCTTCAGATTAGAAACCCTCGCAATTTGAGTTTCGGTATAAATTTATGATAGATTGTTTTGTCTCTGGTAACCCAAGGTTTGTTTATCTGCAGCTGTTTTTTGACTCTGTTGAACCCCTACACTTTGGTAATACTTTGAAACCGAAAGAAGTAATGCCACTGGACACAAAGAAAGAAAAGCTATATATTTACTGAAGAAATAAAAAGGCTGAGGTCTCTGATTAGCAGTTGTATGTACATACAAAGGACATCACCTTCCTGACAAGAGTTGTCTTTTTTCTTTACCACATTTTTAACAGTGCTGCTTTCAGCACTGTACTTAAGACTATCATGTTTTCCATTCCAATCTACAGTTCAATTTTCAGGCAACACATACTGCAGGTTGACAATACCCTAAATTTGGATACCATTTAACTTTTTTGGTTGTGCAAAATTAAAGAAACCAACTGTTTATGTTAATCTGGAGTTCAAAATAACTATAATAAAAATCACAGGAAGATTTTTTTGATCTCTGGAAAGCCAGGTAAACTATTTTTTAGAAGGAAAAAAAAGTTGCAGTCTATTTGTCCTTGTGGTGCACTTCTATTACTTCTAATATCTACAGCATTAGTGGCCTGTTTTCATCTATAGTGAAGGCACTAGGCTCAGTTTGCAAAAATGAGTGGTTTTGTGAAACATGGAGGGCTCCTAATCTTGGAAGTGAATGAGTGTAGTCAGCTAATAGGTGCTTTACTGTCACTGACAGTTTATTGTGTCTTGAAAGTTAAGACCATGGCTTCATTTTTAGCTGTATGGGGTTAATGCCAACAGATCGTTCATATATTGTTTCTGTTGCTTAGACTTTGCAGCTTCTGGCATAACTCATTTGGAATGAGTGCTTTGTGCTTCCAGAGACTGTATTGTAGAAGCATTCAAATGAATCAGTGAAAGGTCCTTCTGAAAGGGTAGTTCACCAGGGCTGAGAGCTACTCAATAGAGCTGCTCCTATTGAAGTATCTGTATTTACTTTAGTAGGGATGGAACCAGATCCTAGAATTAAGCTGTTCAAGAGAATAGCCCTTCAAAGATGTATGACTGCACTACCCTGAAGTGTCTTTTCAAGACAAAACTGAATGAAGAGAAAAAAGATTTGGACCCCTTGTTCTTGTAGTGCTTCATCAGATTTCCTGATGTACTATACTCAGAATGCTTAAACAGCATAGAATGCTCTTTTACTGTAACTTCCCCTATGCCTCCAGAGACCAAAGCAATTCAGTTCATTTTTGATGAAAACTGTAATAAATAGAGGAAAAATCTATTCAGGTGGCACTTTTGAACTCCTTACAGAGTCCATTCTTTCCCTGCCTCCCAACCCTTCTCTAAATTAGTTGTGGTTCCCTACCTCCTCAGCCTCCAGAATAACTCCTTCGTGGTAGATTACAAACACTGAAATAGTGTCGAGCCACCAAATCACTTGAAATCTCTTTACGTTGGTGAGCTGTTGAAAGGAACAACAGCTGTGTGATATGATAACAAAACTCGGGATTGCATGTATAATAAATTGATATCCATCTTTTTCTCAAAGCAGGAACAAAAGTATATCACTTATTTGCTTCAATTTCAGCTCAGTTCTTCCTAGTTTACCTGGTTGCACAACTGAGATATTTTGCCTTTTTTAGTAATTTGTGAAGCAGCAGTAAAAGGAAGTGATGGATGTTCTGACGTTCAGTGCTACCATCCCTCCATCAATACAGCAAAGTAGAGCTCACTTAAAAAAATACCTGTTAAAGCAATAAACATTTAAAAAATAACATGTCAAAGTAAAACACATCAATCAAAGCACAACTCTGTTTGAGTCAATTTTCTGTTCTGGTCATAACAAGATGATACTGTAGTTCTGGCAGTGAGTTTCCAAGAGCTCCCCTGCCCTGTGGGCACTGAAGGAATAAAGGACAACACTGTCCTAATTGACAGGTATTTTGGAGCTGACTTCGGGCGCTGACCCAAGAGCGATTAAAAAACCCAAATACCACCATCATAGCAACAACAAACCCTGATAAAACACCCAAAAAACATGAGCCTCACCATCCCACTCAGTGAAATTGCATATTCTGGCTGTTTTTTCCAACCATCATTGTTAAAGTTTACATGGAAGGAGGTCTGATGTCAAAAATTGCATATGAAGTGTTTAATGAAATATAAAGCAAAGGGGTGGTCTGTGTTTAGAGATTTAACAGGGTCTTTTTCAGTAAAGAGTCATAGAATTGCTAAGGTTGGAAAGGACCTCTGAGATCATCAAGTCCAACCGTCAACCTAACACCACCATGCCTACTAGACCATGTCCTGGAGTGCCATGTCTACATGTTTTTTGAATGTCTCCAGGGATGGTGATTCATAAAAGCAATGTTTAAGCAGGCATTAGGCACAATTCTCCCTCCTGTGTGCCCCTGAAGATGCATAGAGAACTTCTGGAGACCTTTGATAAATTTCTTTTTGAAACCTAGAGCCTACCTCTGTTTTAGTCATCTGGAACCTGGGACTTCGAATGTTTCTCCCTCTTTGTTTTAGTTTGACACTATGGGCTGGATTAATCTCATAGGACTTCAGCCATTTACAGGAGAGCTAGTTGATCAAATTCTCCAATTCATAAGGTGGAAGGGATATTTCTAGGATGTGATGGATCTTATCCTAAGTCAGGTGAATCTTATCCTAAATGTGCCAATTTCTGGTTTCTCTAGTTCGCACAACTAGCTCCACATTACAAAATCGTGATCATGGCTTGCTGCCCTGGAGAGTGCGGAGTGTTGTGGCTGGAATACTAATCTTTTTGTGAATAGAGAGAAATGAACTGTCAAGAACAGCTATTCATTCTTAGATGTCTGAGATAACCTTATTGAAGTCTGCTCACTTGACTGGCAGTGAAATATAATGGAAAGATTCTGATTTACTCCAAGAACCTTTACCATTGAGAAGAGACACAGAAATGTTTTGATGAAGTTCTTTGTTGTAAGTGCAAATGACATTGCCCACTACAATAGCTGGAATGGGCACATCCTAGCTCGTTAGAATGGTTCCTTACTAGTCCTGTGTATGATGTCTTTCTGTGTAAATTCGTTCATGCAAACTTAACCTTCATGGTGATGTCCTGTATGTCTGGAAAAAGGAGGAGGTCACAATTTTGAAGTAGGCAGCTCTGGGCTTGTCCTGAAAGGCTCATAAAGGACTGTTTTGCTTCAGTGGGACAGTGCAAGGTGAACTAATTTGTCAAAGTTAGGTTAAGTACAGCAGTTATACAGAGTTGTCGTTTTGAAGGCATCTTCTAGTACTGTACTAAATAACTCGATAATAAGGATAAGGAGAACTTAGGTTTTCCATACATTTCAGCACTATGGTTGAATGCTTTTCAGTAGCATTGGGATGAGAGTAGGGTTTGTTCTGTAGATGTACGATCTGCTTCATTCCTTCACAGAAGAGTGATTATATAAATAGGGAAAAAATGCATGATGTTTCAATAAAGCAGATTAACAGAGACAGACTGGCTGGTTAGAGTGCTCTCTAAGGCAGAATGTAGCATGTTGATATTTAAACATCATTGCCTTTGAAAAATACATGGGAATATGATTTTACATATTATAGCCTGCCTTTGTAGATATATATAGACAATGGGGGTGTGTGTGCCTATACATGTACGTGCATAAATATACGCACACATGTATATTACTATTGTTTAACTCATTTTCCTATTGTAGATGAGCCCAGAGGGAACAAAATATTCCTAGCTTGGAGATTTCCACATCTGCCCTTCAGGCAGCTATCAGACAGAAACAGCATGGCTACATAAATCACTGTAAATCAGCACGTTTTTCAACAGCACAAAGCCCTAAGCACAGAGCCACTTTAGAGCACGCTGCTCCATCGTTTGCTCACAGACCTCCCGTGCCAGCAGCAGGGAAGTCAGCCCATTCTGTTCAACATCTTACAGTAACCAGATGCAGGATAAAGAAATTACCTTTCAAAGCTATAGTCTGCACTAGGCTCTTCCAAGCAAAACAGCGATGTCTAGCATTCATCTTTTCTCTTCTGCTTGTCTTTCAGGCCTTTTTGGCCTTCAGCCCCCCCACGATGAGGTGTTATTCTCGTGTTTTGCAAGCAGGCTTGAATTTCATTATAGTTTCTGAAGCAGTAGTTTTCACTTGGTCAGAGGGAAAGTCTGTATATCATTTATAAGGGGTCCACAAAAATAACAGGATAAAACCCTGTTGTCAGGATGTTTAAATACCTGTCTGTGGAGGGTATATAGGTCCAGTGGAAATTGAAGGGCTCTTTAAGTTGAAGAATGGATTGTCTGTTAGAGGTTTTCAACCTAATTCATGAAATTCTACCTTTTTTTTTCCTAGTGCACCAATTCCAACCTGATCTCATGGAAGGGAATAGAATTTGTCTCCAGATAGAAAAGAAGCAGTTTCTGAGTCTTCAGCTGTAGTAAGAAAACTTATATTAGGGCAAAGTTAAAAAAGGGTCATTACAGGTTGCTTTGAGTCATGCTTTGTGTGCAGCCTATTTGTGTTAAGGAAGTCACTGCAGGGCCGCAAGTAAGTTTTCTTAGAGTTAAGCTGACCCAAATAAAATAAATTAAGATAAAATAAAATAAAACCCCAAAAGAAATTGTGGACCCTCTACTGTCTTGCTCAGATTAATCAGACAGTGGCCTCTGACCAAAAACAACCCACAGCTGTTCACTATATTGTGATGTGTAGAGCAGAGTGTTTCCCATTACTGCTTAAAAGGCTGTGAGCCAGATTTAATAACTAATCTTTACGCCTTAGCCTAAGTGCATCTGTCATCAGCTTTTCTTCCAATGGAGGGAGATGCCTGTGCCACCCATGACCAAACTGTAACATGGATCTCAACTCTTCTGCTTTCTTGCACTGGCAGTTTGGCTTGTAGATGTATCTAGTTGACTCTCTAGCCATGCACCGTTTTCCTCCCAGTGTACTCTGTGATCTGCGTAGGTGGAAAGAGAGTTGCTCTGCACTAGAGATGGTGGGATCCCAGATTTGTGCATTGGGAATGCATAAACATGCACATGACTTGGTTTCATCTAAAGACCTTCTCTGTCCTAGTGGTGATATGGCAGCAGGATGTAGACCCAAAGGAATGACACTGAATCCATGCGTAAGAGTGGATAGTGTAAGGTAAAAAGAAGATAAGTGTTATGCCATAGCAGTGAATACGTTTATGGACATGTTATTTTGATAAATGGTTTAACAGCACAGTAAAGAAGCCATCAAATGCCTGCTCTTGAGGTACTGGAAAAACTTTCTCATGGACTGCAACATCTTGCTTGTGGTTGAGGAAATAAGCATCCTGACTGTCCACAGCCCAGATTTGGGACCATTGACAACAAAGCTGAAAGAGCGGAAAACAGAGTGGAATGAATTTTCCCTAGTATAAGCAAGGTTTCAGGTATCTACTACTTCATTCTCTGACAGTTCTAGTGTCACCAAACTCCAGTAACAGAGGGTTGAAAGATCACTGGGACTGCTGGTGCTACAGCGAGGTACATTTCAACGAGTATTAAAAGCCTTTGGTATGCGAGATATGAAGGAAAGTACTGGAATTCCATGATGCCTGAAACACATGACAGTAAATATTATTTTATCAACGCTTATATTTGTCAAGTGGGTACACACAGTTTACAGTGACTTTGGTTTTATTAACTGAGGTAAACTTAGTCAAGAATTTTTCAGATATAGTCCCATTATTGTTCTTCCTTCTCAGAAATACTACATGAGAATTTAAAGCAGCGCCTAGTATAGAATAGTAGACCCCTTGGAAATTGGGTGTTGTATAATGCTTTGGAAAGACTGAAATAAATTAGAGGCTGTAAAAAATTTTATGATATGAAAATGTAAAGCAGAAGATAAATTAAAGCAACTCGAGTTGAAAAGTCATGCCTGTTAATCTGTAGCATAAGCTCAAATTTGTAGTTGAAAACAATTTTCTGAAACCCGACTAGGCTGGTTTCTGTGTTATTAGGAGCAGGAACACCTCTCTGTTAAAAGTGGTTTGCTTTTTAATGGAGTTTAACCATAATTGTCCAGTTTTTGCTGGTTGTTCAAAATAGTCCCACCTCAGGTTGGCCAGCTATTGGCATCATCTCAGTTGCTACCAGCATTCCACAAAAATGCTGCTTCAAGCTTGCCATTCAGTGAATCACATGTTTTTACAATAACAGATTTATTTGCTAAATGAACTTAAAGACAGAAATAGATGACCCACTGTTCAGGGTGAGTCACCTTCTGGTCCATCTAGATCCATATTTCTCTCCCTCTAAACTGTCCTATTTTAATCAAAAGGAGTGTTTTTACAGTAAAGTACAGCTCTAAGATCAGTATCAGTATGATCCCAATTTTGTGTCACTGAGTCTGCTTGTTTCTGTTTAAACAAATAGTATATCCCATGAGAAATCCCATAGCCCTGGCTTATTTCAGCATTTCTATTAGTTTTGACATACTTATCTATTCCTTTGGCTACATGTGAGCAAGCAATACTGATTTGGACTTGTGTCATCTTGTGCTGCTCTTAGTAAAGATGGCAATGGAGTGTTTTCTAAATATCAATAAAATACCTTCTATCTTTTTGTTTGTTTGTGGTTTTGTTTTTTTTTTTTTTTTAATATTTGCTAGTCTCTCTCTTATATGCTATATTTTCTCGCAGTTGCTTGCCTTTTTGTCCTTCCTGCTCTTAAATCGCTCAGTTACACTAGCTTGGTGGAAATCGTTTTAATGTACAACCCAAATTCTCCAGTGAGGTTTGGCTAACCAACAAGCTATTCAAGTGGTTTTGTCTCCTGGGTATGTCTTCATCCTTTGCTTTTCCAGGTTGCTTGAATATCCTTGAACCCATAATTTACCCTAATCTCCTCTAAGGCTTTGAAATAATAAAATACTTAAATAAAACTCTTTGGATAAATGCCCTTTAAAATATAGCTTTATCTGTGAACTATCACACTCTCAAGGGAGTGGATTTTGTTCCTCAGATGATTAAGGGGATTTTCTGTCCACAGTGTTACTGTGGTTTGTCCGCTGTGATCAGGCATGCCCATCTTAACTCGTGCAACAACTCAAACCAGAAAAGAGGAGGAAAGTCTGGGAGGAAAATGGGACAGAGGCTAGACTGCTGCTCTGTCTGATTTTTTTTCTGATGCCTGGGTTCAGTTCCCTGATCTACCACATGGTTTTCTGTGGGTCATGAAGCCTTCCTGTGCTTTTGAAAAATAATTCTCTGCTCAACGGGGATGTTGCTGAGGATAAATTAAGGATGGCAAAGTGCCTAGTCATTACAGAGGGGTGGTCTTATGCACACAGAAAGGCTGTACTCAGATCCTTACTTCACAGAATAGGAAGAGGGAGATGACTTGACTTGCCATCACAAATTCCATTGGGGAAGTCTGAGGCAGAAGCAGGGGACTGGATCCAGTTTTTCTGCCAGAGGCCCCATGTGGTCCATTTTTTCCTTGAAATGTCCCTTTCAGAGTTCTTCAGATGCTTCCCAGGCAAGAAAGGGAGTCTTGGAGGACCTTGCTGGGCCCCCCTGTGCTGTGGCTGATCGGGGCACCTGGTCAGGCCCTGAACACCAATGTAATTTTGAGATTGATCAGAATTGTGGAAGCCTGGCTTCACTATTGCTCATTTTGCAGGTAAAGGGAGATGACTTAAGTTTTTCTCCCTTCCCACTCAACTCAGCTAATTATTAATTCCTGTCAGCAAAAAGGATCTGCAAAATAGCACTGAAGAGAGGGAGGGAGGGAAAGAACATCTCTTCCCCACTTCTGAAGCTCTGTAGCTAAATTCCAGAACTAAAGGTTTGGAGGTTGTGTGCTAATTATTGTTAAAAATGAAAAACTCCCCAAAAACATCGGGAAAAGAAAGCTTTCCTTTTTATGTTACTGTGCCACTAAACCATAAAAATTCTGGTCAAAATCCAACCGTGTGACTAGTATTTTAAAGTAATACCTTTGAGGTTGTCTCTGCATTTTCAGGCATAGTCTCCAGAAAGGCATCTGTATTTCCTCATTTTAAGTGATAGGAAATGCAAATAGACCACAGTTTAAGTATGAAGATTACAGAGATTTATGACTCTCTTTATACTTTTTTTTTTGTGTGTGTGTAATAAAATGCAGGGAAACTGTATGTAGCAAATGTTTTCTGCATTTTTTAACATGTACCACTCTTTCCTGGTCAAATATTACCCTTTGTTCTTTTTTTTTTTTGCTTGAAAATGTCCTCCTAGTACTCTTAGTTTCTAATCTGAAGTTCATAATTTCTGTAGCCAAGGTTTATGATGATGAAGTAGCACCAATGAAACCAGTGCTTCAGCTGAATGAAGACCTTTTCTCAGGTGCCTCCTAATGCTTAGGAGAATGATTATCTCCTGGCAGCTACATGCCTTGCTTAATTTTGTGCTTATTCAGAAACAGCAAAATGATAGAGAAATGCACCTGAGGACTGAGTTCACCTCCTCCCTAGTCCCCACTTTTCCGGAGTTCAGAAGATAAACTACTATCTTAGGTTTTGGCTGGCATGCAGCAGCATCAAAACCAGTTAGGTTTTTGGCAGCGTGTTTCAGGGCAAGCAGCTCCTGCTTTTCGCAGATCGAGGGGCAGTGCCAAACCCATCAGCCGTGACTGCAGTCTTGAGGGTGGAGGGATGAATAGTTAGACCAAGTTCAGTGTGACTTTGTGGCAGAACAAGAAAGGGGAACATCTGTTGAAATTCATAATTGGAACAACCTAAATTAATTCTGTCGGCCTATATCCAGTCGCTGTCTTCTGGAGGAGATGAGATTGAATTTCTGTTAAAGGGAGAATGTGTAGTGCAGTGGGCAGAACTGAATGAGGTTTGAGTAGCAGGGGCCTTGCAGGGTTCTCCAGTGTAAGAGGAGGACATGAACTGCCCTGTGCCAGTCCAGAAAATAATCTGTAGCCCACAGGTGACCCACAGTGGCCCAAGGACAGCCCCCAGGGACTGTGGCCCATGGGCAGCCCATGCCAGGTCTCAGAACATGCTCAAAACAGCAGTCAGAAGTTTTTGTTCATTGTTAACAATTTGAATAAAATTATTTGACTCCAGACTGTTTTGCACACAGCCTGATTCAGGTTTTATCTTTTCTGCTTGCCCATGGTGGGGCACTTTGGAATGGCAGCTGAGACTCCATCATGCATGTTATGAGTGGTGTCAGTGGAAAACTCGCAAGCTATAACATTTCCCTCCTCAATCGTTGCATATAGTTTTACGGGCAAGCATATGCACAAATACAAATATTTCTATAAAATATATCTGAAGTTTCTGTTTTGTTGAGGAGTCTTTAGATTTTGAATATGGGCGTTGCAAGAATAAACGATCTGTTGTGTTTCATAATGTCCTTCATAAGGTTCTCCTACCTCACTAGTTTTCTCTTCAGGCCTTTTGCACTGTGGCTATTGGATGTAATATGGGTATAATTTTAGGTTAGTGTTGATGTTAAAAATCCTATTTGGATCTCAGAACAGACTTTTCAGCTTGTTATTGTAGACTAATTAATACCTAGCTAATAAAATACATTAGTTTCCATTGCTGTTTCATTTTTGTTGTGAAGAATATTTCTGCCATCCCTGGTTTTGGCTAAAGACTCCAACCTGCTGTTTTCAGCTTTGTAATGGTTGAAGGTGATTTGGAGATTTCCTAATTGTGACAGTGGATTTAGTGTATGTTATGGAAATGTTGCAATCGCTACCATTTCAAAACAGCAGCAGAATAACCCCAGATATAATGAATCAGCTATTATTTGAATAGGCTAAAAAGACAAAACTTTCTTTTCAGTTTTGGGTAATATTTATCTGTCTTCCCTGTGGAAGGGGATCACAGAGCGGTCTTCTCATGGGCATAGCATTCCTACAGCATTAATTTATTTTTTCTAGTTTTTGAGAGTGGACCAAGACAAAGACAGAGAATGCAGCCTGGACTGTGCAGGTTCTCCTCAGAAATCACTCTGTGCATCTGATGGAAGAACTTTTCTGTCCCGGTGTGAATTTCAGCGAGCAAAATGCAAAGACCCTCAGCTGGAAATAGCCTACCGGGGCAACTGCAAAGGTGAGCGAATCGAAGTTTCTCTTGACCATAATGAAAAATAATAGACTTTAAATACTTTTTGAAAATGTCTGTGTGTTTAAAACTAGGAGTGTTGTACTTGAAGAGATGTCTAAAACCAAGTAGATTGAAATCCATCGTGTTAATTCTATGACAATATGCTACATAAAGATAAATTAATCTTCATCCATCAACAAAAATATGACTCCCACACCCACTTACACTATAATAAATCACTATTAAGGAAATTATAAGATTAGGTCCTTGTTCTGAAGGACCGTGTCATTGGTAGGCTCAGAGTAGCTCTCAAGACTCTTATGTCCCTTTGGTTTCTTGTCTACTGCAGTTTAATATTTTGAGTTAGAGATCGTCAAATTCAGTCTTGTGTTTCCCAGTTGCAATCCTTTAGTTGGAGAGGGAAATAATAATAATAATAATAACGACGATGACGATAACGACGACAATAACGACGACGATGACAATAACAACAACAATAATAATAATAATAGTAATAATAATATTATCATCTAATTGGGTATTGTTAGTGGTGTGTGGGGTTTTTTTGTTTTGTTTTTTAATGTAACCCCCCAACAAAGTACATAAAAACTGTAGGATTTTTTTTACATAACTGAAAGTTCTGTAAAACTTTCAGTTTTACTCTGAGGTATTGTAATTCTGAAATTCAGTGAATTGGGCCTCACAGGCCATTCCTACTTTTATCATCCACTCTTTCACTTTCATCCCCTGTATAGAGAAACCGTGCGACATGCAACCCTAGCAGTTCAGTTCAATACGTATAGAGTATTTAGAGTTAAGTATTTTCACTTTTAGAGCAGCCTGATGCTAGTGAATGCAGTTCCTTAGTGAAATGTAGGATGATTCCCAACATAATGAACTTCTTTCTTATAATGCAAGAATAGCAGTGGTCATAAAGATCTACTTTCCCTTTCTCTCTGTCCTAAACAGAGGGGCAGGGGAAGAAAACCCCAGGGACCACACCGATTCAACCTCTAGGAGGCAATTTTCCACATCATCTCTCTCCATTAGCTCCAGCAAACCTCTGAAGCATCAAGGCTGCTTCAAAGAGACATTCTGTCTCATCTTCTGCCTAGATGAAACACTATGCTCATTCCTCAGCCCTTTCATAATAAGCCATTGTATTAGCTGATGGATCTGTTTACTTTTGCAAATAAGGATAACATAATGAAGTTACCTGAGCCAAAGCTTTTGTTACACTCATGAATGACAGAGAGAATTATTGTGCACTTTATATTTGTTCATTTTATACTTTACAGCATTATGCACTTTTATGGAAATTTGTGTTGGAGAATTTTTTTTAAATTGTTTTTTCCTCTTACCATATTGACAATGTCATCTGCAAGAACTTTTTTCCATAAAGATGCATTGAATTGCACTACTGACCATGTTCCCAGCAATGCGGGCAAATTTTTCTGAAGTCAACAACTACTATTTGGAGAAGTGCTCATTTGCTATTTATTTATTAATGAGTAGTGTGCTGTACAATTGTAGACTTAGACACCTGAGGCAGCTTAAATATTGCTAATAGCAAGTATACATCATGTCCTCATCAATCAGGTGCTTTTAATCTTTCATTAAATGCAAGTAAACATCACTTTAATGTTTAAGTATTTTTTTCCTTTGACTGGCAATAGACATGCGATTGCCAATAATATACTTGGTCAATATCAGCAAGAGACCGGTGCTCTTTTAATTTTGCATTTTCTTAGTATTTCTTAATCAGTCAAATCAATCTTAAATTTTGAAGTGACCAATGTCTTGTTTCCTACCTATGGCTACAATCAAGAAAAAATATTTCAAGCTGTAAAAACAAGTTTTAGAGAAGAAAAAGGTGATTCACTGGCCTAGCTGCAGTTTCAACTTTAGCACTACTAGACCTGCTTTTGATAGTTGCATCAAATATTCTTCTGAAAGAGCTAAGGAAGTCCTCAGATTAAGACCTCTTTTGAGCCAGTTACTTTTGAGTGGTGAAATTTGTTGTTGTAGGTGATGCTTGACCAAAGAGCAGAGTGGTTTTTTTAGTAGGGCTAACCAAAAAGTGATGGTTCCATTTCAGAACAACTTTCAAGGTTTCAGAACTTGTTTTCATTTCATGTTGGAATGAAAGCGAATCCTTTTGGACATGTTCATCTGTCCCCCTAAAAAAAACCAGACACACACACCACACCCCCACCCCCCATTAAAACATGGGGTTTGAAGCAAGTTTTGAGGTTGCTAATGCAGGAAGAAAGGAAAGAAACATGCATGCTTGCATGTGAAAGTTATGAAGGGAGAAAAGATGATTCCTGGTACAGGATTCACATCTTTACATCTGTGTCTGATATTTATCCATCATTTGTCAGAAAAGGCAGTCTTAAGTCTGTGTCTGTCTCCTCCTCTCTTCTTTCTCAGATAAAAATCCCTGTTCACCTCACAAAAATATTGTCTGAAAATTAAATACTACCAGCTATCATTTTAATTAGTTGAAAACATGGTGACCAGCTTTTTGTTTGGTTCGGTTGATTCAGTAGAAATGTAAACACCTTGACAGTCTATGTTGACAATCTTTTGGAATGTCTTTAAGTCTATCATTTTTTGTTTATATATTCAGAACTGTGATTTCTTTTTACATCCACAAGGGAGTTTGAACTACCACCAGTCTGATGGCTGCTTTCTATGTTTTTTTCTGAGAAAGCCAAATTTGAATTTACTATCTTTTCTCATCCTCACCTATTCTCAACACTTGTCTCTTCTATTTGGTTTTGATCTCTTAAATGCTAAAATTACAAAGGGATAGTTTGCTTGCTTTCCTTTCTTAATTCAAGTTTTGTTCACAGCAACAGTGCTCAGCCCAGGTAATTTTTTACCATTGCAAAGGAAACCATTTTTAGATCCTGGATCTTAAAACTAAATGACAGAAAACTGGCAGAATTTAGACCTTTTTCTTTTTTTGCACTCCTGTCCTGATGACTGATGTTCCTGATGACTGCAGCAGAATCAAAACAGCTGAAACA
Source organism: Psophia crepitans (assembly GCA_013399095.1). Classification (NCBI taxonomy): domain Eukaryota; kingdom Metazoa; phylum Chordata; class Aves; order Gruiformes; family Psophiidae; genus Psophia; species Psophia crepitans. Next base: position 856,691 of record VWZZ01000543.1, read on the forward strand.
AACCTAAAAATGAACCAATTTTTTTTTTAAAGTTATGAAAAGCAACTCGCCTTTGACAAAATAAGCATGAAAATAGACTGTTATGGTAGTGGGCTTTTCTGAACACATGACAAAGTTTTATAATTTTTTTTTTGTTTTTGCAGTCCACTACCAGGCAGTGCTGGAATCCATTGCTAAGCTTGGAAATGCTGTAAGAAATTACAATCTTGTAAAATTTCCAGCCAGCTTTTGCAGTTTCAAAGGTCTCAAATAACCTGTGTGCACTGTAGATGAACATCAACATTTTTGGACAGTTTTTCTGAACAAAATCTAAACTCTGAAGTTCTTGAGATTTGCCACTTGCTTGACACAGACATTTACTGTGCGATAAGATTATGAATCTAATAAATAAATGTGTGTTGACAGCTGAGAAACATTATTTGTGTTAAGGGGACTGTTCAAGTATCACCTGTGATGGAGTTCCGCTACACACACACGCAAATGCTTCATAGTAAATCTGACCCAGCATAGTCAAAGCAGCAAAACATCCAAGAAGCGGAATAGCAATAGGATTGCTTTTAAGCTGCTCAGAAAGATACAGAGGCTATGGTATGCACAGAGCCACCTTCTTTTAGGGGTTTAAGGCATTTCAACCTGAGAACTGAGCCTAGCTACACTTACAGGACTGCCCTGATATGTGCCAGGGTAGGTCTGTTCCTATAACTAATACAAACTTGGGCACAACACCTTTAGCCCTTGTTCCCTCAGCTATAGATGGCAAGTATGGGACTGGAGAGCTCTGGATGCCACACAGGAAGGCTACAAAACTGAGCCTTTGATACTCTGTCAGTGCATGCGAAAAGTACAAGTTTCTTTAATTTATGTCCCTGAACGATGGAGCTGCCGTTTTGAGTAGGGAGCGTTGCCCAGCACTGCAGTCTCCTGCAGGGCCAGTAGCTACAGTATTACATTTAATGGGGATTTTAGATGATTTAGAACATGGTACAGGTTACTCCAAAAGACTCTGCTTGCATGGAAACAGGAACACACAAGACATCAGCTAAAAGCATCTTCCCTAGCAGAAACAGGAGAAGTGTTGCTAAGTGAGTCAGAGAATCACAGAATGGTTTGGGTTGGAAGGGACCTAAAGACCATCTAGTCGCAACCCCCCTGCCATGGACAGGGACACCCTCCACTAGATCAAGTTGCCCAAAGACCCATCCAACCTGGCCTTGAGTGAGGACGCCCTTTTTCTTACAAGTATATGGCTGAACGTCTGTCACAAGTCATGGTAGATGAGACTACCCGAAACAAGTTGTTTGGCTGTTTTCATGGAGCATCTTGTACATCCCGTATGAAGGACTCTGGTTGGTTTGGGTTTTTTTCCCCTCCTGTAAGTGTTCAGAATTACTCTGTAAAATTTACTCATCACTGTAGGATGGCATTGTAAAAAGAATATTCCACATTTCTATTGTCATGAAAATTTTGCATTATAAATGCAAAAAAATAAAAAAAAGAGTGAATGCTTCAACTCATTTCTACAGACTCCTATCTGTTTCCCCTATGCTAAAATCAATAGAATTTTTCTGTCAGGTCTGCTACCCTATTTATTCCCCACTATTGAACAAGTTTTTCCCCATGAACTTTAAATATGTGAACTCATATTTTTTCTGCAGCAGCTTTCAAATAATTTTAGGCTTTTCAAATAGTTTTCCATGACCATAAATAGCATGTGTTAACTTTTAAACCTGAAATTATGATCCTGGGTGGAGGCGTGTAGGACTGAAGTTTTTTTTTCAATGAAACTGTGCCTTTTTTTGACATGACAACAAGCTTTAATCCTAGCTAGGTTAGTGGAAGATTTACCTACAGGATCAATGGAGTTTTTCAGAGTTCCCCTCGGTCAGCTTTTCATCTCCCATCTCAGCAACTTCAGGTCTCAAGTGGAGAAAGTTTGCTAGCTGACTGCATCGTGTGCTAAGCGAGCAGTATCTGTACCAGGGATGTCTACTGAAGGGACCACAGTTTTTCTCTCTGAGGGACCATCAAGCACACAGTGACTAGTTGCCAGCAGCAGTTCAATTCGCAGTTTTGTGGATGGTGTAAGGGTGAATTGGAACAGGTGGCACTGTAGTTCATCTGCGGCGGCTTGAACTTTACTTGAGCCCTTCTTGTCAGAAGGAAGCTGCAGAGCATGTGCAATGCCTGTGGCTGCTGGGAATCTTTCACCTGAACAAGAAAGCCTCTATCTCCCATTGAGATCTCTCTCTTAACATTAGCTAAGAGGAGTTCCTGTTGGTTTCACTGGAGTTTGTCCTAAAGTGGTCTGCGAGGGTTGAGGGATAATGCACTCAACAGTATCTTTTTCTCTTCTTTTTTTCTTCTTTTTCTCTTGTTCCTTAAATAACATTAAGAATATTTGTTCCCTTTCTCAGTTTGTTTTTAAGTGAATGTACCAGACCCATAATTGGGACATTGGAGACTACTAGTCTGAATGTATTAAGCAAATTGCTCAGTAATAGTATTTGGTATTCTGACATTGTGATTAATGGAAAAGCAAATTCACATGCACAGTCCTGCCAGTGTGCATCTGCCCTAGCCTACACTTCTTGAAATGTCCCAGCTAAGGTGCGTGGATTTCTTGGCTTCTCTACCAATACTTCACTAAAATAAGACTTCTTTAATGGCTGGAGGTTTGATGCAAATTGTTGNTGGTGGGGGGATGGTTGGACTAGATGATCCTTGAGGTCACTTCCAACCTTAATGATTCTATTCTATTCTATTCTATTCTTTAATGGCTGGAGGTTTGATGCAAATTTTTGATCACTGTAAAATTGCAACTGCCAACTTGCATCACATTTCCTTACTTTACTGTCATCGTGCAAGCAGCAGCCTGGGTTTACAGGGAACTGTTAAACTGGACTTGGGACATGTCTCAGAGCAGTTTGTACTCAAAATGCCAGTGTAAGGAGCTTTACGCAGGGTGATAGTTAAGTCATGAGAGGCTTGGCATTTAGTCTGGCTGGCACTCGGGGTACGTATTCAGTATTTGCAGAGATGGCCCCAACAGGGCCTTGCTGCTTCGTGAGCGCACCAGGGGTAACCACCACACACAGTAGTGTCATTGTTATTCTATAACTGTGTAGATCCCCTTTCTCCATTGGAAACTCTAGATAGCTCGTGTTTAGCTTAATTCATTTACGGTATCTTAAAGAGCCTGGCTGTTTAAAAATGCCATTCTTTTATGGGCTATCATAGACATAACAAAAGGTTCTATCTTCATTCTCATGATTCACATAAAGAACTGAAGCACATCAAAATATGAGTGGAATTTCCCATAAAGAGGTATTTTACTATTCGCAAGTTACTTTCCTTAAAGAGAGAAACACTAAGCATTTGTTTCATTAAAATGGGGCTTTCAGCAATAGTGAAAAGTTTGACTCATTTGAACTATGAGTGCAATGAATTAATGAATAAATTAAGCACATGCTTAAGTAATTTCAAATGGTATTAATTAAGGTACCTTTCTGTCATTGGATAAACATGCTAATATGATTTTTCCCTTTGCGAGAAGAAAGGAGGACATCACTGGCCAGTAGTTGTTTGGGGCTCGTAAATTAATCTTGGTCCCATAATTCATGAATCTAAGCATCCTTTAGGGAAACATTACGGTTGCCTCTTAGCTAAAGAACAGGGCTGTAAATGCTGGACATGGTTTCTGAGTGCACACCTTATCCTGTATTCACGTGGAGGCCGCCCTCAAGCTCAGGTTTGCCTGCGAGCTGGGTGTGAGCTTGACGTGTGTTCGCACGGCTGGAGGACGTCCCGTAGGTCAGCGTGTGGACAGGGACATCGGCTTGGCCAGTCCACCTGCTGCTGGAAGGCAGCCCTGTGGACTGCCTTTGGGAGGCACAACATGCTCCTGAGACGTTTCGTTTGGAGAGAGAAAGATTTAGTGAGGAGGTTTGGTTCTTTCCCTGACTGAAATGAGTGAAAGTGGGGCCGGACCACGGTGACAGTCTATAAAATAATCCGGAACACACAGGGAGAGCTTACACAGTCTGCAGATTGAAAGCAGAGGAGTTTTCACTTGTCCTCACCTCTCCCTTTTCTTCTTTTCCTGTATTTTATGAGGAAAAGGGGAAAAAAAAAAAGGATGCATTTTTTTTGTTATTTGGGAAAAAAGGTATTAAAATGAGAATGTATTGAGAAGTGGTATCAGTTTGGGTTGTGTTTTTTTTTAAGAAAAGAAACTTTCTAGGAAAAAAACCTGACTATAGGGCAGATTTTTGTCTTAAAATACTTTTAACTAGAATCTGTCTCCTCCTTTTTCAGACATATTTTCTCACTGTAGACACTGCATTTATTCTGTAGGATGACTGCAAGTTTCCAGACTGTAATGCTGACAATCCTGATGCAAACACTGTTCAGCCACAACCTAATTTTCTTTTTGAGTCTTCATTTATTTTATGTGTCAAGTTGTTATATATCAAGCCACTGCAGTAAAAGTGTTAATTTGAGAAACAAAATATTCAACGTCTCAGTGAAGAAAAGATACCTCCATACAGAAGTTGTAATTTATGTAGTCTCTGAAAGCCAGAGGAATTGACTTGGATTATACTTTCTAGTAGGTGTTTAAGGAGGGTTGGTAAAGTTTTAGGTATGTTTGGAATATCTTTTATGGGATATCCTTTGCTCTTTTAAATGTGTGTACTGGTACATGGAACACAGCACAAGTAGCACTTGAGTAGTACCCACAGTTTGCTGGAGGTGGAATTTATCTCTCTTTAAAATACTGAATTTTTCTTGATATATTTCTGCAAGTGGAGTTTGCCAAAGCCAGACTGCACAGAAACAAGGCATATAAGGACATATTTAGGCACAAAATTTTTTAAATCTTTTTAGATTCCAGTATGGACTACTGCAATTGTATGAAAGCAATCTTCTGTTTTTGTTTTGTGGAGTTTTCATTTCTGCTCATGTATTTTCAATTTAAGTTTCAGGTTTAATACGAAATGTACATCTTAAAGCAAGTGAAATAGAAACTACTAGTGCTAAAGCAGTAATACTGCACTAAAGACTAGGAACCACAGGTAGTTGCAAGCCTTCTCAGATTTTCAGTGCAAGTATTATAAATTGGCCCATAGTAGACTTCAAACTATCAAATCTCTGTTCAGCTCAGAAAGCCTAGTCTGTCCTTTGGTATGGAAAAAATCAGAAAGCTGCAAGTTGAGTTTTTTATGATTTGGGAAAAAATATATATTGAAATGAGAATGTATTGAGAAGTGGTATCAGTTTGTTTTTTTTTTTAAAGAAACCTTCTGGAAAAAAGTTGAATATTTGATTCAATTCTAGTCAGACTATAGCTCTCAAAATGTGACTGTTAGCAAATCAAGAGAAATATTATTGTGCCAAGAAGGAATCCAGCACAGCATTCCTTATTTTATCTTAAAATTTAGCTATCTAAATTGCTGGGTGGTTGCAAAATGTAAAAAAAAATACCCCAAACCAACAACCCCACCCCCCCAAAAAAGAAGAGAGAGAAAGAAAACAACAAAAAGAAAGCCCACACTGCCTGTTAGAATGCCAGCAGAGGAGAGGTTAGGCTAAGATTGCTCTGCTGTTTTGTTTGAATCCAGAATGCAGCAATAAAAATAAATAGTGAAAGAATTGGTCAGCCCTTGTCACGAACCAGCAAGTCTTTATTTTATGGCTATGTCAGGCTAAATGTCTGTGCTGACATCCTTTCCAATCCAAGAGGCTAATAATATCTGCATCTTTGAAATTGAAACTTTGAGCACGTATAGCTTACTATGTGTTTCCTATCACTAGAGGCTGCAGCTATTTATATGCTTGGTAGACATGATCAGTTCTTTTGAATATAAATTGACCTAGGTCAAATATCATAGAAAATATTTGTGTAGTAGTTTATACTATATAAACCAAATCATGTCTTGTGCTCAGAATAAAACATTTTTCTACTAAATTAACAACAAATTAAGACCATTTGACTTATGGTCCGTCACTACCAGTTAGCAAAGGGTATGGCAGTAGGAAAGAAGCAGAAGAAAATTCTAGTTCATTGTTAGGACAATTCAGTAAAGTGCTTAGGTGGATAGCTAACTTCAAACAGCTTGATGCTCTGTATATTTCTAAATTTAAGGGCAAATAAGTGTATATAGGTATTCTGCTATAATGGAGGGGCAATAAGGGAATCCTACAGAGAAACAGCAAGAGGTATTTGGATTATGTGTGTCTATACTAGGTCTGCTTGTTCATACCTGGGTGGCTTTTAGTGTAAGAACAGCTAAGTATCTGTGGAAAGCCCTCAAGGGAACTTTTTCTTCAAATTATTAAGTTTAACCACTTTATAAGTAGTTTTAACAAAGTGGTAAAAGTTTCTGATCTGTTGCGTGGGATATTCTATCTATAATAAAATAGCTAAATAAACTGTGAAGTGCATTTTATGCATAAATACATAACAAGCCTGTGTCACACACAGTAATCTCTTCGAAAGCAAGCAAAGTCTGCTCAGTGTATTGGGACTGGGAAAGGTACTTTTATTCTTACTGAAATACACACTAAACCAAGAAATACCGGATGAACTAAATCAAAATCTTTGCAGGAGATTTATCTATTCGTTTGGCAAGCTGTTTACCTTTCCATGAGAGGATCTGGGTTAGATCTCCCTGTGGAGCCCCAAAGCTGCTGTAAATTCAGTTGTATTAAATGTCACTTCGGAGATGGTGTTTACACCCTTGATGAGTTTGTGTCATTGTTTCAAAGACAAACTTCTGCTTTGCAGCAATAAACTTCTCTCTCTGTGATACATTATTCAAGGATTAGCGGCCAGAGTTGAAGTTGATGGATGTTTTCTTTCTTTTCCCAAAGAAATTTTCTGTAATCTTCTCAGTTCTGTGTATTTCTGTACACTCCAGTGAACCCACTTTTGTCTTCTTTTGTTTTACACCTCAAGATGTATTTGTCTTCTTAAACCTCTAGCTGCCTTTGCAGTCCTGGTGCTAATTCACAGTGGTATAATCAATGCACTGGCCAACATATGTGCTAAAATGCATCTAGCCTTGTACCAAGCCAGTTTTATAGCTGGCTAATACAGTCCAAGTGAACTAATTTAAGGTAAAGTCATGCATCTTCATGCTCAGTTTCTCTGCCAGGAGAACTTTTTTCCCAGCAAGCTTCTAGGGTGTAAAAGGCCATTTGTCTGGAGGTGAGACGACGAAGTCTCCCTGAGTCAGTCATTGACATAATTCAAAATTACAGGTGGTCATGTTTATCTGCAAAATTAGTTTTTGCCATTGTCTGTATATAGGCAACTAAGGCCTCATTTAAACCAGCTTTTTACAGGTCTTAGAACCAAAAAGTCTTTTCACCAGGTCACCAGATTCTGGCTTGAGCCTGCTGGCTCCCTTATTAATACCTAAGCTAAGGGGAGAAGTAAAGTATAGTGGGAATTCTAGTCAGAAACCAGTAACAGTTTCAAACCCCTTATTTTTCCACTAGACAGTTCCAAAAGTTTAAACAAAAACAGATTTTAAAAAAAAGCTTTTTTTTTTTTTTTGAGCTCGAAATCCAATATAACAACAATGAAACGGGGCTGACTTGTTCCAGCGATGCACAGCATTGCATAGTGCTTTTCATCCTTCCAACACCTTGCAGACTTGGAGTCCTCTTTGCTCTCAGGTTATTTATCACCAGTGTGACGCTGTTCACCCCAAAAGAGTTTGGCCTGCTTTGGTCAGGGTCCATGATGATCAAAATCAAATCTGTGGGTGGATTAATTAGCACAGAGGTACCAGGTAAGTCCCACCACCTTTCATTCTTGGTCTTCATTTCAAAATAACCAGGATCCCTCCTGATCTGAATTATTCCTGTTCTAGATTAAGAGGAAAATTGAATCTGTATGTGAGATACTTGACTGGTATCTCCTTAGATATCATTATTCCTATAAACCTCCTTCTGGCAAGCTACTTAAGCCCAGACTCATCCTGCTAATTTGAGATTCATGTGAGTCATCATTAGTTAGACTTGTGCAAGGTGCACAGAGGGACCCATAGACAAGAATTGTCTGGGTGCACTCACAGGACTTTGCACAGTGATCCCAGATTTGGGCTCACTGAATGAGCATGAGCAATGGCCATTGGAAGGTTCATTTCCCTATGGAATAGGATCTCACCCATCAGTAACTTTTGTCAGTTAGGAGCTGCAGGGCCTCTCTGCATCTATCTCTTGTCTGATACTTTGATGTGAGCTCATGTTTCAGCCTTTCTCCGAATCCTGACAAGAATTAATTTTCCTGTCCTTTTTCAGCTGTTATTTTACATAAATTTCTAACACTTAAATCTCCTGAATTCTTATTTTCCTTCAGAAAATTTGTTTGAAATTGCATAGCAGATTTAGAAGGTATTGCAACCAGCACACAGAGACAGGTGGTGTAATCTTACAAATTTATTACAAAAAGTAGAACTTTTGCCTTCAGTGATATTTTACTTGGAAGAAATTTAGCTCCTCTGAATTAATAATGTAACTTTCATTAGTATTCTGAGGAAGAATGTTTTTATATGTCTTTCTTTTATCTTGATCACCCTATTACATTTCTTTTGATCATGTCTCTGTGTCAGAGTTATTCCCCTGTGGTAATACCTTGGTGAAACAAAAAACAAAACTAGAAATAATGTTTTGACTATACACAGTTCAGATGCTTAACTGATAAGAGATTATAGAATCATAGAATCATTGAGGTTGGAAGAGACCTCCAGGATCATCTAGTCCAACCGGCTCCCTACCACCTATTACCCACTAAACCATGTCCCTAAGTACCGCATCTTCCTCATGGGTTTATTTTGGTTGTACTGAAGCACAGTAATACCCAGCAGCTTTAAAATGTTTTTATGGTTATGTAATACAAAATAAGGCTTCAAATGTGAATTTTATATTCCACTAAATTTTGTCATTGTTGATTTTAAAGCATATTAGATCATCCACAAGTAGGAGGCCTTTAGAGCATCAGGCTGTTTAGGAACAAGTGGTGGACAGTTTTGGAGAACTTCTCTTTCTCGTTGGCATGTTTTTATGATAATTCAGATATTGGAGATAATTTACAACGTTATTGGTACTCTACCAGAGACCTTGTGTGATGGAATTTATATCACTTTACTTTTAGGCATTTAAACCACATGTCATTCTAGAAAAACAAGGACAGAGGTCCAACAAAGGAGTGATTTATTTTCAGTTAAAATACTAGCTACATTAAAACCACATGTTATTAAGTACTCTATAACCAAACCATACTCAGAAGAAGGCTTACGACACTAAAGCTTGCTTAAAATGTTCTTTTTTTTTTTACCCCAAAATCTTTGGCAGTGCATACATTAAGAGACTTTACCTGAGTTGCACATTACATTGGCTATAATTTTTCCTTGATGAAACAAGTTATTAAAGTACCAGAATACAAATTAATACAGTTCCTTGTTATTTTTGTCACATTTCTAGATGGTTGAACTTTTCTCTCCATCTCTGTGAATGTTCCTCCTGAAACAGCATAATACGATTAAGATTGTTAGGACGGAAACATACTTTTTCAAAGTGAAACAACTTGTATTTTGGGCGTTTTACCAACACGAACTCTCATAATGCCCTATGAGAAGAGTAAGCTAATGCACAGAAGTAGTGCACATGAATCCAAGACCAGAAGGAAAATCAATACAAAGATTAGAATTAAGGGGCCACAATTTTGTTCTCAGGATGCAGATGCTGAGGACCAGTTTCTGTCCTCATTATGCTACACTTCCACAACAAGTTGCCTAGAACTTGAAGGGAACTTTTTTATGCTAGTGTTCCCAAGTGAGTTGTCCTAAGCTCGGTGGAGATGACTGGTGGATTCATCCTGTTCCAAGGACTTCTGCAGTTGCACCAAGCTTCCATGCTGATTCTGTCCATGTGTGTCTGGATAATACTGGCACAGAAAGGGTGCTTGGGGGACTGGGAACTTAGGTGGCTCACCTTTATGCTCCTGGGAATTGTTGGATGACAAAACCCTGTCAAGATATGCTGGTATCAAATTGGGAAGTGAAAGTGTTTTTGCCCCGTTGTTCAGATTCTGTCAATGTGCCACTTGCACGGATGAGAAAGCCTGTCCCTGTGCTTTCTAAGAACAGCACATTCACGAATCACCACAACACCCCTGTCTCGAAGGCAATGGCTGGGCAGTTTTAGCCCTAGAACAGAACTAGTCCTTTCTGTCAAACAGTTTCTAAAGAAAGCAGGGATCAGAAGCAGCAGATTTCTCTGCTTGTATGCTTGAGATCATTCTGATTCAGATGTTACAGTCACATCTTGAAATCATTAATATTACCTTAAGCTTGCCTGGTATTCACATTTGTCCTGAAACTGCTTAGCTCAAGCAGATTGTGAAGTATTGATTCTGCATCAGCAGTATGCTAAAATTTGTAGTGGCTGTAAACAAAAAGAAGTATATCGTATGTGTCTTTTCTCACCCTTGGCGTGCCTAATTGAAATGTAGTATATGTATTAAACAATATAATATATTAAACTATAGAAACTCTACTGAATTAAAGCTATATAGTTTGCTACTTTGTCTTGGATGGAGACCAGTACCACGTAACACAGAGCATGGTGCAAGAAACCACACAGTGGACAATAAAAGGACCATGTGGCTTTGACTTGTGCCACATCTAAATCATAAACTGTTAATTTTAGCATCATATGAATTAAGTATGTCCAAGATTATTATTGAATCCCCTCCCCAACAAGCCTCTCTGCTGTACAGTATGTTTTATTTTATTTTATTTAGCAGCCTGGTCAGCACACCAGTAGTCACAGCTGAGATAGCTGCATAACTGAAGTAAATGGTGTGTAAATTCACAGTAAAAATACAAGGCAGCTATACTCCTGCTGCCTGCTTTGCCTTTCCTGAAGCACTAGAAAGCTGGTGCTGCCGTCAGTACTGAAAGAATACTGTGAGGTACAAAATTTCAGCTGTTGCTTTGTTAAACTGGTAGGAGAAGCCTTGTTTGGGCTTCTGTCCTTTGGCAGCAGTTGGAGCAGCAAGGGTGTCTCTCTAGGCACCTCTCCATCTCATCTCCCAGTTCTGTCCTTCCCCTCTGTGCTTCACTGTGCGGCCTCTCATCTTTGTGGTGGCAAAATTTCAGTTTTGCTGACTCTGCTTGTCAGCATGAGCACATTTGGGCAAACCAAAAGGACTCACAGGTTAGACGATCAAACATTGGAGGAAGAACATGATTATACTAGTGATTTGCATATGATGCTCCAAGAAATGTTACTATCATGTAAGTGAATGAGGTGAATTAGGACAATATTGCTCAGAATTTACTGTCTTCCATTGGTTGTGTTTCCTAAAAAAACACAAGTGATTGTACGTTTTCCCTGATTATCATTCCAATCCTCTTTATGTGGGTCTCAGAGCCTTCTTCCTTTTTCTTAATTTGGGTTATCATCTATCTTTTCTTTATACTGCATAATCTAACTGACTTTTCTCATCCCTTTGTCTAGATGTTTCCAGATGTGTAGCTGAGAGGAAGTACACCCAGGAACAAGCTCGCAAGGAATTTCAACAAGTGTTTATCCCAGAATGCAATGACGATGGCACATACAGTCAGGTTGAAAATTTTTCATTCAGTATCTTGCATGGCTGGAAAGTCAGAATATGTGTATTTCCAGAGGATGAAGAAGAGACAAATGTAATGAAGGGAAATGTAATTTCAAAATGAAATGCAATTTGTGCTAACACTGACGTTAAAAAATGAAAGGGAAATTTATGTTTTGTGCCAAGTCCTTTTTCTTTTTTTCAGAGTTGGCCAGCAAAAAAGCCAAACATTACTGTTGTTCATGTGATACACTCCCTGTTCTTCTAGGCTGAGGCAGCTGAGTCATTCTGGTAGCCCCCTGAATACTCATCAAATGGTAAAATGCTTGGAATTTCTGATCTATTCCTGATCCCAACCAGAAGTCTTATGACCAGAGTCCATATCTCAGTGTTAAAGCATGAATCATACAGGATTCTTCCCTATTCTCAGCTGAATTTCTGCAGGTCTGAGACTAATTTACTTAGGTTAGATGATGGAATTCAGAGGGATGCAGTTAGAAGCTTATCCTGTGATATATCCCAATCAAGGTCACCTTCTGCTGCCTCTGTACTGTGTTTCACTTGCTAAGTTGTGCAGAAGACAATCCTCATTTTAAGGGAAGAGATATTGGCCCTCAGGAAATATAATGCAATTGATTTCTAAGAAGAATTCCGAGAGTTTCCTTTCTGACAGCTTGGGATATGAAAAATGCTGGCAGAAGCACTCTGTCCTGCTTCTTCAGTGGGTGGAACAATATGTTCTCTATGTGGAAAAAAGCTCGAGGTTGCTTGCTTCAGGAACAGTTTATGTGTCCCTCGAGGAACTTCATTGTGAGGTTTTCCTAACACCTGCACCTCACTCTTCTGAAATAGGATGTAAACAACCACATATTTCAATAGTTTTCTCTTCTATTGGATTCTGAAGGACCTACCACACTTCCCTTGAAATAATTTCTTTATGCTAAAGAATCATATGTAGGACTGAGATTAGATCCATTATGATTTATTGTTCTAGGTTTGTCAATACAGTTTGCTGGACTAGTCTTTTATACTCATGTGTCATGAACTCTGTGGGATAACAGGCAGAGGTCTGACAAACTGCACATGGTTCATGTCATTTCTGACAGGTTCAGTGCCATAGTTACACTGGATACTGCTGGTGTGTCACTCCCAATGGTCGTCCTATCAGTGGTACTGCTGTGGCCCACAAAACTCCCCGGTGCCCAGGTAAGACTTTTTGGCTGGCCAGGTCTTGGCCAGCCATTGTCTCCTGAACAGTAGAGTTTATCTGTGGCATCTGGTTAGACTTAAGGAAAAAAAATCTTCACTGGAGGAGTGGTTCAGCACAGAAACAGGTGCTGGCAGAAGCTGTGGATGCCCCATCCTTGGGGATTTGCAAAACTACTGGATGAGGCTCTGAGAAAGCTGGTCTGGCTTTTAAACTAGCTCTGCATGAGTTCTGAGGTCACTGCCACCCTAAATCTTCTGTGATTCTATGATCCATCTACTTTATTTGTAATATAATCTAGCTTTTGAAGGTGTTTTCTGCAATGACTATTTGTACGGTATTTATGTGTCAATATAAGAAACCAAGCAGCTGACTTGCTGACGTAGTCTGTCCTTTATGTTGAAACTCTCTTGCGTGTAAAGTCACTGCAAAAAGTTTCAGAGGGCTTTCCCTTTTTGATATTTTAAGTATTCAGAGTATAGAAGCACCCCCATCAAAAAAAAAGTGTAGATGTCCTGATTTGTAACACAGCCCAATGAAAGAACTCCTACAGCAAACCCCATGAATGACCAAATCCAGAGGAGAAAGAAAAATGAAACAAAGCTTTAAGAACATAATGGAATCATTGTCCGTAGAAATTAATTGGCAAATCAAACTCATTGCCATGTATTCCGCCCTTTTTCTTTCATCAGGACAATTAACAGGTTCACTGTTTTTTAGGAATTTGCTTCTGACCCTATTTCATTGACATCGATAATAAATATAAAACCCCAGTGTATGAACAGTTGCCAGAATTGCTGTTTGCCTTCTTTGAGGAATTGCACAAAACCAGCTCTAAAAATACTTGAGTTCTATGTGTTGCATTCTGTGTGTGAGGCAGCACCATTCTCTGTCAAAGAACCGAAGAAAGAGCTTTAAAAAGCTAACCCTGAAACATGAATGAAGCTGCAAAAAGTGGGTTAGGGCCTTTGAGGGAATTCAGCTGGTCTGATCTCCTTCAGTTGTTCAAGCACAGTATTGATGTTTTTAGTAAATAGGTGGAGGAAGGAAGAGACCGCTGAGAAAGTTCAGCAAATATTATAAAAAGTTAATTCCACTTTTAAGCTTAAATGATTTACAGAATCTTCCATGAATCTTGTCTGTAGGTGAACTGTGGCCAGAAAGTACGCTTCAGACTAATACTTTTGATCCAGTCTGAAAAGTCAGAATGACAGTCCGTTGTGAAAAATAATATAAAATATTCAGAAGCCTTAAAATAGAGTAAAATGTGCATTCATTTTAATGTCATTATTATTGATAACTGGATCACATTTTCAGAAAATACATGGTTAAGGATTTTTTGTGCTTCTTGAATAGAGGTGCTTTTGCATGTCCGGAGCCAGGGCTTCTCGGAAAGCGTGCCTGCATTGCTTTCTCTGCAATAGCAATTTGTAGCTTCCTTTCTCTCACTGCCATCAGTGAAAAGGGATTACGCTTATGCTGAAAGTTCAACAAGTAATTGTTTGGCAGATGTGTCACAACATATGGCATTGTGTTTGGCTCGAAATGTTGCTGTTAGCTACTGTACTTTCATTTTTTCTATTTGTATTCAGTATTATCAAGGAGAAGCTGCAGCATAGTTCCAGGTTAATTAATAGATTAATATGAGAATTATTCTATCTCTACAGGATCAAAACCCTAATTCCTCTCAAAGGTATATTCATGTGCTTATCAGATAAACTGCCAGACTGCTTCAGCTCATTTTTGGAGAGGTGGGAAGGGAGGTTATTTTTACAGAAATGCTAAGGAGAAGGTGAGAGCAACACTTGATTTTAATTTAGTAGCTCAGAAAATAGACTGCTCCAGGCCCCAGGTGAATATGCCAGGTCTGATTTTGGTCCGTGGAATATCATGGGTAATTTTCCAATCATTATGAGACCCTCTGAGATTATCTCTGCACATTTCCTCCTCTGCTTGTATCAGTGCTCTCACGTTTTACGACTCACTACTCCTTTGTCCCTCAGGAAAGAAGCCCAGCTACAGCAGATTTTGGAAATCTGAAGTGCTAGGGTATTTCGCAGTAGTAGTGGCTAAGAGCTCAGTTTTAAGAGGGGTGGAGAACCCTTCTCATTCAGCAGAGGTGGCAGCTACAGATTGTCTCAGAAAGTTATGTGGTATAATAAGGCAAAACTTTGCTCTCATGTTGGAGAGTGAAAGCCTGAAGCACAACTGCACTCCTCTCCCATATCCTGGTGTATGTTGAAAATTGCCATCTGTTTAGGATAACAGAGTTTTTTTCCCCCCAGAAGGACTGTTGATGTTTTCCAGATTACCACAGATTCTCTTTTATACTTTAATACCACTATGCACAGGAATTGCGATCAAAATATTAGTAGGTAAACTGAAGTTAAGTAGATGTACTCCTTTCTTAACTAGTATTTCAGGGATGCCATTTCTTCCAACACTATGGCTAACTTCATTGTAGGCATTGCCTTGCTATTTTTTGATACTGCAGGCAGATCTCCTGTAATGGTGGCGTCCTGACACCAGCATGTTTATGTATTTTCACTTCCTTGTATTCTGCAGGCACGATGCTATAGGTATTCTAAAGACATTAGTGCAAATTTCTCAGTTTGCATGTGCCAGACTTCTTTCTCCCAGGGTCACTTTTGCCACCTTTTTCCTTTAGAGCAGAAAGTGGACAGACAATCAAGACGGCAGGTAGAGTCAATTGTGAACATGCTTTTCTAATTGTTTCCTCATAGGAAATGTGATGGAACGTGTGAAAATTTCTCTTTTTAATGAAAATATTCCGTGTTTCTTTTCAATCCTAGGTTAGTTCTTCAGTAACTTCAGATAAGGTTTGAATACATGTCTAATCAACTGTTCCTAAATTATGAGATAATTTCTTGCCTTTCAGTTTATCCCAGTAGAACCACCTTTGACTTTGGTGAATATCCAGAAATAGGAAAGAAGATCATGACAGCCTGAAAGAAGTTGGCTTTTATTAGAGGAAATATGGAGCAGAATTTAGAATGGGCCAGTTAGGAGTTTGGTTTCCCAATTCCGTCCCCTATCTGTGCTTCACATTTACTGTGGGATAGGTGAAACAGCCTTTAAGTTTATTTAATTGTTAATATCAGTTAGCTGCATAACATGATGCTGTCTCAGGTCCTGGGGCAGAAAAGTGTCACATGTATATTTTTTATGTATCTAAATAGCTGTATGAACCATTTTTTGCTCGTTGTGTTGTTGTGGTTGCTCTTATTGAAGTTATCTTCTTTGCTGAAGACACGAGGTGTGGAAGGATGAAGGTTACAAGCAGCATTAAAAAATGCAGGACTTTTCAACTGATTTATGTAAAACCTTCACTTTAATTACTACATATTTACCTGAAAGAGGCTGTTCTATCCAGTTATTCCCACACCAACACGTGGTTCTGCTAAAGCACACATGATAAATCTCAGAATGCTATTCTGCTCCACGGAAATAATCTCCACTGTTGCAGGAGCGGTGGTGAGAAGGAGAGTAAATCAAACACATTCCCATGACAGCATTAAAAAGAAAGCTCCTTAAAAATGATGAATGCCCCCCAATACTTTCACTAAAGAACACCAGACATAAGAAAGACATTTTTACAACTCCCCATCTCTGTTATCAGCACTGCAGGGAGCTGCAGAAATTCCACAGGCAGAGTCCTGGGAAATGTGGCAGAAACTGAGAAGCAGGTGTTAAATTATCCACCTATTGTAGGGTTTTTATGCTGTATTAACTCTCCTGCGCTTGTGCCAGTGAGATTTCAGAGGTGTGGACACACGTTTTATTATTCTGTGAAGTAGTTTTGCTGCCTTACAATTAAGATGCCATGATCATCTTTCAAGGCCAGAACACAAGTACTTTTAAAAATTTAGAACTCTTCCTGTCTGTATAGTCTTATCATCAGATAATATGATGAAAATTAGTATATTTGGGAAGGCAATAATTTTTTTTAGTTTACATTATATCGCTTTTGTTAGTTAGAAAAATATCTGTCCTTGAATTATCTAATGCTTCTGTCCGAATACATAGTACTTTTCCTATAAATAGAGAATCAGACATACACATCTGTGAAATATAGAACAGCATGAGAATTTTACTGTCCTGTTTCTTTATATCTTCATTGAGTGATTACATGTCAAATATTCTTTAGCACGAGATCACAAATCATTATCTAAACTGGATAATCATAGACTTTCACCTTCTCTTCTAACGACTGGTCACATATGATCAGAACTATAGAAAATGGATATGCTAAAAATCACAAACCACAAAACTTACATCACATTGCCTGGAAGGTTTATTGTGCCTCAGAAGCTGTTAGACTGAAACTGGGCAGAATTGTTGGTTTTGCAATACACTAAGGCATAAATATTTCTGCATTTTTTTTTAATTCATCAGAATCATAAATGTAGAGATGGCTAAGGAAATGTGCAAGCTAAAATAGCGCTAAATTGTTCTTATTATAATAATGCTGCTGAACCTAATGTCCCTCCTTGCCTCTCCTCTTCCGTACATATATTCATATGGTGATTTGATTGTTTACAGTGCACTGAAAACTTGGAAGCTGATTGTATTGCCTAACATTTAGATGAGTTATAAGTTGCTATTTTTGTTTCTCACCCAGCTGAAAATGTGGGCATTTGTCGTGAGTATTGAAGATACAACTTCCTAGAAACTTGCAAGTGCAATTTCCTATCACCATTTAAGCTAGAAGTATTTCTACCTCAAATATATTCAGAAAATGGTAGAAAAAACTGATATGAGTTCAATAACCCCTCCTCATGTCCAACTTCGAGACAGCAAGAAAAGTTTCTGCTGCATAAATTGAAAATCTAAGGTGAAACTATGTGAAGATGCAGATTGCCCTTTGCAGGCAATTCTGTGTTAGCTCAGTGAACCTAATTTTCCTAGCATTCATTTAATTTCGTAGTGAAAATAGATTCACTATGATAAACTTAGCCTTTGTGAATGCCACTATCTCCTTCTATCCATCAATTTTCCATCAAAATTTAGGGTTAAAAAAAGCAAAGCTTAGAAAAAATAATTGAATTCTCCCTGAGTGTACATGAATATCATGTAGCCATCATTCGTCACCATTTCACGTACAGATGGAGTAAACTGAAGGAGCCTCTTACCAAACTTGAACCAAGCACCAAAAAGCTCAGATGTTCTTGCTTCAGCTAGCATAAATGCAAGAATCTGCCGCCTCTTCAGAGTGCACACTGAAGATTAGTACTGCAGTCCATTTGGAGCAAGGTGTCCCAAACACCCTTGTATATAATTCCTACAATGATAATGTCTTTATTTTTCCTGTCTGAATTAATATGGATGCCTCACTGAGTATGTTGAATTTCTGGTGATTCAAACATGATACAATAAAAATATTCTACCACAACAAAAGGAAACAAGTCTAAACTGGAATTCTTTTGATATGGGTCTGTAAAAGCTGAATTCTTCAGAAGGTAATGCCAGCTTGGCTGCATTATCATGTATTTTTTTATGCAACATTCAAAATCAGCATGCCAGATTTGTTAGGTTAGCTGTATTCCCTCTGGCAGGCTCTTGTGTCTAAGCTATCAGTTCGGCATGGTAAACAAGACCTGTGATTTAGTCAGTTCTCTTATTTAAATTGTCATTTTAGAACAGTTTTATTGTGCTGCAAGGATTGCTTTATTATTATTATTATTTGTTTTAAACCCAGTGAATTTTGTTATTCCAGAGGGAGATAAACTAAGAAAATAAAGGCCCAAATTTTTTCACACACTTGGAAACATCTGTCAGATGTGGATTTGGTTTTTTAGGGATTTTTTTTTCTTCCCCATTTATGCAGGTGTACGTAAGAAGAGGTGATGTGATAAGAATTGATAGATGTTATGCTTTTTCATTTTCTCTTTAGAGAGAAAAAGACCACATTTAAAGAAGTTTTTTAATATGTTCATGAGTGGCTAGGAACTAGAATCATACAAACAGTTGTAATAGTGAGACATCAGTGAGCAATAAGGAAATATTTCTATTTTATAGCCTAAGGACAGCTAACTGTTGTAAAAACTGCTAAGAAAACCAGTGGATTCTGCATTTCTTGACGACTTGGAGTCAAGACTGGATGCTGGGTTGGTTTCCAGGCTGGCAGGATGAACTGTTGAAACATGTCTGCTACCAACTTCCTAACTCCTTTCCCACCACAGCTGTCGTCTCCTTTCCGAAGGGTCACGGCTCTGAGGACATCTCCTGCAACCAGCTCAGGCTCAAATTCAGAATAAGGCACTGTTCCTTCCTCCCCCAATGCACACGGTTTTCCACACCAGCATAGGGTTTTGGGAGGGCCTTGTATGAGGTATTTAAAGTACAAAGGGGCAGTTTTTAATCTGAGCCAGGACTGGGCTAGAGGCTGGATAAGCCCCACTGAGCAGGTGGGGTGCATGGGCAAGACTCTCTGTATAGGAAGGGTGCTGCCCTGCCCAAGGAACGTCAGGGGACTAGTGCTGGTGCGATGCATCTTACTGCAGGACCTCTCCTCGCTGGGTCAGTGGAGAAGGAAGACGTTAATTGCAGCACATGAGCGTGTTCTGGTACTTGTGTCTATGTGGTGTTTCATGTTATCTCTTTCTCAGGTCCCGTGGTGGCCAAGAAGTATCATCTGACAGTAAATGGATGGTACACAAGTACAGAAGTCAGGCAAAGCTAAAATCTTTGGTTTGCCAGGGAAGAATTTGCTGATGTTTACTGCTGTAATAAACAAAAATGAATCATTAAAGCTAACTAAGTCTCTTAGAAAACATATTAAAAGTGAAAATAATATTTTTCCAGTTAATTCCTTTTTCCAATTGCAGGTTCAGTGAGCGAGAAGCTACCACAACGAGAAGGTGCAGGAAAAACAGGTAAATATCTCAATTGGCCTTTAAATAGGAACTAAAATAGTTGTAGGATACACCACTGTGATTTTCCGTAGGTTTAAATTATCAGCATATATTTATCACATAATATTTATGCATATAGAATATGTAGACATGCATATATGGTATTCATTTTATATCTGCATTGTAGATATTTAGTAAACTTAGGAGTACGAATGTATATGTATGTATACATATATTTGTCTATATATGCATAGACATTATAGTTTGCTCATCGCAGTGCTACAGACTTTGCTGTTCCATGCTCTTTGAAGCATAACTTTTCTTCCCATAGCTATACTCTGAAATATTTTCTCATACTGTTTGCTTGCCCTGGAGGACAGATTATTCTGTCTTTTTGATAAAGACAGCATTCTGCAGTCCCAAAACCTCAGGAACTGGAGTCCTCACGTTATTTCCATAGCAATCACTGCTTGAGTCATCTTGGACCCAGCACTTTGTTCTATATTGTGATTAAATCATCTGATGGCTTAGATTCATGGCCAGATGATTGTTGTTAGAGACAGATCATGGTGTATATCAAAATCCGATGCGACTCAAACATAGCTGGTAGATTTAAATGAGGGAGATGTCCATGCTTTAAACAAAATTAAAGCTTACATTCTCCAGACACCTAAAAGAATTTTAAATTCAGCTTAAAAGAACATAGGAAATGTTGCTGTCAATTACACTGGCATACATTAACTTTAAAGAAGTTGCTCATATTTGTGCTAATGTTAATGACTATCTGTTTGGTCCACTGTAAATATAACAGAACTTTTTTTTTTTCAGGAACTTCTGCAGCATTGTAGTATGCCACATTGAAATAAACTACTGTGTTGTTAGGTTAAGAAAATCAGTACTTCTTTAAAGACTAATAATTACAAAGTACCAGAAAATTGTTTCTTCATATATTTCCAGACAAATTGTGGGTTCCACTAACCTTAAGCCACCCATTTGCTTTGGGTCAGGACTTTCATTTTCAGCTTTGAACTAAATGAACTATCTCATATATAAAATTTGTCTGGAATCCTTTATTTTTGTTTGAGACTATGGCGGCTGAGCTGCTGAACCCTGAATGGACAATCACAGAACAAGAAGCTTAAATGTAGACAATTTATCAAGCCTCCCTTTGCATCACAAATATTCTAAAGTGACACGGTTGCATTTTACTCAAGCTCTGTTTTTATTCTCCAGAACAAGCCTGCAGTATGAAGGGCTGCTGACCTGGTTCCCAGTGGTCCCTGCCTCTTCTCAGATGCTGCTAACTTCCCCTCCCAACTCTTCTTCCAGCCAGTCACTTGCTGTATGCTTTAAATAAAGTGATGTTGTCAGAGACATCACAACGTGTTTAGAGACCATCACAGAGTACTGAACAGGTTTAGCTGTCTGAGTTAAAGAGCTGTGCGTTGGCTTCACAGTCATTGTAATAAAACTATTTTGTAGCTCAGTTTGAAAGGGCACAGCAGTATTTTTCAAAATAACCATAAAGCTCCCTGCTCATCTTTCCTCTGCATGTTCCTGTGGAATAACCAGGGTTGGCTGGATGGGGCTACCTGCCTGTATTGTAACCTACGAAACTTAGGCAGGTTCACTGCATTCTCACTGCTGCAGAGGACATGCTCCAGACCTTCAAGTATGGTCTTGAGGACTCTACTCAAGAGACAGCATAGACTTAGCCTGAGACAGTCTCTTCTTCCAACATGTTCCACACATACTCACAGGAGATTACCTGGTGGGCCATATCTGTTGCAGTTGTGCAGCTCACTTTGTCTGGGTACTCCAATGCTGAAAGAAAATTTCCATCTGCAGACTTTGGAGGTCAGGAGCTTTGTTTGCAAATTTGCACATGAAATCATACAGAAGTAAAGCTTAAAAGATAATTCTCTTCTTAAAGAGATAAGTCTCTTAAAAGATAAGTCTCTTCCCTGGTCCCCCAGTTCCCTCCTCTATCCAAGGAAAATACTCAGAGTATCTGAAAAGCACCAGTGTCAGAGATGGGATCACATGCCTTTTTTTTTTTTTTTATTTTTAGCTGACTGCAGGACTATGTTATTGGTGACTGAACTCTGATAGAAAGATGGAATTGGTTTTGGTTAAATGTATGCACATATGCACTGCTATGCATGTGCCAACAAGGAAGACTTATGAAGTTAACTTATAAGGTATCTAATTGGCATGAAGATGAGCTGCTCTACAGCTGTGACTCTCTACTGAATGTTGTTTTGAACAGTGTAGTGCCACATGCCTCTTCATTCTTAACGCAAAATGTCATTATGAACAGATGATGTACCTGACAGAGTGCAAACAGAAAATTAGTGTGGACGTCTTCCTGCAGATTAAGGGTTGTTCAGGGCTGTTGTAGCTCCTCCAGTTCTGGAATGAAGTTAGTACCTTTTAGATTATACAGATACCCTTTACCAAATGTTTGGTTCGTTCATGACCAAAAGCAAACTTCTTTCTTTCTTTTGGGGTGTGAGGGACCTGAGAACAGTTTTATGACTCCCCCATTAAACACTGAGTTTTAAAAAAAATAATAATTGATAAACTGCTTTAAATGCAGCTTGAACAAAGTTCAAAAGGCTAATTTTGATTGGGCTGGTAATCACTAAAGTTACAGCATTATATCTGAATTTCAGGTAATAACATCAAGATCAAATGTGTCACAAACTGAACTTGCGTACTAAAAGATGATTAGAAAAATGTCATTTAAACCTAAAACCGAGTTTCTGGCTGGGCTCTTGGTGATATTTACCTACTGTAAGCTACCCTCTGAAATTCTGGCCTTTCTGAATCACGTACTGATTGATGATCTAAATGTATGTCTTGATTCTCAGAACGCTAGGATACTTGATGGCCTCTCTGAAATTAATCAATGGCCTTATTCCACCACCCAGAGGACACCACAAAAATGCCAGCAAAACTAATGAGAAGTGACAGTCTCTTATGGCATTGAAGGGAAGTATCCTGTCTTTGTGTGGACATGAAGAATGAGCATTCTTAAAAGATGTCTCCTTATGCTTTGCTTAAAACATTTTGCAGAGAAAATAAGTTTCTATTGCTGTTGCTGTGGTTTTGTAAAAAGGATGGAGGTTAGTGTTCCGTGGCTGCAAATTTCATTTTACCTGCTATCAGAATTTACTTCGTATCTGTATTTGCCGTGAATTAGGCGGTGGCCTCCAGAGGGGAAGATCAGAGTGCCTCCAAATCCTTTGCATGGTTTGCATAAAGACAGTACAGATTTAAAAAAAACCAAACGACCCACCTGTGGTGGTGACAACAAAGAAAACAGGAGGAGGCTGTTGGAATTGCAGTAGGAAGAGGAAATGGAAACAGGCAGTGAATTAGTCTTAAAGCTGCTCCCTGTTACCCTGGTAGGGCTTCATGCAAGAGGAGTTTCCTCGGTTATCTTCAGTTCTATCTTCTATGACAGGAAAACAATCTGGAAATTATGTTGATCTGAGATCCAGATGCGAAACTGCAATAAATGCTAATAAAACACTTGCATGGAAGATGCTGTTTGCTGAAGAACATCTTGGTCTTGGAGTTGGCTTCATGCTACAATGAAACAAAGTGGAAAATAGTACTAGCCAGACCTACTAAGTCATATTTACCCAATATCGGAAAAAATTTTAAGTACAAAAATGCAATAAGGCAAAGATAGGCCTTTGTGTACTGCTATTTCTCACAGAATGCTAACTTAAGTAATTTTTCATATTGATTTTTTTTTCCAGCACTACTCCCACTGTGTTTTACTGAACCTAAAATTATCCCCATCCTCTTATAATTTCTGTAAATTTTCATCCCTCTTTTCTTGCAGTAATGGTTAGTAGTGGATGGATGGAGATGGCTGACCAGAGGATAGAAATTATGCAGACAATATTCTGTTTCTTCAGTCTGTGAATCTTGCTTATAAAATCAGCTTGACTGTTAAATATATCCTGCTGTGCCAAAAGAAACTTTCCTTTCATTTTAAGGTATCAACGTGTCTGCAGCCACTCATTTGTCCTGGACTGCTTTTGCTTTCACAGGTCTTACGCCTTTTATTCATTTATCTAATTACTTCTTTAGAAATGCTGATTTGATCAGTTTTATTCTATAGGTATCAATGTGCAGCATTAAAAATGAAGAATTAATGTCCAGGGAGAAACCTGATCACTTCTTGCTTCATCAAAGACCCTGCAATCATTTCATCAGCCATAACCTCAAAAGCCATCTGTTTATAATCTGTAGTCTGTAGGCAGACTAATCTATGATACGTAGTACCTATAAGTAACGTTTACATTATTGTTTGTTTACCGGCCGGGGCTATGTGCAAATCATTAGTATCAATCATGTATGTACACTTATTTAGCTTACTCTCATAATTGTAGTCTCCTTGCAAATCTTTTCCATTCTGAATTCAGATGATGCCTCAGCTCCCGCGCTGGAGACTCAGCCTCAAGGTGATGAAGAAGGTGAGCATCAACAGGAATCTAGCAGTGCAGTGTTGAACCGTGCGGGTATGGACCCTATACCACAGTCCATACGGATGCTACCTTATAGTTAGGGCAACTACTGGAGCAGTTGGAAGAAATTTCAAAAAATTGAAAGCATTTGTACCCTTTTTTCCAGATAAAGACAGCAAACACAGTAGAGTCTTGCAAGCACCAAATTCTGTGTGGCAGTTCTGAGGTGACGTTGTAGCTGTGGAGCCTGGCATTAGCATTTTAACTGGCACTGCTCAGGGCAGAGACAGGTTTTAAACCTGAGCCGGAGTGCAAATTAAAACTGTACAGCCAAATAAGGAAGTTAAAGGGTAAATTCTGTTCTTCGCATATTGTCTAGTAAAGTTGAAGTTGATGTTTTGTCAGGTTTATTTGCTTCTTGGGAAATTCAGTGCTCTGTAAATGGAAAGTTCAAGGCCTACATGGAATGATAGTCCCATATTCTGGCTGCCGTACCACTCACTGCAAATCTTACAGAATCTGATCTGAAGTTATTACATATTTTGGCTCCATGCTGGGAGATTTTTATTCTGATTAAACTTAAATGCAGTCTAAAAGTATTTCTTTCAACTTTTTGTATGAATGGGATACAGAAGGAAGTATTCATGACTTTGTATGAATACAGGTTTGGGCTCTCCCAATACAAAGCAGTGTGCCTTTTTCTTTTTTAGATCCATTTATCTTTAAAACTAGACACTTACTTTTCAGCTGTTAGTAACTTTTAAAAAAAAATTTGTAACATTTACAAACTTTTTTCTGTTTTTTTTTTTCTTGTTTTTTTTTTTCCTCGCTAGATATAGCTTCTCGTTATCCTACGTTATGGACTGAGCAAGTAAAGAGTAGACAAAACAAAACCAATAAAAGCTCAGGTAAGAACTTGTGTTGTCCTCAGTTTGCAAAGCAGCTGTGAAGACGTGCATTTATCCTTGTTAAAACTGAAACCGTTTAAGTGAAAGTCATCTTAATAATCGTTATATTAATATATCTATTATAAGATAGCAACTTATTGATTTGCTTTGTGATGGTTTTGTAGGCTCATGCATCATATGTTCCTTTTCTATGGAAACATTTCTGGCCAAGCTTTATTAGGTATAAATTGACATTACTGCACTAAAGTTTCTGACTCAC
Source organism: Psophia crepitans (assembly GCA_013399095.1). NCBI lineage: Eukaryota > Metazoa > Chordata > Aves > Gruiformes > Psophiidae > Psophia > Psophia crepitans. The sequence continues at coordinate 882,047 of VWZZ01000543.1, forward strand.
ATCTTTTTGGCATCTGTGAGTGGATCTGACATTTATTTTTTGCATCCTCTTTAGTTCTCTATCTATTTTTTATCTACTTAGTTTGTGTTGGGTGTTTTTATTTTTTTGGGGGGGGGGTTGGTGATGTGTTGCAAGAAGATGCTTGAGAAACAGGGTGGCTTACATGTGTTTGGTGGTAAATCTTAGGAGGCAAACCTGAAGAGAAGCAAACTCCCATCAGAAATGAGCTGTCAGTTAACAGAAAAATGGAAAGACAGTGTTACCTGGTTTTTTGCTTACATCACTCACCTGTTATTTGCAGACTGATCACTAGTTTAGTGTGCATTAATTATGTTGCTTTTTTTATAATTGTTGAATTTTGGCTTTGTTTTTTTTTTTCACAAATTCAGAGCTGAGCTTTGTAGACCTGGACTAGGAATGTCAGGCAGATGTCTTTAGACTGAAGCCTCTAAAACATTCAGATACATTCAGTGTTTCGGTGGACTATAAGTTTTGATTCCTGCCTCACTGTTCCCTCCTTTCAGTGGAATAAACTTCATGAGTTTCTGGTTTATTTTTCTCTGGAAAAATGTTTCATTTGAAAGGAAAAAATAATGATAGAGGTTATGACTCAGTAAATCACCTAAAAGCACGCTTCAGATCGGGTGGAAATTGAGATTGTGCTTTCCAATAAGTACTGTGCTTAAGTATTTTACTGAATTGAGACCCAGAAGAATTTAAAAAGACAAACGATTATCATAGGACAGACAGACAGACATATCCTCATGAAAAGATTTACAGGTTCCTTTATATAAGCTATTTTAAACTTCAAAGCAATAATTGTTAATACTTTTTCCTCTCCTTGATTATCCAGTAGGCAGGCACTTAGGGGGAGGACTTTAAACATAGTATAGACAAGAGTTTGGAGCAAACGCTTTTTGTGCTGGAGATTTATTCTGTCATTTCTTTAGTCAGTGCTGGGAAAACCAGAATTCCTTTGCGATTTTTGCCATGTAAAGATGCGTATAGAAATATGTCACTTTTAGGAGCATTTATTTTAACTTTTTAGGGTGCTGGAGACTAGCTAGATCTAAAGTGAGAATTCTTGAGTTTGCAGTCCACCTGCTGGAAGCAAAAGCTTAAAGACACACAAAAAATTAGGAAAGCATATAAGAAAAGCTGTATTTGTTATTGGGAACTTGTAACCTCCAGTCCATCTGAGGACATATTGACAAAGGAAGAGAAACCAGGACTGTAGTCTACCTGTTTTAGGTAGACTATTGCTAGCCCATGATGTGTTAGCATCAAAGGCATGACTGGGTTGGATTAGATAACAACAGGACTTGCTCACTACTGTACCGTGTACAGAGGACCTCTGGAAGGCTAGCACATAGAGTCATAGAATCATTAAGGTTGGAAGAGGCCTCAAGGATCATGGTACAGTCTGTGTTGCCATAGCCAGACTAGCAGGAGTAAGTCAGGAGACACTGCGTAGCCAGGCTTGCTGTATTTTGTAGGCATACCTAATGCACTAGACCGGACGACTGCTGTCTCTGCTGTAACTTCTCTTGTATATGTAATACAACATAATCAGCCAAGATGAATCTAGATGCTAAAACCAGTGTTCACCTGTTGTACTTTGCAGTCTCTTTCTTCTTGGCTCCAAAACCAGAATGTGTGGAATGTGACCATATATTTGTAAGTTGTTTTGAGCCTCACTGATAATCAGTAAACAAGTCTTTTAAGGTCTTGAAAAAACTGGTTATATTTTCCCCTGATTACTTCTCAGAGAGGTGCCAAGGCTTTTGGGAACATCCACAGAGAACGAGCTCTGGGGTGCAATGTGACTAAATCCACTGGATTGTAAGCTAACCACCTTTGGACACCCATGCTTCAATATAAGGGATAAATACAGATGTCTCTGCTGTATTTACTCAGTTTGCTTAGCAAACTCTGATTCAGACTTAGTCATACAAATACCAGAAAGCTTATTAGAAATGTATTTGTCTGAGTAAAATGAGGAGAATTTATGTCTGCGTATGAACTGTGTTTATAAAACAAAAGATGAAACCCAATTTATTGATAATGGGCTAATTTTTCCTTTGTTGTTCTATAGTAACCCAGGTGCTTTCAAAGAAATTCTTCAGGTGCAAATAACGCTATGATCTAGCTGTGCCTGTAGAAAATAACTAAAGAAAAATAATAATGCTAACAATTTCAGGAAAACTCCAAATATCTTACTCCCCATCCCACCCCAGCCCCCAGCTTTGACCTGAATATATGTCCTAATATGTCATGGTCAACAAGTCATGGTTATAAAGAAATTTGTCTTGACCTGAGAAATCAGTCTCCTTAGGAGAATGTTGTTGTGAGTTAAGGATCACAAACGAATACAGTGAATTTATTGTACTCATCCTGAAATGATTTGCTTTTGCTACTCTGCAAATGACCTGCCAGTTACAATTAGCCGGTAAAATCAGCATAAGCTTTTAGGTTTTGGAAGACGGAAAATAATAGCTCAGGAAATTCTAGTTTATATTAGTTATCCGGTGCTTTCATTTGATTAAATCAGCCTAAATTAATTTAGCACAGAGTATTTGCATTTGGGAGACTTACAGATGCAGGGCATGAAATTACCAGATGATGTATCCATGCTCTATAATGACTTTTAGTGCATATTCTTTTTGTTGATTCAGAGAAATAGGCCTTTGCTGCACATTGAAGGCATCTGTTGAGTGGTATTCAACCTATTAGCTTTTGATGGTAAAATGTTATTGCAGCCGAAAACCCCATAAACACCAGGTCGTGTAAAAATGGCTCTGTTTAGCATAGTGGATTTGGGTAGAGACATCTCAGTTTTGTCTCTTTTTGTATGTTGAAGTTGATTTTAAAAAATTTTGAAAAGTCTTGTATGATTCTATGAACATGGGACTATATGGGTTCTGATTAAGACACCAAAATGTAGCAGCCTACAGGCTGCTGTCTGTATGTGATGTCAGCGTCTAAACTCCTGCTGTAGTTTGTGAAGATGCAGTCAGTGCGGTGGGTGGAGCAGCCCACCTCAGCATAAAGCCACCACCTGCACTTGGCCAGCTCACTAGAAAACTGGACCTCACTGAGTGCCATGACTAGTTTAGATCTCTAGCCTACAAGAAGATATTTATGCTTTAGATGAACTTTGTCCCACCCCAGTATCAATTGAAAATCTAGGTAGTAGTCTTCTAGAACTTTTGTATTTTGTAAAGACCAGAGGACAGAAGGCTTTTTGCCTTGAAGAAACTGGATATTTTGGACTATGTCCTCAGCGATTACCAGTTACTGTAGCTTCAGGGCTAGGCACAACCTTGATCTGGGTGGAGAACACTACGTGACAGTGCAGATACTTTCCCATCACCTAAGAGGGAAAATACAGTTCCCTGAGCAGAGCTCAGGTTACACTGTAGATCTCCTGGGTTCTCCTTGCTACATCTTCTCTACCAGTGGTTTATATCCCTGTGGGATTCTTGGCAAGCAAGTGTGACATTTTTCAGAGGATGTATGCCTTTTTGAGTTTGAGTATAGGCGAAGGAAGGGTAGTTTAATCCTTTTCACAATGGCCAGTGAAGCTTAGGATTCATTTTGTTAGCTTGAATTTAAGAGCCAAATGTTTCTAGTATTTTGTTGTTTAAGTACTTCCATGAAAAACACATAGAGTGATTTTAACTGATAATATTAATGTTAAAAAAAAATCTTAGAGTACTGAGTAATTTCTAAGTACAGTCTGTACACCACACAAATGAAAATAAATAGTAGTATAAAATTTCATTAATTTTACAAATACAAGGATGCAAAAAGTCATCCTTAGTCTGGAATATACTTATGTATATGTTTCAGGACTTTAGAGATTCTGGTGATAATACAATTCAAGTTGAGAGCGCCAGAGTTAAATAAGCTGTCATTGGCTAAGGCGCAGTACAGTTTCACATATTTACTATTCAGTTCTAATCCCTTATTATTAATACTTTTGTGTTGTATTTCCTTAAAGATTGAATACTTTGGCTTATTAGCACTAATGATTTACATGTTCATTGATCGGTTGGCTATTTTATTTAATGAGCCTTGTAAAGTGATTGAAAAAGTGGTGTTTGTTTTGTTGATAATCCGGTGTGACCGGCAAAATAGAAGCCAGGAAGAAATTGTCGCATTTCTTTGTACTTTACTGAACTTGACTTTGATTCATGTGTTAAATTTTAAACACATGGAATGAGTGGGTAGAAATTTAGGGCCCCTGGCAGTCAGTGGCAGAACTCCCAGGCAGCGGCTGAACGACCATTCATACTCTGACTGCACGCTACTAGTTCACCCTGTAGTTCACGTTTTGTCTGGATCAGGCACAGGCACGCGGTGTAGTGCTCGTGCCAGCTTCATACTTTCTGCCAGTTTTGTGCTTATGTGCTTTAAGCAGGTGATAGAAGACATGATCCAGCATGAAATAAGGTCGGCCCAGAGGAAACCCTGTTCTGGCATAAAACCTGCTAAGGCAGGGTCAGGCTGTCAAAATTCTTCACACATCTATGCAAAAAGTAGTGGATCATAGGATTATGACATTTTTTTCATTCAGAATGAAATTAAGAATTCATAGTCCTCTCAAACTATGGCTTTAGTGACTTCAAGAGTGCCCAGATTTCAGCCACTGTACGTGGGTATTCTGGAGATGTAGAATCATCTTCAGTTTCATTTCTGGCTTTGGCTGTGCACACATGAAAAGAACACGTATTTTTATTTATTTTTTATTTAATTTTCTGACACAAAGGAATAGTGTTTTATTGCTGCCATTTTACTGCAGACCATCAGTTTCAAGGCTTTAAAACTTTGTTACGAGATTTTATCAATTAGCCGCAGAGGGCTCGATCCAACAGGAGAGTTGTTCTCAAAACACCATCTGGGAGAACGCCGGAGTGTACATACAGCAATGTAGTACAGACTGGCTGCAGATGCGAATGGAAACAGTTAGTATAACATCTACTGTAAATACACTCTTAATAGGCTAAAATAGGGCATTTAAAGCGATAATATAACCAGCAGTTATGTGTCTGTATCTATACGAAATATCTGCTTGCATTTGTCGGTCCATATAGCCTGAATCTGTTGGCAAAGTCTGCCAGTGAGACTGAGCAATGCGACAGAGTGACATTCTAAGATCTGAATGCAGTTTTTATTGCCTTGTCATCTGAATGCTTTAAAGCATTTGTACATATGAATTTTTCTCACATGGAAACTATGTTGGTTGTCAGGGAAGTTTCTGTTTTGTTAGATTGCTTTGTTTCGTTTCTCAGAGGCCATTGTTCTAGTGGGATCCCTGTGCACTTATCATGCCCTGAAAGTCACCAAAGGACCAAGGCAAACCTTGTTCCATACTCCAATGCTCACGTTCATTCCAAACTGAACCTGGCTAATGTCCTCCTGCTATGCCTATCCTGGCAAAACTCAGCCCTGAAGTTAAAAAAGCCTGCATGAAAAAACAAAAGTAGCAGTAAGAGTTTCTGTGTCTGCCCAGTCACAGTAATTCTAATAGCCAGCCCTGTCTAAGCGTAGGAAAATGAGTAGCTTACAGACAGGAAAATGAGGAACAGCTCAATGACTTTGTATTTATTCTAATTAATTGTTGCATTTTCCAGATGTTGCTTTTAATATTACGTGCAGTTGAAGATGTGTGAGCTAGCAAGAGAAAAATAAGATCCAGTTGCATGTTCCCAGTTACATATTTATTACAAAGTAATTAGAAGTTTTCTAAAACTATTTTGAATTAGGCTTATTTTGCAATGCAAAGATTGGAGATATGAAACCAGTTATAATGGAAGGAAATAAAAAGGGGTATCATAACAAACTGAGAAAAGTGGGGGAAGAAAGTGTTCTAAAAGCTTGTTGCCTCCATTTTTCAGCAGGGATCCTTGGTGGGTTGTGTGTTGGCCTGAAGAACCTTGGCCAACCTTCCGTTCTCAAATTTGCTTATATTCAGCATTAAAGGAGGGGAGGAGAGGACATTAGACCAGGATACGCATGTATGTCCAAAGAGTCCTGCTCACTTCGAATGCATTACGCCTATATTGGACACTCAGAAATTGAGTTTAAATGAATATATAAAGTAGATTTGCATAGGAAAATATCCTGATTAGGGTTGGTTCATTAATTGTAAAGCACTGAATTACCTAGGAAAACCAGTGGTTTTTTTCCCCCGTTATTACTTCATTTCAGCCCTAAAGACAGTGTTTCCTTCCAACTATTGATCATATATCAGCCATACTCAAAGATGGGATTTGCATTCCCAAACTTGTGTTGTAAATACAGCCATTAACTGTAGCTGGAGAAACCAAGCACATGGGAATATGTTGCTGAAGTACAGGCATCTTGTGCCTTCATATGACCTAGGGTATGTGATGTCTGCATGGGCTAGGAGATATGACAGCCTACTGGAAATCTGTGATGTTCTGGCATGTAGGTTTGATAGACCAGAGTACCTGAAATGACATTGAATTGAGCCCTAAGAACCTCAATTTAAGCCATGAAAGGAAAGTAGGAGGAAGAACTATTGACTTCATACATATCAATTGGTTATTAAGTCTTCACATGGATTCTGGCAATGGGAGCTCAGTCCATTACAGATGGACAGTCACTCTCTGCTAAATTTTGGACAAGTTCAAATTCAGATGTTATTAATGTGAACTTTATAGCTTGAGCTCATCTGCAGGTCAATTCCCTACACAAGAAAAGGCACTAGCTTTTTTTTATGACATCTGCAGCTGAAGTCTGAATGTTTTGTGATGGCCACTGATCCACCTTTTGGGCCTTGTAAAATTTTTGTGTGCTGGAAGACATCAGCTGGTAGAGTATTTGTTGTTTGGCCTATTATCTCAGCAAGTTGTACATGGAAGATAAAGAGAAAAATGTTGTAAGGAAGTTAAGTAAGAAAAACTGATACAGGGGAGGACTGGAAGCTTCCAGGCCAACAGTCTTATGACCTCCTCAGACTGAATTGACTCTTGTTGCTAACTCACTAAATGTTCCCTTTAGAGTTCCTGAATGAACTCAATTATTTGGTATGAACTATAATTTGTGATTTGTATTTTACTATAAAAACAGCATTGTAAAGAAACTGTTGGGAAGGGAGATGTGTGAGGCACTGTCATGTCTTGTTATATCCCCTACTGTTTTATTTTTAAATATTTTGAACAGTAGGAGGTAGTTCTCTTTTCTTCTCTTCCATTTTTTGTTATTTTTTCTGTCAAGAAACAGATTACTTTCAAAGAAGTGTTTTAGAATATTGGTTTCACGATACTCCTTGGCAGCTGAAAAATTGGCTTTGAAGCCACTGATTGTTCACACCGCTAGGGCCCGTCAGTAAATGGTTGACTTAGTTCCTAGTGGAGAACTTTGTCTTGCTTTTCAGCAGCAATTTTTAATGATATCCTAGTCTTGATTTAACTGCTACACAGAGAGAGAACAGTACTCTTCACCTTCTTCACTTGTGAAAGAAAATTACTCTTCATACTCCTTGGTTCTCTTGCCTTGCCTTGCTTTGTCTGTCCTAAATTGGTAAAGGAACATTACAGTTTTCTTTAAGTTCTTTCAGCCTTTTCCAAGAAGATAAAAACTTTCCAGACCTCCCCACAGTGCTTGTACATTATGATACATTCTTAATTTGCAGGCTGCTGGATCGTGCTTATTATAGTACTGTCCTATCTTTAATAATCCTTTTCACAAGCATTTTCATTTATCTTCATTTTGTTTTTACATATTAGTTCAAAACCTTTATAAAGATCAAGTACTGACATTTCCAGTTTTTTTCCTCCCACTACAGTGGAAGATCCTCCCATCCTAAACCATTAAAAAACTAGAGTTCTGTTTTACATCCAGTTGATGTTATTTATGCTCAGGATGTTCCAGGGTTTTATTGGACCCCCACTGTGGGGGGAAAGGAAAAAAAAAAAAAGAAAAGAAAAGAAAAAAATCTGTTTTCTGCAATGTTGATAATTTCTATTTTACTGCGTGTGTTTAACTTGTATGCCAAAAGATAGTAATCTTTCCTGAACATTTTTAATTATATCACATTACCTTCTGCAGCAACAGTCCTACTTGAAGTTATTCTTTAGTTTTCAGACATGCACTCCCTCACCTACCCATAGCTTTCACAGTTTACCAGACATCAGATTGCATAATCATAAAAGCATTAATAAGCTTCATAAATCCTAAGAGGGATGTCAGGCTAACAGTCTATATTTTAATGACAGATACAAAAACCCCCACATAAATCATGTTACTGCACAGAAACATATTGGACTGGATCATATCTAAAGACATAATCTTTCTGGGAAATAGATAAATCTTCCAGTCAGGACAGTCTGGATCTGGCTGTGGCTGTACTATGATTGCAGGGCAGTATATAGATGATAGGTCTTCCAAATTTTGCAGGCAATTAGAAGTCCAGCAGGGTTGACAGTAAGGCTGCCAGGCCTTCCATCGTCTTCCCAATGACCTGATAGGAGAAAACGTCCATGTTCCATGCAGAGATGCTTATCTTTCCCTGTCCCTCGCAACCAACAACCATAAAAGCAATGAACATAGACAGTAACCTTTGCATATCTTTTTCAATACAGTAAAGACAACATTTTTCTTGATTCTGATGCACTTTCTTGGGCAAGAGGCCCAGGTCAATTGTGAGCATATAGAATTAGGCATCTAAGTTTGCAAACTGGTATCTAAACAATTCTCCTGTTTTTTTTTTTTCCTGAAATATTTAGAATCCAATACTACTCTTGAGGTCAAGCCAGTAAAAAACCCCAACATATTACAAAATGAAAGAAACACTTGCAATTTCAGAGAGCTCTGAGACTCATATTTTTAAAACTTCAGTAAATTGGTGATTATGCTCTTGAACAAGGAGAAACCCTATTTGGAATATAGATGGTTAAGAAAGTTATTCCATCACTTAAAGGACATCCACCAAACTCTCTCCTACATTTTGTAAGGTTAAGAACTCTTTATGCCTTCATCTGTGAGCTGATAAAACCTCTTGAAATGCTAACTGTAAGAAACCCACAATTTTAAGTTTTGCTCTTAATTTTAATCAAAGTCATCCAGTGAGCTGTTCTGGCAAGAGTATTCTGAGTTTATAAGAAAGACTAGACTGTTCTGAGGAAAACAATTTTCTCTTTCTTCCATGAGGATAAGTCAAATGACCAACTATCCACCTTTCCAATAATTGAGTAAGTGTTTTTAGAAAAGCCAAACAGTTATGGCAAAATATTCCCCTGCTAATATCTTATATGAACTGTGGAATTCTACTGCTTGATCTGGCCACATTCTTCACAAAATACCTCTGACTGCTCTTAATGGAAATACAGACCGTGGAAGGACTGGTAGCCATGTAATATGAATCAGCCCTGGTGGCTGGAGTCAAAATTTTACCTCAGTTTCCTGACATGTACATTTCTAACAGTCTGAATTAATTTCTAGATGTTCTCTGGTAGATCAGGTTATGGGCAGTCACAGTGGTTTAAATTTGGAAGGATTTTTAATGGGATTATTTATTACATGTGACTTCCAACTTTCTTATTTGCCAAACCATGTATCTCTGAACAAACCTCCTGAAAAGACTGAGAGCTTGTGTTACAGTTCATGCATTACTTTATTATTTTCTAATAAATTCTTGGCTTTTTCCTTTAATTCTTGAAAAAAATGCCATGTGATGCAGGAACTTTTTGAGGCTTCATCAATAATGTTAGCATTTTCCATTTGGTACAAAAGCAAGAGAAATTAAACTCCTACAGGGACTTCTGTGGGAGAAGTGGAATTCACTCCAAAACCTGTACGCTGGTCATGTGTCTGCAATGCAGCTGTTGCCTAAGTCCAAGCCTTTACTGCAACGTCTTCTCTTATGGACTGTTAAGGTCCCAGTCTAATGCTGCCATCCACGGATCCTTTCCCCTAGCTTGCCCTTAATGCAGTACACTGGATTTTCTGTTTGGGACTGGAGTAGAGTCTCCTTTCCATGAAAAGCCACACCAAGGGTGATAATTGGCACATGGGAACTCATTCCTGCCAAATTACATTGCTAAAGTATGTAAAACCACTTTGAGATTGTTTCATCTGCAAGATGCTGTATTGTATTATTACTGGCTTGCTTTCTGTTTCGCTCCACCCTGTCCATCATGCTCTGTCCTCTCTCATAACAGACTGTTCCAGATAAATGCTAGACGTTATGTTTTTCCTGCATTCTGCACTGCCTAGAAATAACATTAACTTTTGTTGCCATAATGCACTAGATTTCTGTGTTACTGGAGAAGAAGCAGTGGTTGAAAAGACAGACCACTGTTTTTCATTAAGCTATTTTTAATACCTGTTTTAGTTTAAGAACAGCAAGCCAAGTATCTGCATTCAACCACAAATAAAACTATGTTTAAATAAGATTAAGGCTGTAAATTAAATTTCAGATCTTAAATTCTCTTGGTGCATTACAAAACACAAGAGAAAAGAGAGGGCGAAGCTTAATATACCAAACTGGTTGAAAAAGTAGCCTTCTAAGGAAGAAGTTGACTTCTTAGGGTTTGATTTTTTTAAGACATGCATTTTCAGCTACAAAATTGTATTTCAAGATAAAAATTCGAACAACAAAATAAACCTTCAAAAAGCTGAATAGTTTTGGCTCAGCACTCAGAATCTTCATCGGTCATAGTAATGTCTGGTGGGAGCTGAAATTTCAAAACTTGGTTAGTTCCTTCTGTTTCAGCTCGTCAGGCTGACTATACATGCAGGATATAATGGTCTCCCCTTTCTAAAAACTCAGAGATACCTCAGAAAACTTGTAGGCATCTTGGATTTTGTGGTTCTTTGGGAAGTTCAACACAAAGAAACAACTTGTGGGTTTTTGTTTTTGTTTTGTTCTCATTGAGAATCACAGTTTTTATGAAAAACAAACATTTCTAATTAAAAACATCTTTCCATTTAAAGACCTGGTTTTGCACCAAAGACAGTCACAATGAAATTTTTCATCCAATCCTATTCCAGTCATACCAGGCTATGAAAAAAATTGTATTATCACCACTTAAAACAGTGAGTTACCTTGTTCACTTGTTCTCCAGTGAGTTCTTAATGTTATTTTAACTTGCCACATCTATTGTCCTTCAGTGAGTAAAGACAACTTACCAAATGAAAGGATTTATATAGTTCTCTGTTTGGATGACTGCTTAGATACAAGTTTTGTTGGACTAGAATACATTAAAAATACATAAATTCCTCAAACGTGAGTGACCTGTAATGCCTTTGAATTGTTTTCCAGTGCAGCCAGTTAGATCAGGGCAACAGACTGGTTGGTGTTTGATCTGGGAGCAGAGGATTATAAAGTCAAATTAACGCCTCTTGTGACCCCAAAAGCTGAGATACAGTTTTGGCAAGAAAGTAGAAAATAGTTCAGGATTGCAAGATCTGTTCAGGTTCAAACTGTAGAAAGGATTGAGTGTCTGCAATACCCCCTCTCAGTCATTAGTCCAAATTTTCAGGTCTTCATTGAGGCAAACTCCCATCGGTGTAAGGGCTGGCAAGGGTTGATCCTGTCTGAGTGTGTTTACTTGTCATTTAGTGAATTCATCCACAAACTCCATTATAATAGAGACTTTTAACAGAGGCAGGGGTGTGATTAGTTGCAGAGGTTCATGACCATCACACATTGTCATGGTGCAGTTCACCCTTCTTTCACAGCAACACTGTGCCCAGTTATTCTGGCTGGTGAGGAGGAAGGTACCCTTTCTGTTGGTTTACTTACCTAATTGGTTTGGGGAGCAGAAGTGTAAGTAACTTTTGATCTTGGATGTTTCCTCTCTGACTGTTCGAAAACTACCACCATGATCTAAATAGCCCTCAATGCCTGAAGGTAATGAGAGAATTGTTATTCTTGTTGCTCTCCTGTTTGACTGAAAAAGGCTACATCACGCCTAGCTTAAGGGACTTAAAATTTTAGTGTTGTTGCTGTTTCTAATCAAGTTTAAAAAGCAATTTAAGATAATTTTTAGGACATGATTTTTAGTTCCTTTGAGTTGATACAACAGAGAAGCAGCAAAGCCAAAAATATCAGTATAAATGTCAGTGGTTTGAAAAGTCATTTCTCCCCCTTTCCCTACCAACATCCCAAGTATGAAACAGTGACTTCTAATGTAGTCACGCATCCTGTAGGTCATCCCTTAAACTAAACACTTCAATATAATAATAGCAAATGACTGTAGGAGGACATGGTTTAGTTTCAACAGGCATGAAGCCTCATTTAACTCAGAGCAATGTAAATAGGAGTGACTCCGCTCCAGTCAGGAAGGGTAACACCACCAGAATCCTTAAGAGAGTCAGGCCTGGAGGGGCTTTTTTTTTTTTTAGTTTTCTTATATTTTTCCTCTAAACAGGGACATTAGTGGTACGGGGCTGATGATGGTGTTATTTCCTCTCTTGGAAACACAGTGCACACTCATTTCTTTAAGTAGCTAGTATGTGGTAATAGGACAGTCCACCCCAATCCTGCTGCTGTTGCATAGCTGGAATTCCTCTCAACTTAATGGATGTGCTAGCAGCACAAGGGCTTAGCAACTCCACTTGTATGGCCAGCTGAAAGAGTGAACAAAGGATTTCTCTTTATTATCGTTCTCTAAAACTTCATTCTCTCCAGATAAGGTGATGTGTTTTGCACATTGAAGTCATATTAATAAGCATTGAATATTCCTGAATACCTTCATGCATGACTGAGAATACAATACCGCATAACTAACCATAGTGCTAGCCTCAAGGATGTCATGGTGCAGTTGCCTTTTCAATACCCTTGTCAAAATTGAGCCTATGTGACTTTTATATGGAGCGTCCCCTGTCCACAGCAAGGTTAGAGGCTTTTCTTGCAACACTGATTTCTCACCTCTCTATTCTTCCCCCTTCTCTTTTTGACAAAGTCCAGATTGGACACCAAAGAGTAAAGGCTGTAGATCACGCAATTAATTTGCAGGCTGTATTCTGAAAATGCAGTGACTCCAAAAACAAGCTCAGAGTTCTTAGGAGCAACCAGTTGAACAGTGTGGTGGGTGGGAGAGAGAGTTTGATCCCTAGATTGATTAAGCATGGAAAGGTGTCATTACCTATCTGTGTAGAATTTCAGAGTCCATTTCAGAGATACCTTGTCCAGTTGTGGTATCCATACTGCAGGATACCAAACTCAGGGAGCAACTAGGAGTTTGATCCTGAAGCTGGTGGAGTATATGCTCAGCATTAATCCAGTGCTTTTCTAAGTAAGACTGTTTCCATAATCTCTGGTTTTTTTTGTGGAAGTTCGTTTGTATTTTTCAAATAAAACTTAATGCAAGTGTCATAACATCAGCACTGTTTGTCTGAATGACCAGTGCTATCAGATTCTTGGCCTATATTCTGTGCCAGTTTTACTTCCTCAGAATGTCATTGGGGAGACTTAAGCAACCTACGAAGTATTGTATGCGAAAGCATCTGACGTCAGCTAGTGCAAAGAGGCAGCGTGGTTTCATTGCTTACATTGGTGGCAGCTCGCCAGGGACTCCAGGGCTCTAACCCTGGTGGCTTTGCTTCTGGGAGGGCTGCTGCAGTCTGGACAGATCAGTGCAAGCAGAAGCAAAAGTTTCAGCAGGAGATGGTTGAGATAATGTCTGGTACAGGACTATTGAATACACTAAGGAGCTTTACAGACTTACATAGTATAGGAAGTCAAAGTGCAGAAAAAGATGTGGTACTGACCACTTGAAGTAGTTGCATTTCTCTAAATGAAAAGGCACAAACTAAACCCTTTCTCTCAGTTTCAATTTTGCATCTAAATTTCCTGCCTTTTGTGTTATTTATTGGTTTCTTTGTTTCAGTTGTGTAAATCGTGACATTGCATTTTGGCCCTTTTTCCTTGCAACTGATGAACAACTTCAAAGATTTCTCCTCTCCTTTCTGCAAACTGTATGTGCCATTGAGTGATTGCAATATATATGTGTATATATATGTATGTGTGGAACACAAGCAAAAAGAGGATGCCCACAACTTTGGTAGAAGAGAGGGTCTGCGTCTTCACCTCCATATTGTCTTTAAATGAGCCTACATGTATGAGGCAAATTTTCTAGTACTTGCTATTCAGTGGTACTTGCTATGAGACTACACTGTGGTTAAAAGCGTGATCCAAGGCAAGCAGGTTTGTAAATACACAGGCTTTTCCACTCTTCCTTAGCCTGTGTTTCTTTCTCCTGTTTGGTGAAAACAAGTCCCACTAAAGGCCCTCATGGACTTCATTAATTATGCCAGTGGTTGATTGGTTTGGCACAGAAGGCTTCATAACAATAGGCAGATTTAATCAGCAACAGCTCTGGCTGCAACAGCTTCACAGCCTCCTGGGAGCATCATGCACTGAGCTTCCTTTTGTGTTGTTTTCAAGCCGTCAAACAACCTTTAATCTTCCCAAACGAAAAAGAAAACAAAGCATACAATGTCTAATACGTAGAAAGAATAACAGAACTGTCTTCACATAAGCGATAATAAAAATGTTTCCTTATTAGGTGACTGAATGGCAGCGTTGCTGTTTCCTGTGATGCTGGTTATCTGGAAAAGTTAAATATTTAGAATCTGTTTTTATTTGAACAGTTCTGCCAAAAACAGTCCTTTGGATTTTCTCTGTTTGTCGTAGAGAGCTTCAAAATAAATGAGGCCTGAGGTAGATGTGCATGTGTGTGGGTGGGGACAGGATGGGAACAGGTCTGAAAGGGTTGAAAATATTTGTGTGAAACAAGCAAAGCAAACACTTTGAGAAGTAACACTTTCTGAAACCTGTTCTTTACCCTCACACACAGTGGATTATTGGGAAGTATTTATGCAAGGCTTATTCCATCAATGCAGGTCATTTGTGTGGTACATTAAACACTTAAAACTAATAATCTTCTGACCACTGAAAGTAACCTTGGGTTCTAAAGGATTAAGGATCATTAGTCACTCTTTAAAAATCTATTTTTACTGATTCAAAAAAGTCTTTACCTTTGCTACTATGCATCATCTTGAAAATTGTTTTGGATATGCTGGGAACCGACTCTTCTGTTGGTGATGCCTGCTGTGTACAGTGGAATGGTTCCAGTTTACAGGAGCAGAAATTGTCACCTGTGATTTTCAATATGATAGGGGGTCTTCCATCCTTTAAAAGCATAGGGATGTTTCACTATCACACTACATTTAACATTATCTACACTTCAGAGAACTATTTCTTTTTGAAAACAGAGATTAAAGTGGGGCAGAATTAGCATTTTTATTTTTAATTCAGATTGCCCTTTTTTTTTCCAAAGTGTGAAGGTAAAGCCAAGCCAAAGATTTGGCTTTGCTCTTGAAACCAAAGCACAAGCTGAGCTGTTTAACCAGGGCCATATGAGAAAAGAAAAAAAAAAAAAGAAAAAAAAGAAAGAGCTACATAAAACTATATATAAAAGTTGTTGGACTATTAGAATATTCTTATTGGCTTTTCTTCTTCTTTGGCTCATCCTCTTTATTGCACAGAAAACTTGGCCAAAGTCAGTAAACAGTCTTCTATCTGAATCCTGTACCTCTCCTGTTGCGAATACTGACTTCCTATATGCTATATCAACAGTGTGTTTTGGATATAATGTGCTGGGATGAAAGATCTGTGCAGCATTTAATCTAAGATGAGCGTTCGGATTTGTGCAGAGTTGAAGCAGTGCAGTTACCTTTTGATCAGATTTCGTGTTAGTTCATTTTATTTGTCGAGTCTCAGACTAAGGACAAGAGTTAATGCATTCTGGGAGCAGTGTGACTCAACAGATGATAGCACTTTACAGAATTTGCTTCTTGCTCTGTTAAAACACTTTTTATTGCACAACACAGTTCTCTTAATTGGAGACATGAACAGTAATATGCATACTCATTTTCCACCTGCTTCCTGCCTTCTCTTTGACAAGATGAAGAAGAGCAAGTCAGTGTAGAAGTGGCCAGTTTTTGATTAATCTGTCATTACTTAGCTTTTAAGGGTGCAATTATATTCTCAGCATTAGTACAATTTTTAAATATTGGGATTTTTTAAATCAAGTAGGTTTGAAGGGTATATATCTGGGAGCCCTAGAGGTTGAATCGTTCTGCTTAGCCACAGAAGAGGCAGTGGAAATGATGGTGGCATAAACTTTTGCATTATAGCTGTCAAAGTAACACTCCCTGAAACACTGAGGAAGAAGAGTTTCTGTTTCAACAGCCTGTTTAATCTCAGTTTTCCTGCTCAACGTCAGAGAGCCAGATCCTTACCGTTCTGTAACGCCCATCCAGTCTACTATGAATTAGACAGGGCTGCAAGGTATATTGATCATTTTGTAAGATGCTCAGACATGTAAAGGAGAACTACCTAAATGCAAAATAATATTCTCTTATTCTTTGAATATATCTGCATATTTTTTAACTCTGCACCTCAGATCATGTTCCCATAAACCAGTCGGAAGTCCTCCTGGCTCCTGCTGGCTTCTGCAACAGTAGTCAAGGTTCTCTCTGTAAGGTGGTTGAAAATGAGTTGATATTTAGAAAATAAAGCGTAGGTGGAGTGCAGCCGCATCAGGCAGGAGTTAAGCAATAAGGCTGGAAAACACTGCACGGTGCCGACAGCGTTAGCGGTGTGGATCAGTGGCAGGAACGTGGCACGAACTGCAGCCAGAGATGCCGCTGTACTCCTCTGAAGTTAAAATTACTTGGGTGCCTAAGGTCAAGTATCCAAAGTCACATCCAGGCACTGATGTAAGTATCTCAGTTTCCCAAACGGTGAACAGAAACAACTCCTGTTTCACTGAGGGGAAGCGGTGGGTTGAAAAACATTCCTGTGAGCTGGCTTTATTTAAGTGCCAAAGTGTGAATTTAGGCACCCCAGTTTGCACATTTTGTTTTGTAATTTTTAGTCGAGCTGTTCAAACAAATACCCTCAGCTCACCTGGCACAGACTTTCATTTTCACAGCTCTGTGGAAGAAGTGAACCAGCTTTATTTTCACTTCAAATATTTCTTCAAAAATGAGAGATTTTTCCACTGGCAGAAGACTAACAGTTGCTGGTCAATATACTCATAAGGCAAGAATGGTAGCTTTGCGCAATTTCATTTAATGAATGAGCCTTCAGATTGCTATAGCAAACTGGCCAGCTAGCCACTGTTTGGGAAAAGTCAGTGATTTTAATTTGCTGTAGTTTTTGGGTGGTGGCTTTTTACTTTGGTTGGTTTTGCAGTTTGAACGCTATGGTGCTGCTCTGCTTTGGCAGGGTGAGGCAGCCATATCTAGCAGTAATAGGAACCGACGTTTCCTCTTATGTTGGAAAACTAGTTTTCATCCCATTTGGCAAAAATCTGTTTTCGGTTGTATCCTTGCAGGATGGGTCTGTCTTTTGTCTTTTGTCCCCCTCTCTCATTTTAGGGGAGCCAAGTTAACAAAATCAAGCAAGAGCACTTGGTGATGATAATCTACCCGCTTTCCAGCTTTGCAATTGAGTGAATGTCCTCAGCTCATTGAGCAAAAGGGGATGAGGGACCTCATCTCCTCAGAAGTTTAGAAGATTTTTCACTCTCCTTGTAAAGCCTGATGTCATGTGATTGACCAGCTGGCTTAAAAGGATTTTTGATTTGTATTAAGGCTGCATTCAAAGACCCATTGTGGAGATTAGGGTACAGACAAGTCTGGCCATTGCAATGCCCTTTGCAAAGGCCTGCTATCGCTTTCACGCATTGCTGTTAAAGACTTAACAAAAATGCGCTACTCCTGGTTCACTGCTCTCTCACATTTCATAGATAGTATAATAAAAGTTTGACTCAGGATGTTCAGGGTATACATTTTGGCGCCAATACGAAATGCATCTTTGAAATAACTCAGATTTTTATTCTTATGTATACTAACTTCATGTTTCTCTGTCATTTATCTACAGCAGGAGTAAATGCTAATGCTTAAAAATTTAGAGTCAGATTCTGTCATGCTTGTAAATGAAGACTGGCTTCTCTGTGATTTTTCATCAAGTCAGTGGACAGATCTCACACTACTGTTTTATTCAATCTAAAAAAGAATGGCAAAATGTAGAATTACATTTTGTTTAAAAACATATAGCTAGTTTGACCCCTTATACTCTGTACGGTGGCAGTGTGAGAACTCTGAAGCAGCAAAAGGATTATAAATGAATAACTGAGTTATTTAAATTAGTTATAATTCTGAGAGGAGAAATTTGAATACTTACCTAATATTTATCATCTCTTTAACCAAGAAGTTGGGCTAAAAATTAAACAAGTGAACGAGCAAGCAAGCAAGCAAACAAATGAAATGCTAAAATAGTAGCAGGCTTTTGTGGCAAAACAATTCTTTTACAGTGTTGTGGTTAGTCTTTCTCACAGTACTCCTAGCATTTCAATTCTAAGAAAAATAAAGAATTGCAGAGGTATATACAAAACCTTCCCTAAACCAGAAACTATTATGAAAATTTCACTAGACAAATGGGTTTGGATTTTAGTTAAAGAGCAAGTCATCCTATTTTCATCTGAGATCTTTGTCTTACAGGCCCCCAAACTTTTGCCTATAGGTAGAACCAGAATTTGTGAATTGCAGAAATTTTGATTTGACATAGTGCTACTTGACTATTCAAACCCAGAATAAAACTTGAGAAAGCCCTGGTATATGCAGGTAGATTAGATTGGCTGTGAGCATGTTCTAGGTAAAGCTAAATGGGGGCTGATGGTCTCTGTGTTTTGGATCTTTGTTTCGATGGGCTCAGTGCATTTCCAGATGATCCTCCTTGTGTATGGCAATGTCTTTGTATATTAAACCACATAGATAAATGGGAGCATCTGTCTGTGATTTATCCTGCTTTGTACAGTGAAGAACATAAATTAATCTTCAGGGCTGTGTTGAAGGCGTGAGCTTTGTGTTTAGCCACAGTCATCTACCCAAGCATCAAAAGTGCGAAGCAGTGATCAGCTGTACATTGAGAGCACTCTGCAAATGCACACAAGGGATCTGAAATATTTGGTTCCCAGAAGTTTTCACAAACAAGAAAAAATAGGGGTAGGAATGTTGCCAGCTTTCTCGAGGCCTAGAGAACCCTCATGCTGATGTATATCTGAACCTAATGTAAATCAAAACATGTGGTGCCAGATGAGTATTAATACTGAAATTTAGTCTTAGGTTTTGGTTGCCATCTAGATGTTGGGACTAAGGTTGAGTGTTTATTAATGTTACCTACTCCTTACAATCAGTACTTGGTCCATGAGCAAATACTGGGCTTAACTGGAAACATATGTGCATGTGGATATATTCAGCTGAGGCCTGATATATTGTCAAATGAATTTAGTGGGTATTTTTCCATGGGTTTCTACTGGAGAAAGACTGGGCCACCTAAATACACTTCATTTGATTTAGGTTAATAAATAGTCTTTATAAGAAGCTAGTAGCATTGGCAAATAATTTCCTTCATTTGTACCGTTGAGCTTCACTTGATTTCTGTTAGAGTTGAGTTTGCTTGAAACTGTCAGGAGAGATCGGGCAGACAAATTCTCGGAAGAACATGTCTTCTTAAGGAAGATTGGTGTGAGATGCCCGTACCTTGGCTGTGAGGGATGAGGAAATAACTTTGTGTACATAAAGGGTATGAAGTTGGCATCTTAAACTACATTACACCACCTCAACTGCATCTTCAGAGAAGGAATCTGTCATGCTAGAGAAGGTCTAAACAAAGCTGGAAACCCTGACAGAATATGAAGTCGTGGAGCTGCACCCTCCTTCACTAGAATGAAATAATTGAGGGATTTTTTTCTTGTTTGTATTATCTGTGTTTATAGCAGGAACAATCATGATGGATTCCGGGTGATACAATTGGTCAGCTGCAGGTAAAGAACCTACTAGTTTACCTTGAAGGTGCGTGTTTGCTGGTGTTAGGAGTAACAGGGCTACTGCTGTAATGGATCATTTTGCCATCCTGTCAGCGTAAATCCCTCTGCAGGGAGAGCATAGCTTGAATAAAAATTATGCCACTTCCCACTGCCTTTCTCAAGTGAACATTATGGTCATATGTGGAAATACAGTTTGGGGTAGTGTAAGTGGAAATCCATTCAATGAAACTTGAAGACTATGAAAACTAGTTGAGAATGTAAAAACACATTGTAATCACTTTCTTCAGGGCCTGTTAACTTCACTGGTTCAAGGAGGGTTCATCATCAAATTCTTATCCCTGTAAGATGTGAATTTGTTTGAGGGTTGTATGACTATTTATCCATCCTAATTATTATCTTTTTGAAATAAAGTAGGGCAAAACTTGTGTAAATCAGTATCTGGAGTGCTCTAAAGGAGTGTCTAAATTGAGCTTAATTAACTAGGACAGAAAGATGACCTGCTTAACATTTTGATTAACAGAAATTTTCATACAATTTAAGTCTCTGTATACTGAAATTTGGATGTTAATATATTCTGTCTGTATATCCTCTCAGAAACATGGGAGAACTTCAGTATTAACTGTCTCTAATGTTACACTGCACTCCTCCAGAGCATGCGTATCACTTTTCGGAGTATTTTTGTTCACAAGTTTCTTGTTACCTGGTTTATATAAAGGACATTGAGCTTCAAGCCCTAATAAAAGATCCCTTTACCCTGGAAACCAGGCTGTCTAAATTGTCCTTTCATGCCCCATTATGGTAATGAGAAAAGGAGGGAGAAGGAACCAACTGAAACCAGAATTTCTTGGAATGGATTCTGTTTGTCCTATACACATTGTGGGGTTAAGGAAATTGGAAGGAAATGTTTGTATAGTGGCAGGAAATGTTAAAGTAGCATACAGACGCCTTTGTAATTTTCTGCAGATTTGGCAACTTGTTTCTGCAGAACACACTGAAATTTAGACATAAATACAACGATTGACATTTAAGCAGAAAAAAAATAGTATTTGTAATCATGGAATTCCACATGTTGGGAGAAGCTGTGATAAGACATAGCACAACTGCCAGAATTTCTGAAACAAGGGGCTGAAACGTCTCGTGTTACAAGACTATCATGATGATTATCATAACACAATGTGCAGTAGTGTAGATGTGCTACAGACAGAGACACAGTTACATGGTTTGTTCAGGACGACTTTTCCAGAAAAGCCACCTCTTTTTTTCCTGTAGGACATCCCCTAGTAAGCATTAATTAACAGTTTAAGTAACCCATCAGAGATGAATAAATGGAGTCTTTCATAAATAAGGATTTACACTGTTATACCTTACTACTATTGAGGTATTTTTCTGTTTGTGTAAATGAACATGATTCATTGAAATCCAACCTGTTTTCTTAGGGATAACTGGCAACAAGAATTAACTCACGGTTTTATACGAAACATGAAACTTATCCACAGAGTTTGTCATCAGCTGCAGTATCTTTCCCCTTGACAGAAGATGCAGCGTTTCAGCTGGTTGTTTGTAATGGACTATGAAAACATTCTGAACCAGTACAGGAAAAGTATATCTAGCAACTAATATTTAAAGTAAAAAAGAAAGAAATGGAATAGCAATATGACATAGGAAGAGCAACATACATTACATTTAAAGCAGGTTTTTAAACGCATTCTTAGTGGTGAGCAAGAGTTTTACTTCATCATTCACAAATTGCTTTTTCAGAGCAGGTAGATGGTCTTTGGGTCGTACAAAGGCTCTTGGTGTAAAACTGGGCAAAAAGGCATATTTCCTTACATGACTGAAATTTGTGCGCTGAATCACTAATGATTGTGAACCTTGAGTAAAATATAGTTCTGGGTAGAAACTGCAGGAAGTTTTATCAACCTGAAATTAAGGATCCCAACTGAGCTAGTGTGGGGCTTGCTAACATGGTAGACTATGTGGAAAGGATTTTTCAACAGTGTCTAACTATTTTATTGCACTAACATGCTTGTAAAAAACATCTCTTTTTTTTTCCCCCACAAGATAACAAGGAAGAAACTAAATAACAACAGTGTTATTTCATATTCCCTAAAAAGAAGAAGCTGGGGTGTCAGTGCTTTTCTCTTCCTAGAAGGAATGTTATTGTAGTAACACATTCCATAGAAAGTTGGATGCATTTTAATGATTAAAGTATTTATCCTACTTTTATTATGGTATAGATCTTTTTCCATACTGTTCACTTTATGAATTTTGGGCATCCATCTGTTACGGTTCCAGATCATAGTTGTTGTCAGATTGTTTAGACAAACTGTCAGGCATTTTCTAAGTTAATGCCATTTATCACTGGTTCTTCTGGCAAATGAACATTTATTGACCATGACTCTTCTGACGTTACAAAGGCAGTTGTTTGCAGAGGCATAGTAGCTCTGTGATAAGAGCTCTTAGTCATCACCGGGCTACAAGTGTATCTTTCTAATACTCCTGTTGTAAATAATTGAAAGAAAAGTTTGAAATGGAATGAATGGTTCCCTCAGAGAGGAAATTACACAGAGGACTAGTATTCTTGTCCTGGGAAAAGCAGGCAGGATTATAGGTAAGCATTTTAAAGCAGTTTATGTAGGAATAGCGTTCTAGTGGGGAAAACAAACAGGGAAGTACCAACAGTGGCACAGGTCATAGAATCGTGGAATGATTTGGGCTGGAAGAGACCTCAAGGACCATCTAGTTCCAACCCCCCCTGCCATGGGCAGGGACACCCTCCACTAGACCAGGTTGCCCAAAGCCCCATCCAACCTGGCCTTGAACACTGCCAGGGAGGGGGCAGCCACAGCTTCCCTGGGCAACCTGTTCCAGTGCCTCACCACCCTCACAGTGAAGAATTTCTTCCTAATATCTGATTTAAATCTCCACTCTTTTAGTTTAAACCCATTACCCCTTGTGCTGTCACTGCACTCCCTGACAAACAGCCCCTCACCAGCTTTCCTCTAGGCCCCCTCAGGTACTGCAAGGCTGCATTTTGACAAATGGTCATGTCAAAACCATCGAACTCTGCGGAAATTACTTCCTTGGGCAGTCACTAAGCAGATTGCCTGATAGGAGACCTGACGCTCATTAGCCATTGTGTAAGGGAGTGCAATAATTAACTATTCTGCACATTTTAATGAATAAAATGAACAGGGTTCAGCAGATTTGTAATAAGGCTCAGTCACTTGACACGTAGAGAACTGAGAGACATAGTGTCCATTACACTAATTTATATTTTTTTCCAATTCATCAAAAATAATCTACATTTTATCTGACAACTGATTTAGGATGAATGATAAATTCCTCTTCTCGTTACAATTTCCCAGCCATAGCAGAAGAGTGGGAAATTGAAGGTTCCAAGAAAGGGGAAGTCCATCCTGAAAATACCATAGTTTCTCATAGATAATTTTTTTTTTTTTTTTGGTCTTGAATGCTTGTGCTGATGCTGCTCTTCAAAGGCGGACTTTTCATCATTAGAGTCCTCTCAGTTACAGGACTTTTACCTTGGCGTTTGGTATGAATCCTGCTTTTTTATCTATTTTTCATAGACTTCTGCCATTAAGAACATTCCTATTCATCTTTAAACCTTCCTTTGATTACTGTCATTGGCTGTCTTGGTTCCACCAGTTAATTTCCACCAGTCTTCTGACTGTCCTTCCTAAAGCCATAAGCCGCGTTTGCAACCCTCCTTTGACATCTCTCTCGTAATACTGCTTTTCTGTACCTCTGAGACTTAAAATCAGACATAAGAGAGAAAAAGGACCGGAACAAACCTTACCTAGTGCAAAAGAGACAAATTTCTATCTTGTAGAAAGCCTTGCCTAGGCAAGTCAATCAGGAGAGTAAAGACCATTTGTCTAGGTCTGTAACACCCGCTCCTAAATCACCACAGTGCAGGTGACTGCACTGGCCCGTGATTCCAGTGGTTTTGAGCCAGTCGCGCAGTCCTTTGGTGGCTGCTTCAATTAGTGGAAACTAGAGCTGCCCCGAAATTAGGTGGTGTAGCTTCTGCTCACAGCTGAAACAGCCCGTATCTGCTTCTGTGCTGGGAATTCTCCATCACACCCTCTCCATGCCGTTACATTTTGTCTATCTGGATGACCTGACTATGTAGTCTCTATACACCAATGTATTTTCTAAACAAAGCTGAGAGCATGAAAAGGTATCACTCCTCTGGGTTTGCGACAGATAATAATACCTGCACATCTGCCAGTATATGTTGCTAGTTACAAGGATGTAAGACGAGGAAAGGTCACAGTAGCTAATGGAATGGTCCCAAGGTTTATCACTATGAATGAGAAAAGAATTTAGTGGAGTTTAAAAGGAGTAATGATTTCCTCCCTCTCACTGCAGCTGCTTCACCCCATTTGCTCCTTTTCGCTTGATTGTATACAAAACATAATAAGAGAACAACTAAGCTAAGTGATGTGTTTTCCAGAGTTGTCATACGCTGTAACTTGATAATCATCATAATCCAGATTCACTGAGGGAAAGATTTATTTTGGCTACTCTAAGAGGATGTTGGTGATGGAATTCTAATTTGTGAAACCATAGCTATTTCTATGAAGGTTTTAACATGCAAATAATTAGCTTTTTCCCTCTTTTAAGGGAGCCTTTCTGTCCTCACTACACTGATTCTCTAAGTAAAGTTTATTATCTAAACACTGGTGCTTTTAGAGCTATACAGTCTCTGATTATGTAAGTGGGTACATGCACAATCAATGAGTTTATCTAGCTGTCCTGCTGAAGTACTGTATGAAACAAAACAGGCAAAGAAAAAAAAAATCAACCAAAGAACTGAAAAAACACTCCATCTGTGCCTTGTAATCAAGTTAGCAAGTGATATGCTTGTTTTTTAAACCTTTTACATGGATTTGAACAAAATACACTATTTTGGAAACCTGGACATTATATATATGGAATTGTGTGCTTTTTAAAGTATGAAGGTGTTTTAACTTCCTGCCACCTTTTCCCCTGCAGCAGAAGTCTTACTGATTTTGGTCATCTGCATTTGTAAGAAGCTAGCAAGGAGCAGTAGCATTCTGGACATAACTAGTGTCTTTCTGTCAGTTTTTGCCTACAATTTGCAAAGCATTTTCTGAACCCTGTGGATAAGAGTAAATGAGATTAGACTGAAGCTGAAACTCATTACAAATGCACTAGAAAATCCAGTCAGGATTCAGCTGGTTCTTCTGTGGGTTGAACTGTGAAAAAATCAAGAAGTAAATCCTACTACAGATTCAGAGAATAAGCGTGTCACTAGTCTTTAACTGACTTGAAAGAAGAGCTAATATTACCCACAGATTTATTTTGTAGTATTCAAATGATTTTTCTTTAACTGAAGAGAATCTTTTATTGATTGAAATTCTAGAAACTTGACATTTTCCTGTCAGAAATTTGTGTGTTTGTGGAGTGCTTATTGTTATCAACATCCTTGTTTTTCAAATATTTAATTTTTGGTCATTGGGAATTGCGCAGAAGCTGTTCATAGAAATTTCACATGATAGGAAACTGACTTTAAAGTTACTGGAGAAATAATGGCTGGAGTAAATATAATGTATTATCTCTGCGTGCCACGTACACCAGTTTAGTAGTGATCAAAAGTCCTCAGCAGAGGTGTGTTTTTACTGATTAGTGTGAACTGATTGGTGTTCTCAGGCCCGGAGTTTCTGCTCTTTGCCCCCTGGTTCATAGTTTCACATAAAGATGTGAAGATGTGTAGACATGTAAGCTTTCCTTACATCCAGGGCAGATCTGGCACGTTTTGTTAATGCAGATAAAGGTGTATTACTTTTTCTTGTGGGTTTTTGATCTGTAGAGCAAATGATACCTTGCCAATACCAGAATCATCAGAAAAGAAGGTGAAGAATTTTCAGTATGTTAAGAGATTGTTCCAAAACTGGAAAAAAGAGCAGAATATAAACTTCTAAATTAATATCTAGATGAATAATTCATAGAAGAATCCTAAGTAGTTGGATTTTTACTGTTCCCTCTGAAAACAATCAGTAGTTTAGGGACTGTGGAGTGGGTGAGGATTTTTTTTAAGGTGGCAGAGAAAGTATTTGATTATTCACAGATTATATCTAATATAGGAAGGGGGTGTCCAGATATTATTAGGAGTGTGTTATGAAGCAGCTGCATGAAAAGGAAACCAAAATTTTTAACAGTATACAACATAAACCGTTGTAGCTGGTATTTGAGCTGTAGCAAGCTTCTTCAAATACAATTCTTATATGCAATCAAAGAAAGATATAAAAAGTTTCATAAATCTAGTAGGCCCTTTCTATATGGCTTCTTCAGATTTTTCTGTTTTTCTTCCAAAAGCATCATCATGTGATCAAGAGCTTCAGTCAGCCCTGGAGGAAGCCAAACAGCCCCAGAAAGACAATGTCTTCATTCCAGAGTGTGCCCAGGGTGGCCTCTACAAACCAGTGCAGTGCCACCCCTCCACGGGCTACTGCTGGTGTGTTCTGGTGGATACAGGACGTCCCATCCCTGGTACATCAACCAGGTAAGGGAATACATGTTCAGTGC
The DNA here is from genome assembly GCA_013399095.1 of Psophia crepitans. Classification (NCBI taxonomy): domain Eukaryota; kingdom Metazoa; phylum Chordata; class Aves; order Gruiformes; family Psophiidae; genus Psophia; species Psophia crepitans. Next base: position 908,500 of record VWZZ01000543.1, read on the forward strand.
TGAAAAGCTGTAGTGAGAAGATGCATTAGTGTGCATGTACTAGCATGTAGATTTCTGTTGCTGGTGGAATTGTGTCATATAGGTTTCTTCCACTATGAAGATGAAGTGAAATATCAAACGTTAAGACCAGATGGCCAAAGACGGTTTCACTGCAATGTCACAGGCAATTTGTTCCCCAAGTCCTCTTTTTTACTTTCTATTTTGTGCTGGGAAGCCAAGGCTTGGAGCAGGTAGTGAATAAGCCCAGAGGAAACCTCATACTCCTTAGTCTGAATATAGAAGAACCAAGTAAGATGGACTATGACAGAAACCATGTCCAACCTCAGAAATGTTCAGTTATTTTTCCAGCAACCTCCTCAAATATTTCATATGACTGGCTTTGATGGAACAACTGCTTGGGAACCCATAGAGAGGAAATACCATTTTAGTATGTTATTAATAGAACCTTGGAGTTCAGTCATCTCAGCTGAGCCGGATACATGGTAAAGTGTTGTTAGCCACATAGAGCAGATGTAGGCAAGGCAAGTATTCGGTTCCAAAGGATGTTATTTAGGCTGGTTATTGAGGTTTGGCCTTGAAGGAATTCTATAGAAGCTCATATAAAACTGGCGAGCAGTATGGGTATCTTGATGCAATCACAAATCTTTTCAAGCTTAAGCCAAAATAATTTTTTATCATTTGCATAAGGTTTGTAAAAAACCCCAACATTATAAGCCACTTGCTGTAAAGTATTATATTCTTGGGGAGTGCTTTCCACATATTCTTCAAGTGCTGATTTACTGATAGCTGTTTATACAATAGTCTAGACCATGCCAACTACAGTACCAGCTGAAGTACGCATGACTTAAAGTTACTGTTGGTCTGCTGTTTCCTGCATGTTGAGATCCATAAACTGTCAAAACATGTCAAAATAGTCCAAATTTGGACCTGAAACGGTAGGAGCAGTCCACATGTTGTGTGAGGACCTCTAGAGATTCCAGAGGTTCCCCTTTCTGCTCTCACTCTGTTCTCCACCCCTAGCTTTGTTCACCGTTTCTTGATTTTAGGGCTAATCCTTCTTTGCATTATAGTTTAAATAATTTTACAAAGCCTTAGTTCCTATTCTCTAATTTGAGGTCAAAGCATCAATTTGTACTCATCAAGCAATAGAACTTCTGCTGATTTTTGTTGTTGCTGTTCTTTATGAGTATCATTTTATTATAGAATCACAGAATAGTTGAGATTGTCAGGGACTTCTGGAGATTGTCTAGTCAAACCCCTCTACTCAAAGCAAGGTCAGCTAGAATAGATTGCTCAGGACCATGTCCAGTTGGGCTTCGAAATCTCCAAGGATGGAGAGTGCACAGCCTTTCTGGGCAGCCTGTTCTAGTATTTGATCACCATCACAGTTAAAAAAAGTTTATTTTTAGATTTAAATGAAATTTCTTGTATTTCATTTTGTGCTATTGCCTCTTTTCCTATCACTGGATATCACAGAGAAGAGTCTGACTCAGTTTTCTTTATTTTCCACCCTTTGGAAGGGTGTATTTGTAGACATCAATAAGATCCTCCCTGAGCTTTCTCTTCCCCAGGCTGAACAGTCCCAGTTCTCTCACTCTTCCCTTATTATGACAAATGCTGCAGTCTCTTAATCACATTCATGGCCCTTTGCCAGACCCACTACAGTATGTCCATGCCTCTTTTGTTTGGGGAGCCCAGAACTGGACCCAACACTTCAGATACGTCTCACTAGTGCGGAGAAGAGGAGGAGGGAAGGATCACCTCCCTTGACCTGCTGGCAATGCTCTTAATGTTGGCTGCCTCACACTCATCTTAGTGTCCATCAGAAATCCCAGGCCTTTACCACAAAGTTGCTTTCCAATTGGTTGTTGTGGTGCAGGAGGTTAATCTTCCCCAGGTGTGGGACTTCTGCATTTGCCTTTTTTTTTTTTTAACTTCATGAGATTGCTGTCAGCCCATTTTTCCAGCCTCTGGAGGTCCCTCTGAATGGCAGCACAACCCTCTGTTCTATCAGCCACTCTTCCCAATTTTGCATCATCTGCAAGCTTGCTAAAGTTGTTCTCTGTCCTGGAATTCTGGTTAATAATGAAGAGGTTAAACAATATTGGCTATAGTATTGAACTCCAGGGCACTCCACTGGTGACTGACTTCCAGATGGAATTTTTGTTGCTGATCACAACTCTTTAAGACTGGCAGTTCAGCTTGTTTTCAGCACACCCCACTGTTCATTTATCTAACCCATACTTCACCAGTTTGCCTTTGAGAATGTAGTCAGAGACAGTGTCAAAAGCCTTGCTAAAACTAAGATAAACAGTATCTTCTACTCTCCACTCATCCACTGAGCAAATCATCTCATAATAGAAGGCTGAAGGCTTGGCCAAGCATGATTTCCTCCTCATAAATCCATGCTGACTGCTCCCAATCACCTTGTCCTTCATATGTTTTGAAAGAGCTTCTAGGAGGATTTGCTTCATCACCTTCCCAGGAACTGAGGTATAGCTGACTGCCGTGTTACTCAGCTCCTCCTTGCCGTTCTTGAAGATAGAAGTGACATTTGCTTTCTTCCAGTCCCGAGGAACCTCTCCCAGTCACCAAATGTAATTGAGGGTGGCCTCAGAATGACATCAGCCAGCTCCCTCAGCACTTGTGGGTGCATCTCATGAAGTCCCGTGGATTTGTATCTATTCAGTTTCTTCGAATGATCCTTAACTTGATCCTCCTTCACCGAGAGCAAGTTGTCCTTGCTCCAGACTTTACAAGTCGTCTGAGGGACCTGAGATTCCTAAAGAGTGGTTTTACAAGTAAAGGCAAAGGAGAAGGTGGCATTGCGTACTTCTACCTTCTCCATGTCCTTCGTCACAACGTCCCCTGTCCCACCAAGCAGTAGGCCCACATTTTTCATAGTCTTTTTGCTGCCGATATATGTGTAAGAAGCCGTTCTTGCTGCCCTTTTTGCTCCTTACCAGATTTAGGTCCAGGGGGCTTTGGCTTTCCTGATGCCATCCCTGCACACTTGGACAATGTCTGCATATTCCTCCTGTATCACCTGACCCTGCTTCCACTTCTTGTATGCTTCCTTTTTATTTTGTTTGGTGCTCCTTGTTCATTTGTGCTTCCTGCCACATCCTGCACATTGGGGTGAACCATTCATGAAACTGGGGGTGGTGATCCCTGAAAATCAACCGTCTCACTCTCCTATTCATATTTATAGTGTGCATGCAGTGCGTGTGATTTTGGCTTCTACTGTCACGCCGACTGGAATTTTAAGTCTTCCCAATACCTTGATGAATCATCTATGGATCTAAAATCAGTCTCCGTCGTAGTCTTTTCCCGTTTGGTCTCCTGGCATTTTGTGTTCTGCAACTACGCAGTAACTCAGCTGTGGGAGAAGAGGTGGCAGGGAATTCTTTCACTGTGATGCATGTCTCCAAAGTTGGAAGGCTAGCGAGTTGGATTCGATCTCACGTATATGATTTAGACACAAATCTTCCTTTTGCTCAGTGAATGCTCTGCCTGATGCCTAATACTCAAAAGATCAACTGCTGTGGTCTTGACCATTTCTAATCTGTTCAGCTTTGCTGGAGTTATGGAGAATCCTCAATGGAGCTCTGAGGAAGCAATATTTCATAATATCCTAAGAGAGAACATTTCTGAGCACAGATGGGTAGGTAAATGGAGTACTCAATTTTAGGAGTTTCATACTAAAGAAAGAATGACTGGTGTATTTAGGAATCTGCAGTCCTCATAAACAAGCAGGTGGGATTACTGCCTGGAGTTCAAGAGGAGTGTCTAGGCCTCATTTCTCGAAAAGATTTAGGTGTGCTGGAATCCCATTAATTATTTCTTGATTTTAATTTTTTTTTTTACTATGTTGCTAAAATTAAACTTTTTTCCCTAGCAGAGGGAAGTACAAAGGGATCAGAACATGATGAGAAATATGCAGTTGTCTTTTTGTAATTATTTCTTATAGAATGGAAAGGGTGAACATGTGAGTCTTTCCTAGTGCGAAGAACCAGGAGCTCATGCAAAATGGTCTATGCTGTCTTCTGGCTTTCCACTACAAAATACAATTCAGAAGATTAGCTGTTAAAACTCTGCTGTAGGCAAGGACAACCTTAGTACTCCTGGTAGCGAGATGGATGCATTGTGTCCTGGAATCTCTGCTCTGCAAATCTGGATCTAATCACTAGGGCACAAAGTGAAAGAATAGAAAGATCTGGGGAGCTGTTGCCAGAACAGCTTAGCATTTTGCATGTTGTTTGTTCTGAATACATTCATGAGGATTAAACTTGTCATATCGTCAGTCTTTGAATACCACAATAAATAGTAGTCCCATTAAATTAGAGCCCCAAAATGATGGGAAGTTATTATTGCTCATTTCCTTCTAATGCCCTGTCATCTGAAGCAAAGATAATTAATTCGTCAGTAAAAAAAATCCATAATAATTCTAGAGTTAAAATAAAGATATATGGGTGAAGCACCACTCTAGGACATTTAAGACAGTAAAACTTAGAAGAAATATGGAAAGTTGTGGTATAAAGCTGGCTTTTATGAAAGCCTTGAGAAAACACCCATTTGACTGAAAGGAGGCAGTGCATTTAAACGGTATAAAACCATTCCTCTGGAAATCTGTCAGTGTGGTCCTTACCAGCTGGCTCCTGATGCCTCCTGGACAACACAGCGTGACCGTCACTCAGCCTTTTTGCTTAGCAGGGCCATAAGTCTGTGTTCTTACATGTGACTTTTTAGCAACTAGGATCATGGGCAAAGTAATACCCAATCCACTTGTACAAGATTCTCCAAACTTAAAAAAGAACATGTATCAGCTTTTTCATGAGGCTGTAGAATTCTTGTGAAACTCTACATCCTCTGCTGCTTTGTACCCCTCAGTAAATCTCAGTGCTTCCCAGCAGACTGCTCAGAGGTATAAAGCAGCCTTCATAAGCTCTTGACGACTCTAGATGTACATTCACTGCTAGGGATTCTTTCCCTTTTAAAATTCAAAAGCGTAACTTGGGATGTCTTTTGACTACATTATTTTTAACTTGACAGTGCTCCATTCTGACATGCTATCTCTTTCCCACCCTTTCCCTATGAAAACTGAGGAAAGTGTGTTTTTCTTATCAGTTCTTAGCATGGCTGTGCCTGTGCAGTAAATTTCTGATGATTCATTTCGCCTTTCTTCAGTTGCTCAAAAGACTTAAGCATACACTTTTCATATCATAGCATTTTAACACCTATCAGGCTTTAGTAGATTTAGTTTGTATGTGATGAACTGCATGTGTATTTAACAAAAATATAAGCCAAAAAAGGTAAAAGAGTAGAGCCCGGAGAAGTGGAGGCACAGAGCAAGAGGACGAGGGGAATGCAGAGTCAGGTATCAAATTAATCGAGGACCAGGCTGGTTGCCAGATACTGCATTAGTGAGTATTGCTCAAAGATTTCCCTTTCACTCTTTTCTTGGCTGACTGAAGTGGTCATCCATCAGGTATCTGAATCCAACGCATGCTATCAAAGCAGCTTCTATTCCTGCTGTTCTTTACGGGAAAAAAGTGCCCATAGTTCTCCCATGTCCATGAAACAACACTGTACCTTCTTACAGCAGCCAAAATGTGATGGGCCAGTGGGCAGCTTCATTAGATGATGTGGAAATAAATTAAGCACTCAAAGGAAAAAAAGTTTTGTTTTGCTTTGGTTTTTTTTGTCATGCTACCTGGTAATTAAGGTCTGAATACTTCGGTGTGCTTCTTAGGGGCAACCTGGCCTGAACCCAGGATGCTTTTAAAACAAACATTTTCTTCCAAAATTTTGGATTAGTATATTTTAATAAGACATTTTAGTACGCTACTCAGTCAGTGTCGTTTTGGAGAACTCTAAAATAGGAGAATTTCAAAGAAAGAAGAGCGGTTGTATAAAATATGAAAGAACCTGGATTCAGTGAACAGTTACATATGTGCAAACACGTGTATATGGACATGTCATATTACTAACTGTATTTAACTGGGAACTGAAACTTTCTCTGAAATACTGCACGCTAAATTCTGCAACTTCAAGCTACTTTAGGAGAATGAGAAAGTAAAATTTCTCAGGAAGAGATTCTGCCAAGCTGAGTGAAAAAAAACCATGTATCAATAGTGGCACTGTAAGAAAAAGGAACAGATTCAGCAGCAGATGCTCCCTTGCCTCCCAGTCTTGCATAAAAGATATTGCTAGTGGTGTTGCATAAGTCAATGTTTGTTAGAAGTACAAATAGCACAGTGTCTTCTTACCAGCTGGACTAACAAAGTGTCTTTAAGTAAACTCAGAAAGCATAAAGAAACCAGAATATTCCAGTAGCAGGTGGAGATTCAGTCTTTTTCCCAATCCATTTCAAGCTGTTCCAGCCCAATTCCCTTCCTTCTAGAAACCCTATCAGTTCTTCACTCTTTTTCAAAATGTTAGCTGTTCATGGCTAACCCTTCTTATGTAAACTAATATTTTTTTGGGGGGGGGAGGGGATACAGTAGCACATGGCTTTAGAGCTGCAGTAGTAACTAACTACAATACCTACCTTGCTGTGATTTTGAAATTGCTTCTCTGGTGTTTCCCAACATGAATACCTTGTCAGGTTTCAGAATTTGTCATAATGTTTATGGCTTTTTGATTTGGTAAGTGGGAGGAGAGCCTGACTTTGGTGTTGTGTTTTTTTGTGTTTTTTTTATATTATTATTATTTTTTATTATGTATTACGTTATAACAATTCCCCACAGTTTTCTCCTGCCTCAGTTTTCCTCCCTGTAGAATGGGCTTTGGAATAACTAATAATTTTTTAGTTTGGTATCAACCCCAGGAGAATAAAGATGTACGGGCTTCTTTGAGGTAAGTGGAAAATAGGCAGATGGATTTGCATTGCCCCTTCTGAATGAAACTCAAGCTTATTCCATGAATAAAAGAAAGTACAAGTTGAATTTGGACTACAAAATTGGAAATAAATTAGTTCTAAATCAAATTAACCTTGGCTTTTTTTTTATTCTCACCCTGACTATTCTTTAGGTATGAACAACCTAAGTGTGATAACAGTGCCAGAGCTCACCCAACCAAAACAAAGGATTTGTACAAAGGACGCCAGCTTCAAGGTCAGTGAAACAGATAAATTTGTTTTCATGCATTCCAATGCTTTGTTTATTCACTGCAATGAATTAAAAGCAATTTCTTACCCTATATCAAGACAATGTATCTTTTAGATGTCACTATATTGATTTGCCAATGACTGAAGTCTTTGTCTTTGAAATAGTGTATGTAAATACGGGTCTTGGGATGTTGTCAGAGAAAGTAAGGCTCATTTTTCTCAGTTCTTTAAAGGTGGTCACATTTACTTACTGAATTCATTCCTTACTGTTGTCATACCAGAGAAGTCAGAAAATATGTCCACAATAACTTGGCCTGTACTTCATAATCCTTATTCTAGCAAAATGCATGTGAAATTGGCCTCTATCTTCAAATCAGTGTAAAAAATGTATCATCTACTTACTTTTTTCCAAGAATATCCTTGTCAGTTTACCTCAGAATAGTATTATTTTTTTCTTCTCTGTTGTAGGAATAAACCTTAGTGTTTATTAGATTTTTCATTTTTTCACACGTTTTATAAGGGTGTGAAAGACCTTACCTCAATAGTGGAGCTACCCAGAAATCAGTAGACTTTCTTCATTTTTTAAATGGCCTTTTAGTATGCTTGAATAACTTGAGGTGTAGCAGGTTTAGTGATATTACACATGTTATGAGGGAATTATGAATCGCTTTCAACTATTGTAAAGAACCAGAAACAAGCAAATAATATGGGCAGATTTTTTGTGTCCTGAAAAGTATTTCAGTTTAGCCACCCAGAAAAACATCTGAACAATAATTCTGAACTAAACATGCCTATCAGTGTTGAAATGCATATTGAATGAAGCACACGTTAATGCTCTTTGCCATGAAACAGATGTATTTGCAAGGTATAATAAAAATAAAGAAATATGAATTACATGTTATTATTCCATAGATGATTATATGTTGTGTTCTGCATAGAAAGAAGTCAATCATAGGATTAACTGTAAGCCATCCAATTATTGTGGCTGTAAAAATGATCTGTGACCCAAAATCATATCTAGCTATGTATGATGGGACAGACAGAGAGGAACAGGACAGACAAGGCAGACAAGGAAACATTCAAGCCATTTTATTTAGCCCTGTTATTTTTTGTGGATTTTTTCTAGAATCATTCTGGTCATCTGTGTTCTGGAAAATGGATACACAGGAGAAGTTAGCTAGCACTCATGTCTCTGGGAAAGCAGCTACTTTCTGAGAGAAGGCAGCTAGCATTTGCTTCATGTAGACAAACAAGGTGAAGTCTGGATGTGATACTGTTCCTCTGAGACCATGAGGAAGCGAAACTGCTTTCCTTGGTGACAATTTTGGCATAAGAAAAATAGTTATGAACTACCATGAATGAATTTCACCTGGGAGCTGCAAAGGGGTTTCCAACTATTAAAGCAGTGAGGCAACAGCCTTCTAAAGGACTAGTAATGGGGCAGAAAATCTGGTTGGTTTTTTAGGTAGATCTTGATTACTTTATGATAGAGACAGTGGGAGACAGGGTCAGATGAGTGAGGTACTCACTCCACATTAAAGCTTATCACTTAAGATACTGAACTATATACTATATACTAAGAGATGAAAAATTGATATACCCTAGATTTCATCTTGGAGCATGGATTTCACAGGTCTTACCAATTTGTCTCCATTTCTCTTCCTTCACAAAAAATGGGATGGAGCACGCCTGATTTGCAGTTTTCCTATTTAGCTGCTCACAGAGTTCAGCTAGAACTGCATGTGCCACTTAAATCTTCAGATATGTGGAACGTAGTGGTAAATACATCTCTTGACAGTCGGATTGATGATGTTTATCCGTCAGTTTATCAGTTAATACTTTCTTACAGAAGTTACTGACTGCTGTTGTAACGTCAGGGAAGTTAGCAAGTATTTCAGGGATAATTTGGGAAATATGTTGGACGTTACTGCAGCCTTTCAATACTTAAAGGGGGCTTTTAAGAAAGATGGGGACATGCTTTTTAGTAAGGCCTGTAGCAATAGGATGAGGGGTAATGGTTTTAGACTAAAAGAAGGTAGATTCAGACTATATATAAAGAAGAAAAATCTTTGCAGTGAGGGTGGTGAAACACTGGAGCAGGCTGCCCAGAGAGGTAGTAGATGCCTCATCCTTGGAAGCATTCAAGGTCAGGTTGGATGGGGCTCTGTGTAACCTGATCTAGTTGGAACATGTCCCTGCTCACTGCAGGTGGTTTGGACTAGACAAGCTTTAGAGGTTCTTTCAACCCAAACTGTTCTATGATGTTTTACAATCCTTACTCCATGAAAACCGATGAAAAGTTGGCCATCTTCAACAATTTATTTCAAACAGCACTTGCATTGTTACAGGCTTGGATAATTAATTGATTTTGTGTGTGGTTTCTTTCTGAGTGAAAAGAACTTGCATTTGGAAGAGAGTATAGCAGAGTGGAAGCTGATTAAACAAATTTTGCACTAAAAGATATCACTTACTGGTCACTCATTTTGAAGAAGCATTTGCTAGCTGGAATCTTAGAGGGAGGATGGGCAGGTGAAGGGTTCTAAGCTTTCACAGATCTATTTCTTATCCAAGCTGGTAGTGTTTTATACAGTACAGGAATAGTGATTTATCCGAAGTGAAGATGCTTTCCCAGTGAAATAATTGTCAAGAACTTTCCATGCTGTAAACTCCTACCTGATAAATTAATTTTCATTAAGTTAGGCAATAGTCTTTTGTTTTTCTACTTTATGGTATTTTGCATTATGTGAGCCTTAGTCCAACAAACCACTGCAGCAATGTTAGCTCATAATTTTCATATGTATGACATGGATTTGCTCTCCCGTATCTTACATAGCTTAATCTTTATGCTATGTACATGCTTTAGATTATTTTAAAATAAGGCAAATACCATAATCTCCTAACATTTCTTAAATACTTGTGGGTTAGTTAGAAAGATTTCCCTCCTCTTCTCTGCAGCAGCATGGAGTAAGTACATGCCTATCGAAGTAATAGGAGAAAGAGGTTACTTCACAGTTGCAGTTGTGTTAAGGTGTTTATTTTTCGTTCACTCTCTTAAGACTTCCTAATTTATCAAACACTACGTCAAGTAAAAAATGAATTGAGTTTACTTTTTATAGTTTTTTTTTGTAAAAAGGAGGTTGAAAGAGGATGTTAACACGTGTGGCTAGTTGTTAACAAGTAGCATGCAAAATTGCACAAATGGCTAATACCAATCAACGTTTTAGTAGAAAGGAACCACTGTTCCTCAAAGTTTCTCTATGGTAAGCAGTGTTGCAATGGCATGTTTGCATTTGTGTTATGTAAACTTAAATACAGCATCTAATTGCTGTGTTGTGCCAGGACTGAATAAAAAATATAGGTTAATTGTGTGCTTACTTTCAAGGAATAATACATTTTTGAAGGGATGGGTTTGCTTGATTTGCAGCTTATACCCACAAAAATGCAGTAGCCCTGAGTGAAACCACTGTGACTGCCTGCCGTGTAAAACCAGGAAGATTTAAAAACAATAACTTTACTACTGTGAATGATCTTAAATAGGATAAAACCCACTGGTACATCCTCAGGTGGATTAAATTGGCAAAGTTCTGCAGCTACACTGATTTATACCACCTGAAAATTTGAACTCATTACATGTTAAGCCAAATATTTTTCGCAATAATTTGCAAATAAATCAAGATGCAGTTTTTGGCAAACAGTGATATCTTGTTAAGGCAAAGTTGTAGAAGGTAAGGGCCCCTTGGAGTCTGTGGCAAAATTCCCACTGATTTAAACCGAGCTAAGAATATATCCTTACATCCTAAGGGTAACTTAATATAAAGCATATGAAATTGAAGGCTAATCTAATGTTGGTAAGAACGATCCAAGCCACCTGTATCTGTTAGATTGGGCTGGAAGTTACATAATAATAATTCTTCCTATTAGATTTCTAGTCCTTTTTTTAAGGCCAAAGCATTTTTCTGAGGTTACTTGTGGTTTTGATCCTTCTCAGAAACTACTTATTCTGAGATAATGAAAATGAACCCAAAAAGGAGCCTAGAGAATGTCACATACTGAGGAAACAGAAGGGTTTTTTAGTTTTCTCACGGTCAGTTTTCAAATGTTCCTATTTTGACCTTTTGTTCTCCTCTGTGTTATACAGTAAAATGGAAGCCCTGTGAGGAACCGACATACTCTGCAAAGAGTATTGAATGGTTTATTTCAAACTTTTGCTTAACTGGTATATTAAACAGAAATTCAGTTTTCTACATAAGCTGGTCAAGAGCAGTTCAGGGATATAGGGTGTAGCACAAAGGCTGCTTAAGTTAAACCTATTATGATGGAATGAGTTGTAGGTGCCCTTGCATTTTCCTAAAATCATGAGTGGTAATAGGTCAAAGTCAGCCAAGCTGAAGAAATATCAGTTCCTGGAACTGTATTTTTTCAGGCTGGGTCTATGAGTAAAGGTATTATAAAGCATTATGTGTATTCACTAGATTTTAATATTCAATTTTTCAGCATGCACCCTCAATAGATGTATGTTTATTTAGAAATTATACAGATGTACTACTGAAAGAATATGTTAAGTACATTGTAAAAAATATGCAAATATAGACATTAAAAAGGATAAAATAAAGATTAAATAAACACCTTTAAAGTTCTATTTATTGGTAATACAAAATTTTATTCCTGCACTCCAGTTGATTGTCTTGTGCCCCTCACTGGGGTGTGTGAACCCCACTTTGGAGTCAAGTGCCTCTGACTGTGGATAAGCTACCTGTTCATAAAGCTAGTCTTGCCTCTGCTATAAACAACCTGGAAGAAATGGGCTTGGATATCTAAGAGAGCCAGACATGATAGTATATTGAGACAGTGCCAGACCACTCAGCTAATTTCCCTCAAGGGCAAATTTTTTTCTTATTTAAAAAGTATGCATCAAATGCAAGAAGGCTCTGTTTTAGGCTCTGCTCTATGTGAGGGCTGGATAAACTTTGGATAATCCTTTATATAGTTTAAGATTTTGGTATTATTACTTAACTCAGGAATTTGTCTGTTTTTCCTGTAATATAATTTTCATTACCGAGACCTGAAATTTGAAAAAGAAGTGGAAAATTTTGAAAACTATTATGGGAAGTGTGATTTTACTCACACAATCCAAATGAGTAAAAGGCACAGAAGCTTGAGAGAGGGACACAATGTCAAGCTGGATTTTAAGACTTCACTGGGTTTCTATAGTTTTGTGGCTTTAAATCAGACCATTAATTTTCTTTACATTTCATTTTGGTTTGTTTAAGTTTCTCTTTTCTTCAGCACAGTATGTTTTTTTAAAGTTCCTCTACTTATGATACTTCCTCTCATACAAAAGGATAATTTGGGAAGGGAAACTGTAGTTGGAAAGGAAAGCGCCTTGTAAGTCCTAAGACTAATCCACTGACTTGGGTGAATCATACAATTATCCTAGAATGGTTTGGGTTGGAAGGGACTTTAAAGAATCATCTAGTTCCAACCCCCCCGCCATTGGCAGGAACACCCTCCACTAGACCAGGTTGCCCAAAGCCCCATCCAACCTGGCCTTGAACACTGCCAGGGAGGGGGCAGCCACAGCTTCTCTGGGCAACCTGTTCCAGTGCCTCACCACCCTCACAGGGAAGAATTTCTTCCTAACGTCTAATCTAAATCTCCCCTCTTTCAGTTTAAACCCATTACTCCTTGTCCTGTCACTACACTCCCTAATAAACAGCCCCTCTCCAGCTGTCCTGTAGGTGCCCTTCAGGTACTGGAAGGCTGCAATAAGGTCTCCCTGGAGCCTTCTCTTCTCCAGGCTCAACAACCCCAACTCTCTCCACCTGTCCTCATAGGAGAGATACTCCAGTCCCCGATCATCTTTGTGGCCTTCCTCTTCACTCACTCCAACAGGTCTATGTCTTTCTTATTTTGGGGGCCCCAGAGCTGTACGTGGTACTCCAGGTGGGATCTCACGAGAGAGGAGTAGAGGGGGAGAATCACCTCCCTTGATCTGCTGGTCACACTTCTTTTGATGCAGCCCAGGACATGGTTGACTTTCTGGGCTGTAAGCGCACATTGCTGGCTCATCTTGAGCTTCTCGTCCACCAACACCCTCAAGTCCTTCTCCTCAGGGCTTCTCTCAATCCATTCTTTGCCCAGCCTGTAGTTGTCTTTAGGATTGCTCTGACCCACGTACATGTCCTTGCACTCAGCCGTGTTGAATTTCATGCAGTTCACATGGACCCACCTCTCAAGCCCATCAACGTCCCTCTGGATGGCATCCCTTCTCTTCAGTGTGTCAACTGCACCACACAGCTTGGTGTCGTTGGCAAACTTGCTGAGGGTGCGCTCGATCTCACTGCTTCTGTCACCAACAAAGATGTTAAATAGCACTGGTCCCAATACTGACCTTTAAGGAACGCCACTCATCGCTGGTCTCGACTCAGGCATTGAGTCGTTGACTGCAACTCTTAAAGTAGGACCACACAGCCAGTTCCTTATCCACCAAGTGATGCATCCCTCAAGTCCATGTCTCTCCAATTTAGAGAAGGATACCATGCAGGACAGTGTCAAATGCTTTGCATAAGTTCAGATAGATGACATCAGGTGCTCTTCGCTTATCTACCAGTGCTGCAAGCCCATCATAGAAGGCCACCAAATTTGTCATGCACGATTTGCCGTTAGTGAAGCCATGTTGGCTGTCACCAATCACCTCCTTAGTTTCCATGTGCCTTGGCATAGTTTCCAGGAGGGTCTGCTCCATGATCTTGCCAGGCACAGAGGTGAGACTTACTTGCCTGTAATTCCCCATGGCCTCCTTTTTTCTCTTTTTAAAAATGAGGGTTATGTTTCCCCTTCTGCAGTTAATGGGAGCTTCACTGCACTGCCACAACTTCTCAAGTGTGATGGATATTGGCTTAGCAGCTTCATTCACCAGTTCCCTCAGTACCCATGGATGCATCTTGTCAGATTCTGTGAACTTGTCCACCTTCAGATGGTTCCTTAGATGGTCTTGAACCTGATCTTCTCCTACAGTGGGCGATGCGTCATTCTCCCAGTCCCTGCCTTTGTCTTCTGCAACTTGCCGCTGAAGACTGAGGCAAAGAAGTCATTGAGTACCTCAGCCTTCTCCATATCCCGAGGAATCAGATCTCCCATTTTCTTCTAGAGAGGGCCCACGTTTTCCCTAGTCTTCCTTTTATCACTGATCTACCTATAGAAACTTTTCTTGTTGCCCTTGGTATCCCTGGACAGGTATAATTCTCTCAGGGCTTTAGCTTTCCTAATCTGATCCCTGGCTGCTCAGACAGTTTCTCTATGTTCCTCCCACGTTCCGTGCCCTTGCTTCCAGCCTCTGTAGGCTTCCTTTTTGTGTGTAAGTTTGTCCAGGAGCATTTTATTCATCCATGCAGCCCTTCTGGCATTTTTGTCTGCTTCGTCTTTGTTGGGATGCATCATTCCTCAGCTTGGAGGAGGTGATCCTTGACTAACCAGCTGTCTTGGGCCTCTCTTCCTGTGCAGATTCAGTAAGTCCGTCTACTAAAAGTCCTGAAAGTCTCCCTTTTCTATTTTCTCAAAATAGCATAGCTCTTCTCTCATTATTTCCTTTTCCTGAGATGTTGATCTCAATTAACCCAGCTGGAATCCAGTAGAATCCACCAACTGCAATAATTGGCATCTTTGCTCAGCTCCTCTGAGACAGATTTAGATTTCTGAGTTCAGACAAGAGTATAGACCACTGCCCCCTCCTCCCTGCAATGCAAAACTGAAACCCAGTACTTTCCATCCAAGGCCTGAGCTCTGCTGATCACTGTGTTGGTACTGTGATGGTCTACAGTGTAAGTCAAGCTAAGAATATTAAAATATTACTTAATTGAAATGTCTTGATGGATGTCCTTTTTGTAGTCAATCAACTTAATAACAAAAAATTTTCCTTAAAATTCTTCCTTAAATATGGTTGTGTTGAACTACAGGGTTTTTTTTTCTGATTTCACAGCCTACTAGTGACTCTGTTCTCAGCTATTCTTTTGTCCTATGGATCTTCATAAGCTTAGTTTAATCTTGGCATTCAAGCAGTTAATATTTTATCCTGAAAATCCTGCGTGAGAGCTGTTTAACTCATTTGTTTATTTCACATTTGTGTTACTTAAGAGAAACAAAAGTATTCTAACTGCCCAATTTTCTTCCTATTGTAATGGATTTATTTACTGTCTTTCTGATGGGATAATCCAGCAGTGACCCTGAACAGTTTATATTTTGTGGAGCAAAACTCATGATTTAAGTTGTGGGGGAATTATGTGTGGATAAGTACAGTTTGCTTTTGGTTGTTGGCAGTGCATTTTCTTTTTCCAAAGTTAAAGCGAAATAATCGGAAATGCTGTAACCACGATGATGCAAGACCCACAGCCAAACAGCCATCATATAAATTGTCTTACTTCAAAGGCATCTTTAAAAAAAAAGAAAGTGATGGAGGCTTAACTGCTTTTCCTTTTGAGTTATGTTCCATTATACGTTTACAGTTGTTCTACTTTTGAGCATGAGCACATCAGATTTCATAAGGTATCAAGTTGTTTCTCAGCTAAAATGCTGAGTACCATGACTGATCTACCTAATTTTGCTTACTCTAATTTTACATAGTTCTTTCCTTTCTTTGTGCAGTTCAGTACCAGTATTGAGTAGAAAATAGTCTTACCTTAATATATATTTTTAAGTGTTTGAGTGACTAAAATTTTGATTGTTTTTAAAAGTTTCAATTAAGTAATTCAGTATTTCTGATTATACTATAGATTATATACATATGCCTGCCTTCCCATGAGGTTCAAATTATTAGGTCAATTGGCCTGTAACTTTCTCCGCTGAGCTGCGATTTAAGAGGATTATATTTTTATGATGTAACCAGTTTTTTGGCTGCATGAGCTAATATTTAAAATATCCCTTTCTGCTGTTGAGTCTTAAAGCTCTGGGATGTCAAACACCCATTTGAAGTTGCTGGCTGTTTTGAACGAGCCTGTAACTATTGCCCTGAGCCTTATACTGCTTTATTTACCAAGAGATGCTTGGCGAAAAGGCTCTATATGGAGCAGACCTGCCTAGGTCAGTGTTTGAACTGTGACCAGGAAATGGTGCAAAGCTGGTGTGAACCTTCACGGCAGTGATGGCAGAACTGAATTGTGTGGCAAGGACGAAGGAGGGGGCCTGCAGGAAGGATGGGAGAGGTGAGGCTCCACAGCAAGTTGTAAAGGGGTGCTGGAGGGCCAAGCTTGCTTCTCCTCAGCCCCGTAAAGCTGGTAGAGGCAGGGGAGTGGCTGCTTCCCCTTCCAAAGCAGAAGTTATCTTCTCTAATATACTGGGCTGCTGGAGGAAGCCTGACTTCCCAGCCCTCTGCTGTCCTGAGCAGCTGGATGCCTTCCCAATACCACAGGCTTAATGTAGGTTAGTGACAGCTCAGTGAAGGGCCCTTTCCGCATGTTACAGTCCACTACAATTATCCTGTGCTGGCAGCATGAGACAGTGGTGGTGGGAGATGCTGACCAGGCAAAGATGTGGGTGTCGAAGGGGAGATCTCCATGTCCTCAGTGCAAGGTCAATGCCACGCCCCAGTGCATTTGGTGGTTAGGAAGAGGTGGGTGCGAACAGGACAAAGGCTGGTATCACAAGCACTGACTCAGCCAGGGTGCCCGCTCTGTAACACAAGAGGTATTGAGTAGTGGTGGCCTCGGGAGGCTGCTGGGCTAAGGCAGTACTTCTCATGACTACCAAGGTCTACTGGTCAAACCTCCGTATAAAGAAGGCGGTCTGCAGCAGCAAGTCCTGCATTCCTGAGGCCACTACCATGGCTTCAGAGCAGCTGAACCTCTGAAGAGGAGTCTGTCTCTTTAACCTACAACAGTTTACTTGGGCTTTTGGATTTAGTAGCTTCCATATTATTATCTTATTGTCTGGTGACATGATTATATTGTAGTCTCCCAGCGGGCAGTTTTGCTCCAGAGGAAGGAAGGTCTATAAGTTATTTGTCAAGGCTCTGCAGATCACATTTATTTCCTGCACTTCATTTTCTATCCATCTCCCCATCCTGTCTTTAATTACTAATGGTCTGGCCACACTTCTTACTGCTTTATTTTTCCCTTAATTTGTAGTAATTTCTTAAGAAAACAGAATCTTCCCCCAACCTAAAGCAGAAACACTAATATCTGAAACAAAAAAAATGCTCGAAGGCATAACTTAAGAGCTGCTGTAGCTTCCAGTTATGTGTGAATTTGTCTAAAAAGATTCAGTTAAAGCATTTGAGCTACTAGTAAGGTGCCAGTGAAAGACACAGCTGTCACAGCTAGCAAAAAAGAAAAGCTGGCTAATTAAAGGTGACGCTACTGGCTCAGCAATAGCATTTCATTCATTACTCTATTTAATATTAACCTATAATTTTATGTTTGTTTTAAAGGGCTATGTTAGGACTAACAAACACTGACTTCATTTGCTTCTCAGCATTAAAAGAAACGCTGGAGGCTATGCCAAAGGATATAAATTCTGTTTCTAACCTCACTTGTTGCTGTCCTGCCTTTCCAGCCAAATCCCCTGTTAAGCAGAGCAGCGTTGCCTACTGTGCTGCTCCGTACCACTGGGTCCTACTCTCTGTGAGGGCTGAGAAAGTCCCTGCAGTGGAACACCTCCAGGGGACACATGCCCAGAAAGGGAGGATGTTCTCCTGTGTCTGGCTGGCTTCCCAGGAGGTTGTCACCCAGCAGCTGTGCAGTCACTGTCTCTGCACCAGCACTGTCCAAGTGAGTTTCTGATTGCGTTTTTTTGTCTTCTGGGCCAAAGAATGATTAAGTGAGAGAAAGCTTTCTCCCAGAAAATCCTTTTCTAAATCTGAGTGCACAGAAAAGTTCCCCTGACCTTCATGAAGCTATGTTGGTTTATACCCATTGAGGGTGTAAATATGTAGGCAAATGCCGTCCCCTGCACTTGATGATTTTGCCATTGATTCTGATAAGATGAACCTTTTTCTTCCATCTTTACTAGGGTAATGGTTATTTTGGAGTGAATATATACATACATACATACATATATATATACACACACAAAAATACACATGCATTAAAAATACTTGTTTTTCCCTGAGTGAGAAGGAATAAACTAAGTGAAACATTCATTCTTACCCATTCAATCAAATGGTCATTTTTGTAATATCCAAAGGTGGAATAGAGATTTTGATATATAAATATTTAATGAGTTCAGATCCTTATGCTAAAATTACATCTCTGTATGTCATCGGTATCTGGTTTAGACTGAATCTCTTTCTGGAAGTGCCTGTCTCCGTTGACTGTAGAGAGAGCAAGTATGACTAACAGTAGTGGTTGAAGATATTTTGATAGCTCAAGTTAAATGACATAATTCCCACCTAACCTGAACAGATCATGAAAATTAAGGGCTGTGATATTCCACAAACAATGAGATACAGCCTGGCTTTGTCTCTCCTGTGGTTGATGGTGTTCACCTGAGACTGGATCGTGTAGAAATGTTTTTTGCCTGCACTGTTCCACTCTGAAGTGCTTTTAGCAGGGAAATAAGTCTGAAAATACTAATAGAGTATGAGAGTGTCTGTTTGAAAAATGACGTCTTTTCTGATATTCCTTTGTCTCAGGTAAGACAAGTATTTGGAACATTACCTACACTGTGGGTATCAGGTCAGGGGAAGGGGGAGAGGATGACTAATGGCTCCCTGAAATCAATTTAGTCTAATGAAATCCTAAATTTCCTTCTTCTTAAACTAGCACTTCATGTAGACTGCTTGGCCCTGCTTACTGGTGGCAAGCCCCGAGCCTTTGTGCATGGACTAGTATTCTGCACTTCAAGAGATTTCTGTTGGTCAGTGTTCAGCTGCTCAAAAGCCCTCCCTGGGGATAAACAGAGATGCTCTAGAACTGAGAGCTGAGAGTGCTTCCTTTCTACCAAACATTATATCTACTGTCCTTTTATCTTTAGTCTTTTTTTCTAATACCAAAAAACGAAGAAGGAAATGAATTTATGTGAAACGTTTTGATGCAGAGATTAGCCTAATCAAGAAATCCGATAGAAAGTGCGAAACAGTGCATGTTAAACAGCTTTGTTTCTTTTAGCAAGGGCTCTGGGGATATGTGAGTATTGAGGAAATCAGGATAATTGTTGTCTTTTAAAAGAAGTCTGAAGTTTACAAAGAAAATACCTCAGACCTTTTTAAAAGAGCTGCTTGTAAGTACATGACTGTAGATACTGAGGTATTGTCTGTGCCCAGTGTAAAATCCTAGAATAAGCAGAGTGAAACTTTGATCACATTGGAACCTAAAAGGGATTAAAATATTTGCCCTCATTGAACAAACTTTGATGCTGTGTTCCTAAAGCTACTAAGCTTCAAGAAATGCACTTAAAAAAATATTGAAATAATTTCTGGTACAGTGAAGACATGGGAGAGGTATCTCATAATAACTTGGGGCAACTGGATTGGAGTTCCTGGGTGAGGAATAGAAAAAACAACACAAGAAGAGGGGAAGATTGGTGTAGAATAAGCTCAGTGTTTTCTGCAAGAATGCCTGCAATCATTATCATCTCGCAATCTGAAAGATGGAAAGAAAAACTCATATGACTGAACTGAAAAGGCAAAAACCTTTTAGTCTGCCAGGGCTGTAATCATAATGAAAAATAACACCTGAACCGTATCATGACAGTGCGTGGGAGTCGCTTAATAAGACACTATTTCCTCTAAGACGCATAGTATGGGGCTTCTCGTTTTTAATCTGATAGAGTATAAACTGAATAAAAACATGCCGTTGGTTTGTAAGGCTGTTCCCTGCAAAATGAATATCTTGCTTTGTTGTGTTTTCATACTTGGATGCAAGTCCTCCTTGATTATCTGGCAAAAACAGCTCCCATGTTTAATCTGTGGACAGGGAAAAACAAATATTTTCATTTCTGAATGAATGTATATCTGCAGCTATATTTTCAAGAGGGAACAACAATGGTTAGGCATTTATTCTTTGCATTTAGGCACTTGGAGAAGTGTTCCAGTTTACAAATAAAATGAGCACTTAGTTCCCAGTGAGTTCAGTGGGATTTTCAGTTCCCAGCAACTCTGAAAATACCCTGTACTGATAAACCACCCTTGTAATTTTGTGTTTTATATCAAGCAGTGACTTTTTGAAATCCAGGCAGAGTTATGAGGTTAGGGCTTGTGACAGATGGGGTCCATCTGTCAGAGACGAGGAAAAGCGTCATGCCAAGCTGGTGAAGAGGGCTTCAAACTAAAGTTGCTGGAGGAGGGAAACCTGAATCCATCCCACTTGTATCAGTTTGGTGCCAGTGCCAGCAATAGATGCCCAGAGCAGGGAGAAGGATCACAGGTCAGCAGGAGAGCACCTGAAGTGAAGCACAAAGGAGTTCCAGCTACTCCAGCCAGTCAGTCAGCTTTACTGGGGGCCCAGCTTAAATAACTCTGAGCAAACACACGTAGCATGGGGAATGAGCAAGAGGAGTTAGAGATATGTGTGTGCCTGCAGGGCTGTGATCTCATTGGCATCATGGAGATGTGGGATGGCTCCTATGATTGGAGTGATGGAATGGAAGGATATAGGCTTTTTAGGAAGGACAGACAGGAGTGACAAGGAGGGGGTGTTGCTATGTCAATGACCAGCTGGTGAGCATGAAGCTCTGCCTGGGAATGGATGAGGAGCCAACTGAGAGCTTATGGTTCTGGATTAAAGGAAGGGCAGGGTCTGGTGTCACTGTAGTGGGCATCTACTATAGGCCACCCAACCAGGAAGAGGGAGTGGATGAGGCCCTCTGTAGGTAAATAGGAGCAGCCTCACATTTGCAAGCCTTGATCATGATGGGGGACCTCAGCCACCCTGATATCTGCTGAAGGGACAGCACAGCAGGACATAAGCAATCCAGGAGGTTATCCAGGAGGATAACTTTCTTCTCCAAGTGATAGAGGAATCAAAGAGAAGAGGCACTATGCTGGACCTTGTTCTCACCAGCAAGGAGGGGCTGGTACGAAATGTGAAGTTCAAGGGCAGCCTTGGTTGTAGTGACCATGAAATGGTGGAGTTCAAGATCCTTGGGGAAGCAAGGAGGGTGCACAGCATGCTTGCTATCCTGGACTTCAAGAGAGCAGATTTAGGCTTTTTCAGGCATCTGCTTGGTAAAGTACCATGAGACAAAGCCCTGGAGAGAATAGGAGCCCAAGAAAGCTGGTTATTATTAAGGATCACCTCTTCCAAGCTCAGAAGCATTGCATCTCAACAAAGTCGGGCAAAATACCAGGAGGCCTCCATGGATGAACAAGGAGCTCCTGTACAAATTCCAAGGTGCTCTTTAACATCTTTGTCAGCAATACGGACAGTGGAATCAGGTGAACCCTCAGCAGGTTTACCATTGACACCAAGCTGTGTGGCTCAGTTGACCTGCTGGAGGGAAGGGATTCGATCTAGAGGGACCTTGACAGGCTTGAGAGATGGGCCTGTGTGAACCGTATGAAGTTCAATAAGATCAAGTGTGAGGTCCTTCGCATGGGTTGGATCAATCCCAAATACAGCTACAGTCTGGGCAGAGAATTGATTGAGAACAGCCCAGAGGAGAAGGACTTGGGGTGGTTGGTGGATGAGAAGCTCAAGATGAGCCAGCAATGTGTGCTTACAGCCCAGAAAGCCAACCATGTCCTGGGCTGCATCAAAAGAAGTGTGACCAACGGGTCAAGAGAGGTGATTCTCTTCCTCTGTTCTGCTCTTGTGAGATCCCACCTGGAGTACTGCATCCAGCTGTGGGGCCCCCAATACAAGACAGACACGGAGCTGTTGGAGTGAGTCCAGAGGAGGGCCATGAAGATGATCAGGGGGCTGGAGTACCTCTCCTATGAGGACTGGCTGAGATAGTTGGACTTGTTTAGCCTGGATAAGAGAAGGTTTCAGGGAGACCTTATTGCAGCCTTCTAGTACCTAAGGGAGCTACAGGAAAGCTGGAGAGGGGCTTTTTACAAGGGCATGTAGTGATAGGATGAGGCGTAGTGGATTTAAACTGAGAGAGATTTAGGTTAGATACTAGGAAGACGTTGGTGAGACACTGGAAGAGCAGTTGTGACAGTGGAGAGACACTGTGGATGCCTCCTTCCTGGAAGTGTTTAAGGCCAGGTTTGGTGAGGCTTTGAGCAACCTGGTCTAGTGGAGGGTACCCATGGCAGTGGGTTTTGAACTACATGATCCCTTTTGAACTACATGAACCTTAAGGTCCCTTCCAACCCAAATCATTCTGTGATGATTCTATGAAAAATTAAGCCTACTTCCTAATGTTTTGAGTAAGTTAATGTATAATACAGAAGTAACATATTTTGGCTCATGAGTAATGACTGAAAATGTCAAGCAATGAGTTTAACTCAGTTGTCAAGGAAAATGCAGAGATGAAGATGTAGAGAAAATTGTTGATAGTCTGATCTCACATCAGTAGGTATATTTTTCTGAAGAAAATATTGTCATTTTAGCCTGCTGCAGTAACCTTTCTGTTCACTTACTTTTGAGAAAAAGGCTGCCTCTGACAATCAGAGGGTATATTCAATGCTCACATTTTCTAGACACCAGTGTGGCTTACCTGAGAAGATAGTGAAACTGGTCACCAGTGTAAGAGGCAAAATCAGTTACATGCTGTCTCTGAGGTTGGTTTTATTTTAGAAAGTTAAATATCAGTATTAAGCAGAGTTTCCAGCTGAGGCTCAAAGGTAATCCCCGATATGTCCTCCTAGCCATGCGGGGTCAAAGACATGACTGACTATACATGCTATGTCTTGGTAAGGAAGGGCTACAACCTTGGTGCAGCCACAAACAGAGGACGGCATACCTGCTACTATTAAAATGGAGAACCTGGGACCAGAGGTGAGCTTGGGAAGTCTCTGTGCTTAGTATAGTTAATTGTTTCTATTGCCATAGTTTATAGTTGTATAGTCTACAGTCCCAGTGTTCTGGGCACTGTGCAAACACAGAATATCAAAATGATGCCTGGAAAATTTGCAGTCTAGCTGATTGCAAAGCCACTTGGACAATGGGTGGACAGATGCCATCAACTGAAAAGGCAGTTCCTGCCAGTTCCTCAAAGTATCTCAGTCTGCCAACATGTGTCACTTCTGTTTCACACTGGCTGCACTTAAGCCAGCTGGCTTTCCTCCAGGTCCCTTTCTGCATCAGGTATTTAGACAGCGGAGAATGCATTTCTCCGGGCTCAGTGAAGACATGTAGAACAAATACTCTTGTTCACAAAGATGACAGTGTATACAAGACTATCTCAGTGGTTTTCAAATGCATGCTGTTATTCTTTGGGTTCAATACAATTTGTAGGCCTCCACAACTGAGAGCACTCGAGGAGGAAATGAAATTACTCCATACAAACATCTGGGAATTCTTTCAAAGAATTCGGAATGCTTCACAAGATTCAGAAATTTACTTCTCTGTAGCTCAGCAGGAGTGCTACTGGTCATAGATTCCTGATGTTAAAAATATGGCAAAAATTCATGAATAATTTGAGGAAATAAATAATTCACAATTTCTGACCTTTACACTTGTGAAGTTCTTGAATTTGTTTGCTCTCTAGAAATGTCTTCTGGTAAAGCCTCTTGCTCCATAAGTCATCCACAAGCAATTAATTGTAAATATTCCTAAAATACAATTCATGACCTACTGAACCCTGATCCTGCAAACACTTACCCACATTCTTCTTGTGATTAGTTCCATTAAAATCAAAGGAACCTTTACATGTGGTTGTAAAGTTAAGCCCAGGCATAAGTGTTTGTAGGATGAAGGTTTAGGTTGGTTCCATAACCCTTGATATTTTACATGCTATGTAGTCTCTGATTGCTAAATGAGATGCAGGCAGTCAGAACCTGTGGAAAGTCAGAGTTTCTCAGTCCCAGGGTACTACTCCTATTCCCTAACTGTAGAGTTACAGAATCCATCCTTACGAGTCTGAACTTTGGGTTCTTTGAGTACATAATCCAGATTTGCAGGTAGTGATCCAACCTGAAATTACCTTTGGAAAACAGTTAAATGCAAAGCGAAAACTATTGAGTCAAATTCATTTAAGAATCAGAGGGAATATTCATTGGCTTTTTTATGGCTTATTCATCACTGCAGACCCTTCTGTGCTGTGAGCTTTATAATGGGGAAAAGTACTGATAAGGAAAGAGTTCCTACATTTTGTAGCCATCTACAGTTGTAATGGAAAATGCTCACTAGAGCTGAGCAGATTTGTTCACAGAAAATAAACCTGGAGTTTGAAAAATTTAGCTAGCTCTCTGAAGAGAAAAGCAGAATCTAGGCGTAGCTATTGACTGATATACTCAACTATGTAGTTAGCTGTGTTATATCTACTCTATGTCTAGTGGTGAAAAGAATAGACTGCATTTTGGATTTAACACATAAATTGCATTTGGTATTCAGTTCTGCAATCTCACTTGCCATTATTCCTATGTGTCTTTCATTTTCAACATTTCAAGCAGGAAGGCATTATAAAAAGCTCCCTTAGTTGTGTGTGTATGTGTATATTTGTGCATCTAAATAACGATCAGTGACTGAAAAGAGTCCTTCATGTACGCTGGAGATTTCCATCTCCTTAATTTCAGTTCAGAGAAGTAATATTTAGATAGTCATGAAACAAGATCTCTGAAGCACTGAAAGGAGAACCCTGGTTTTCCATTAAGATATGCAGCACATATTTCCACCCTTGGAAATTTTTCAATGTATTTGGTACTTGATCCAGTAGGCTTTGAATGCAGAAAGTCAATTTTAAATTATTTAGAGAAGTATTTTATGAGTTGGAATTTTTATCTCCCTCTGAGATCTGTATATCTGAATTCACAGTATCAAAGAAAAAGCTGGAAGGATACAAAAATATTCATAATAAAATGTTTTAAAACTCTCTAAAAGATTTCTGCAAGAGTTTTGGATTCTTTTTCCCTCAAATAATAACGTGCTTGTACAGGGTTTGTGAAGGTGCATCAGAGTACAGTTTCTACTGGTGTTTGTTCGGGCTGATGTGTGCTGGTAATTTCACATGCAGGAATAATGTGTTTCTGACTTCTGCATGTTAAATGCTTTTATATGATAGCTTACATAGCTCTAAATTTAAATCTGCATTTCTACTAAGACACACGTGTACACAGAAATCCTTTCATGCCTCTCAATTCACCCTCCTATGAAAGGGTCTTCAGCAGGTTCTACTTACGAATATATTGAAGCCAGCTTAATAGGCAGTTTTCTCATGTATTGAGTTGAACTGAATCCAACCTGTGAGCTGTATCCTATTTCTGCTTTTTGTAATGAACTCTTGTGACATTAGAGAAACAAATTACAATTTTCCTTAGCCTCACTCAAGTTGATTGTACTATTAAAATTTAAGAAAACAGTGAGTTTGCTATCAGAATTTTAAAATTTCTTGTGTCATTTTATTAAGAATAAGAAAAATAAGCAAATACATATTATGCCAATACTTCCTCTAACATTAGCTGGTATCATCCAGATGATTGTAAAGATAACTTCTCGAAGATAGCTTTGTAATTGACTTAGTAAATAAAGTTTATTGTTATGCTTGGCAGTTACTCGCTCTACAGAAGATTTTTATTTTATTTTATTTCATCTGTAAAACCATAGTTCAAATTCTGCCATGAATTTATTGCTTTGAATTGCGCTTGACTGAGTTCACCGAGCTTGTCTGAGTTCAAGAAACGTCTGGACGATGCTCAGTCATCTGCTCTGATTGGGCTGGTCCTGTGTGGAACCAGGAGTTGGACTTGATGATCCTTATGAGTCCCTTCCAACTCGGGATATTCTTTGATTCTATGATTCTATGAAAATAATCTCAGTGTAACCGGTTCTGTTAGGGTTTAAAGAGGTACAAATGACACAGGTAACCAGGACAGTATACCTACCAATCCCTACAAAAAGCTCAGTCTGAAGTGGAGAACTTAATTTTCATTAGTATTTTTATTGCTTTTTATTTCACAGAAGGGAAGAAATAAGTGAGGTTCAGTAGCAAAGGTTTTCAGAAGGTTTCAAGAAGTGTCAGTGTTGCAGTCCAGGTATCTCTCACAAATACTAACTTTTCCTGGAGCGTGGTGCTGAGACCTGGAATGTAGATGTCATGTCTTCTGCTCTCCGACCACCTGAGCAGAGGTTCACTCCTCTGTTTCTGCTCTCCTACTCCAGAGCAAGGCAGCTCAGATGCTGGACTCTGGAGAAGCTGCAGGAGGTGAGGTTGGGGGATCACCAATGCCCCTGCGCTGAGATGAGTTGGGACAATCAACTCCTTCTGCATGTGACAGAGGCCAGCTTGCTCAGGCATGAGTCTGGGCTGGGGGTGAGACGTGATGAATGAGCTCTTTGTATCTTCTCCTGTCAGTGAGACTAAGCAGGGGTTTTGAACTATTCTCCTGCTGGAAGAGGGATGAGTGGCTGTGGCCAGCCCACCTTTCCTGTAGGCACATGTATGTGCCTGCATTGTTTGCCTAGAGGTTGTTGTGTGACACATTCCTCTGGGCAAGAAGAGGTAAGCTGTGCTGTGTGGTGAGCTCAACAGCCTCAGGCAGTGTCGGGTTCACTGCACACAGGATGTGACTCCTTGAGCAAATCCACACTCTCCATTTATCCATGATTTCCATGCATCTTAAACCTACTGAGGAGTAAATTACCACGTTCAGCACTAGAAATGGCCTCATTTTTCACCATTTGTATCCGCGCTGCATACTTATCTTTCAGATTTCTCGTGCAGACTTATTAACAAATTGGAGTCTACTTAAGCATGAGAAAAAAATTTAACTTTCCAGCCCTTACAACTGTGTCTCAACATCTTATCTCTTAGAAAAGCAAGAAGATTGCTTCTGAAAAATATCATTGATGCATCTTATCCTGTATATATTTCAAAGGACTTGTTTCTGTGTACAGTGTGGTTTTTTTATCCCCGGCGAGCCAGGACACTTAGTTAATTAAAAACTTTTGGTGAATATCTCTCTTCCTCCTTAATTGTGTAGTGGAATCCAAGTTTTCCTATCTGCTTGTGCAAAGCATGCTTCAGTATAATTAGAACGCCAGCTGGGCTGTAGAGGCTGGGATTATCTAAACAACTAAACAGCACCTACAGAGAGTTCATGCTCTAGAAGTCGTTGATATTGCCATATTGATTTGAACCAAAGTCATGGATAAAAATAATTAATATTAGATATACAATCCTGATGTAACATTTTGAAAGGAAGTATGTTTCTCTGACTGAACTTAGTCTGGTTCCAACCAAACCAAAGGAAGCTAGTCTCTCTAATAATAAAAAAAAGACTGTTTCCTGGATTACTTTAATTTTTAGTATTTTTTTTCATGAAACACCAGTGCTTTCCTATTGCAAGTTGAGCTAAATTTATTTTTTTACAAACACTAAAATGCCAATTTGTTATGAGCCATTTGAAATCATATTCTTTGTTTTGACTGTCCACTTTCTTTGATACAATACTGATTTCATCTGTTGCTGTGTTTCTTTTCCCCTTGTTCATGCTTCTTGATTAAAAAAAAATCAAGGCAAACAGAGGCAAAATATCTGTCTTTCACATGTTTACAAACCCATTTCATTAATTCTATGGGCTGCTCAGGTTTTATACGTAGCATTTTGTTCATTAGATGTGTTTGTCAATAGGAAAAGTTTAATCCAATAGGGATTACAAAAAAATCGCTCATTTGAAGTTCCTATAAAAATCAATTTCTTGAGACAGGTATTTTGAACCCTGTATTAACAGGGTGCACACTTCTCTTGGAGCCAAGCTCGTGGTTCAAGGCATGCATCACACAGCCTTATTGCAAACTTGGCATCTGAATCAAGAAAAGAGATTAATGTTCAGTGAAGTAGCTGGACATGTAGGATCCAGGAATCAGGCTTTAATTTACAGTTCTGTGTAGCTTGGTAAAAAGGAAGGCACGCTGCTGTGGTGCTGGCATTTCCGATGTTTAGAAAAAACAAGGCTCACTCTTCATCGTGAGTTGTTTTTACTTTTGAAGTTCATTAATTTCCCTGACATAGGCAGGTGGCTTGGTGAAACCAGGGTTATTTGGGAAAGCAGGGCTCTTCTGGGAGAGTAAAAGCTGTATGGTTTATTCTACAGTGAAACCTTGTTTTGTCAAATTCCTCAGCTGCTTGAGCTTTAAGCTTGGAGACCTAGCTCAGCGTTCGGGTGAATGCTTTGTTGTTGCTAGCTCTCGTTCATATCTGGCTGTGGGGTATCTTGCGGGCAGGCTTCACTTGATAGTCTCTTCGTGTGGAAGGCTGGGGGGAAAGGAGGAATGTGAACAGATACACACTGCTCTGATTCTTTGCAATCTGCTCAAGGAAAGTCACCCTGGGAAACAGGTCAGAAATCTCCGGTTTATGTGAGAGGAGAGGCACGCATTTCTTATCATAAAACTATTACCTGAGTGAATCTATTAAACCCAGACGCCTCATTCCAAATCAGACCTAACCTTCTGGAAGGAGGGTAAAAAATAAACTGCATTAGACCCGCTGGATCTTCTCTAGCCATAATGTTACTCCATTTTCTTAATTCAGGAAGATACGGCTGATATACAGACAGTGAGCTCACTGGGGGGTACAGTGAATGTCTTGATGCTGAAGTTTTCCTTCCTTCTACAATGAATTTCAGAAATTGTTCAACTGTGCAGAAAGAGAAGGGCACCTTGTATGCATTATATCTTAGATGGCACTCACAAGTGGGCCTGTTCCTCAGTCCTAATACTGAGGAATACATTAATTTTTTGGAAATATTTACAAATGTACTTTATATTAAATTAAGGATTCATATGCTGTACATTGGCTCAAGTCAAGTTTCCCCTCACAGATTTTTTTTTCTTTCTCAGTTGTTTAGCTTCAGCATTTTCCCTTAGTAGCATTTGTAATTTGGAGACAAGTAGAAGTTAATTGGGTTAATTTCCTTGTAACGAAACCAAAATTTGAACTCCTTTCTTCAACAGCAAAAGATTAATTCCCCAACCCTTCTGCCCACCAGTTGCCTTCTTTGTGTTTTATCTCTGTTTACAGATAAAGCAGAATGCTGTAACACAGGACAGATAAAGTGAGGACATTCTATACTCATTATATTTTCAGTGGCGACTGCAGATAAATGCCTGTCATAAAGAACAGCAATTTATTCTTAAAACATGCTTTGATAGCTAGGCAGTTATATTCTTTTGCAGTGTTTCCTGGTGACCATTTCAAAACACATCAGTGGTGTTAATGGAATCTTTCAAATTCTTCAAAGAAAAAAAAGTAGGTTTTTTCATGCAGAAAAAAAAACAAAAACAGAAAAAATAAAGGTCACGAAAAAATTATTGTAAAACTTGAATTTGGAACTCCCTTCCTTTCCCCTTGGCTTGATAGATATTTCTCTCTTTATACATCCATGACATTCCTGGATCATATTGATTCTGCTCCAACGGATCACAGGCATCAGAATAACCCAAGGTTTGCTTAATATTACAGACAATCCTAGGCACTTTACTAAGTCTTGTCATTAGGCCTAAGGTGTGGTGATGTTTTAGAAGGTACTGTGTGAGAACTCCGAGTTCCCTCTCCAGTTAAAATTTAGACTATTGAATGAAACCTCTTTCATTAAAAGTAAAAAGGCGACTGAAACGAAGCTCTGTGTTGTGAATGGAAATATAACTATTCAATTGAGATAGAACCACTGAAGTACCCTGTGCTTTCTGTTGCCTCTATTAATGAGCTTTCCTTTTTTTTTTTCTCTTTCCCATGATGTCTGAATGTTTGATTCCCTCCAGCTCCCCTGTTTTTTCCACTGTGCTCTGAATTCAGCTGTATCCCATTGTATCGTCTGTCCTCTTTATGTCTCTTAAGTGGAACATTTCTCTTCAATAAAAGACAGTTTAAATACTCAATTTTCAATAGAATGGATTTACAGTTAGAAAACAAAATTCAACAGACTTAATGAGTTCCTATACCAAAAAACAGGCTTCTCTTGTGTATATGCACTTCTGAAAAAAAAATTTAAACCGTGGCTTATAGTATGGCAGAATGATAACGTGCTGCTTAAGCATCAGTTCCCACAACTCTGTTGTTTGTTAAGGCAGAAAGCCTTGAGTCCAAAACGTGCAAGGCAAAAAACTTATTTACTGAGAGTTGGACTCTTCAGTGCGCAAAGTGCAGTGTCCTTGATCCAGCAAAGCACTGAAGCCCATGCTTTTCTTTAAGCTCATGAATTCATTTCATCTAGCGAGAGCACACTGGTTGTTGACCTACTTACCAGGCTTTTTGGAATATGTTGGTTGCATTTCTGTACACCATGCAGGATTAAGCCCTAACTTAAAGAACATGCTGTTCAGTCTGATATTATTGTTATTCTTTTGGAGAAAATATTTCAGTGTAGCAGTAGAAGGGCTTTCTGACACTCTCTGTTCTGTAGAGTTTGCTCAGAACAAAAGGAACCCTTCTGCAGACACACAATAGCTCGATGATTAGAGCACTCAGCTGAAGAGGAAAGGACCTAGGTTAAAATCCCTGATCCAAACCAGACAGAGCAGGGAATTGAACCTGACTTTCTAATGTCAGAGATTAGGGTACTCCGCTGGGATAACAGCAAGCCACGTTTCAACTCCCTGCTCTGTCTGGTTTGGATCAGGGAGTTGAAGCTCAGTCTACCTCACCTCAGCTGTGTGCCCTCACCACCAAGCTATTTGGCCAAGATGGGATGGGGGGTTTTTTTTCTCAAAAAAAAAAAAAAAAAAAAAAAGGAGGGGGGCGCAGCTCATTCTGCAGCAGAGTAAAATCTAAATTACCCAATCCTGACACTTTCCATGTGATGGAATTGTTGTTTCCTGGTCAGGCCTAGCGAGATTTACTTCATGGTCACATACCAAGAGTGCCAGAAGCAATAGGCAGATATAAAACCCCTCTGTCTCCACAAATGCAGCTAAAGATGCAGAGAGATTCAGCCATGTTATCCACATGGCTTTGGCAGAAGCAGAGAAAACAAAACCACCAGAAGCTTGCCAAAGCTATCTCAGTGAACTGCAGTTTTGTTTGGAGGAGAATGGGGGAGGAAGATTAATATTCTATCAGTGTCAGTGCTGTCAGAGGTGTCTCTGTCAGAGCACAGGCGCTTTGCGTGAGTTCACTTGAAACTTCAACCAGTTTTTTTCCCCCACTGGTTTCCATGCCTCGTTTCTCTCCCTTGACTTTCTCCCTGGTTCTCTCTAATTTCCCTGCTTGTCTCTTCCTTTTACTACCCTTACCATATATTCATGTCCTTCTGCTTCCCACAAATAAATCGTTCTGGCTTAAGCTTTGGTCTTTGTGATGGCACACATAGTTGAACCCTGCTGCAAAACCCTCTATGAATGTGCTTATATCAGTTAACAGAAGTGGATGGGCTTTAACTGTTTATCTTGTCCTTGTAATCCACACACACATATTGAATTTTTTAATCTAATCCCAGGCATTTTTAAAGGTTTAAGGACCTTTTTTCTCATTACCTTCTCTTCTGCCTTCTGATTTCAACCAGAAGCAGACCACCTATTGATTTTTGACAATCTAGCATGTGAACCCTTTTATAGCCATCTGCAGAGGACTTAGTTTATTCCAGTCATATAAAGTTCATGGACTGAAAGTTTGTGTCTGTTGGAATTTGCAGTGTTGGGTACCTCCACGTATGGAGCGTGAGCCTCTAATTTTGAATAAGAGTGCTTCACATTCTTTCACTTGAGATGGAAAATGACCACTGCAAATCAATGTTAGAATATACATTTTTATACCAAAGAAGTGTTCACAGGAGAGTTAGAATGGAAACGTGGGGTGTTTGAATTATAATAAGGGTCCATTTCAAGTTCCATTCACCAACAGGCAAGCACTTACTGTTGCAAAATGCGTGGCTGGAAATCAGGTTATTATGTATGCTGTTGTACATTCAGATTGCATTTCCCCTATCCCCTGCAAGGCACAGGGCACAAAGATTTCCATCTTGCGTCTTGTTTCCATCTCTTTCCATTTACGCAGCAGCAGACAGCAAGATGCACGAGAACCTCCTTCGTGTCTTGCTGTTGCTGTGTTACCAACAACTGAGATTTCGTGGCCTGCTCTAGAAAGAGGACGCACACGCTCCCGTGATTGTGTACACATGCTCAGTCTTGCAGCAGTCCGTGTCGTGTCAGCCTGTGTATAAAATGGGGTCATGGTTTTTGGAGACCAAGCCTGACTGCTGGAGCAGTATGATAGAGCATTTCTCTCTCTTTGCTTCCTCTCAAGTGCCATGGTCAGTAAGCCTGAGATGGTTTTCAGTTTTCAGTAGCCTTCTCCTCAGTCCTATCGGTTATTACCTGTTAATACCAAGTGACTGACTCTAGGCAACCCACTTAGCGTGAAACTGCACAACCTCTGCTGAAGCTGACAGGGTGGGCTTCTGCACAAATACCAGGAAATCCGTGCCTTGGCATGGCTGCAGGGTATTCCTAGCTTGGTTCCTGACTGAATGCAGGACGTGCAGCACATGAGGAAAATAGACCACACTGTACACAATGAAACTAGCTAACAGTGGAGTGGTCCAGTCCTCATAATCCATAATGGAGTGCTATCATGTAATTGGATCTCCCTGCTGTAAAACTACCCAAGGCACTTTGTAATCAAACTACACGCTGTAAACTATTTTACATGAAGTCAGCTGCATTGCATCCTTCCTGGCAGACACTTTAGAACCATAATTACATTCATCTCCATCTTTAATTTACTCCATTGTGCTCCTGTCATTGCAGGATTTTTGCTACCAAGTGCAATGTGTTCATTTCCTCAGTGCTTACTGTAAATTGCAAAGTAAGGGTGGCGTGATTAACTCTGAATTGCCCCACTTTTTGAGGGATGAAGTCAAGATCATCATTACTTGAACACTGGTTTATTGGGGTTTAATGAGGCACACAGTATTATATTTGGCTTGAACAATCCATTCCAAATAGAGGTCAATTTGCAAACAAAGTTGGTTTGGAATCCTGCTGTAGCTACAGAGATCTCTCTCTGTCAGCCCTGGAGAAGTGAGCTGGGTAAGAGTGAATTAGAAGTGGACCTTCATTTTTTAATTAAATTAATAGTGTCTAATTAATAAGGCCTGAGCCTTCAGTCTGTCATAGTATGCCCACTTCCTTCAGTAGGAACCAAGGGAGTTTAATTCTTGTGTAATATCATACCTCGTAAAAGTTTCATACTGAGGAATTGTAAGACTGTATTTATGCTTTTGTATTAGTCATTTTACAGCTTTTTTATTTAGTGAAGGATGAGCCATTGAGATTTGAAATGGTATTTGCAGAGGAAATCTGTCGTGTTTAATGGACAGTGTCCAGGAAGGTAACCCAACTGCCAATCCCAAATTAAATACTACATAAAGAGAGAGAGACATTTTCGTGATGCCAGGTTTCCGAGGACTCGTTCATTCCACAGTGTTCAAGTAATGTTTTAGTGGTTCTTGCTGACTCTTGTTTCACCAGTTACTTACAGAATTTCCATTTTATAATCCTTTTCTAATCACTGCTGTAAAAACTCATTCTGAATTAAAATTCAGTATATAGTTAATGTTCCAAGAAATAGCCATGCCTGCCTCCCCTTATTACCAGCTCCCCTCTGTGCTCGAAGTCCAATTTCTAAATCTTTTATTTGCCACTTATGTGAGGGAAGGAGAAAAAAATAATCAGATAATATTAACGCAAATTTGTCTCCTAATTCACATTCAGCGCTTGTAAGTATCCGTATAAGCAAAATAGAGCATGGGTAAAGATTCTGATACTTCACCTGACTGCTTGCAGTATAGCTAGATCTTCTGCTTTCTTTCTGCTCCTCCCTTCCCCATCTCCTTTTCCAGCTCATCCTACACCATCCAACAGTATTCTTTGTGCCCTTGTAGCAGTGACTTAGTAATTGGTAGTTCTGACTCTACTTTCATTTCCAGGCTAGAGAGACTCCAGGTCACAGCATCTGTGGGACTCCTTCCCAAGGAGGGAGTTGCTCTGTACCATCTACATTTGGATTTAAAAAAAAAACAAAAAGAAAACACAAACAAACAAACAAACAAACAAAACCCAACAACAAAACCACAGTGTTTCAAAGGTGTATCTGAAAAAATCCATCATGTCTGTAGCACTTTGAGGGACTGCAGGGTATCTTTAAGGGGTACTGGACTTACATCTCCATCCATCCCCTGTTATGACAGTGTAAGAAGCACAAACTGGCGTGAAGGTACTGCTCTTCTCTCTGGAAGCCTGGTAGCACTCTGTGGGCAGGGACTCTGAAAATAACTCTCTCATAAATGTGTGCTACTGGGCTGACAGTTTCTAACTCAAGTCAGAATTTCCTTCATCTTTTTGCTTTGATAACCATTAGTTCTTAGTATCTGAATAAAGAGATTTTTTTTTGTGGCTTTAGCTGAGAGGGGATGCTTCTGGGATTTGCAGCTGATGCCTCTAATGGTAAAAGTCTGTCAGAGATATCCAGAAAGGTTAAAATCAACATCAGTTTGTAGAAAAGACTGTTTTTCATGCACGTTTCTAAGCAGCAGGCTGCTCAGATTAATTAAGTGATGTAAAAAACATCCCCACTAAGCAAGTCCCCATAGTTCAATTTTTCCAGCAGGAGACCAGAATTATGCACCTTACTTCTGAGGTCACTTCCATAATTGCAACAACATACATTTTTTGTAATGGCTTTTCCTTTTTAATGGATATTTAAATGCAGGTAATTAAATATGGTTATTTCATACCCATCTCCTCAGAGGAAACATAACAGCATGATGAAAATACAAGTGAACTGGAAGTAATAAATGTCTACTAAAAAGGACTGCATTTTGACTCCCTAAGTAATATTGAGTTTTAATTGTTAAGACTCTCAGAGTGACGATGTGGAGATTTAGGCTCCTGCCATACTGTACAAAACCAGATTCTGAAATATTTCAATTTAATAAGCTATTTTTGAAAGTGTTATGGCAGTCAGAAGTACCGGCTGTATCTCTCAGTCGTTAAATATCGTTTGTAAAGTACAAGTATAACCTTTTGAGAATCGGATCCGGTTGCTTTTCTCTTCTGGACCTTTTTTTGGGCCCCTTTCTAATCCTGACCCTCTTCTCTCTGTGTACTAGTCAGTGGGCTGATAGACTTGTGTCACTGTGCCAACACTTTAGTCAAATATCTTGTGTTTCTTACACTGGAGCTGGACCCACGTAGTTATATTGCAGGTCATATAACCTGGTTATACTGCAGGCAACAAGCCTCTAAAGGTTAGGAGTTTGCATTGGCACAGGCTGAATCTAAATGCTCAGAATTTCAGATTCTTCTCAACATACTGAAATGTCTTTGGCCTTCAAAACTGGGATAGATACTGTGTAAGCAGTGATTACCTGATATAAAATGAGCTGCCTTGTATCCAGTTAGGCAGCAAAGCAGCAAGATCTCCCTGTCATCAGAGTTTTCAGACCTTTTTCCTGTTCCTAATCAAAACTAGAAAAGTAAGAGACTACAAGAGAATGTTTAAAAGAAGCAAATAAGATCCACTGACCTTCTCAGCTTCTGCTTTGAGTTTTGGATGGCATCTGAGCGGATTACAGTGTTCTAGCTGGTTCATCCCTGCCTTTCTCAGAGTGATAGCTCAGAACTGTGAGCAGCAAGAACTTTGCTTCTCAAAACTCTTATGGAGGAAAAAAACAAACTAAAAAAAAGTGGTAATCAAAAGTTAGTCATTTCATATTGCCTGTGTTATGCCGTGGTGTTCTGATTCTCCTTTTCTTGTTTAACAATAATATTACAAGAACTGAAATAAATATAATGACCTGCTTTTCCTATCAACAAGTAACCTAACCTAACTTTGTCACTCAGTTGTCTGCAAAAACCGTTTGTAGGATCACATGTATTTCTGCAATGAACATTATCCCTTCCTTCCACCACATCTACCCAAAGAATAACAGAGTAGTTTGAGCGTAAATGAACTTACAAACCAGATACATATAGAATTCATCACAAGCAGTTTTACATCATCTGGGAGTGTAAGGTAGCTGTCTGGGCTTCCTCAGTAGTTAATGGGAAAGAAGAGATACATTTTAAGGGAGATCCTATCCTATTCTAAGAAAAAGTCTAAGATATTTGGGATGAATGCCTCCTGAATGAGTTCCTTTATACTGAGCTTAAATAACTGCTATGGGTGAGACATTTTATTTCAGCAAGCTCAGGTTCAACAAATCCCACTCAATACACTTCGGTATGACATGAATGCCTGGGATTGAAGGGTAGGGCCTTGAAAGAGGGTCCTTTGTTAACTCTTTTGTTTTTCCCCTGTGAAATTAGAACAGAAAGATCATTTTAAAATAGTAAGGAAAATAAAGTTAAATGTATTTGGAGAACTGAAGTCTGCTTCCTGCCCTTCTCCAGAAATAATACTTCTTGCCTGCAAGACATAGAGATTTCGGGGTACAAAGCAATGGATCTGTAGCTTCCCTCCAGCTAACATCTGTACTATTCTACTTTATTATTTTTGAAATTTGGGT
The DNA here is from genome assembly GCA_013399095.1 of Psophia crepitans. Lineage (NCBI taxonomy): Eukaryota > Metazoa > Chordata > Aves > Gruiformes > Psophiidae > Psophia > Psophia crepitans. The sequence continues at coordinate 945,150 of VWZZ01000543.1, forward strand.
AAGCACAGATAAAAGAGAATTTGGCTCTGAGTTTAACTTAATTCTTTTAATTGGTAAGAATATTTGAGAGAGAAAAGGAAAGAAAAAGGAAAAGA
>VWZZ01000543.1:945254-961763 GCA_013399095.1 Psophia crepitans
GAGAAGAGAGGAGGAGAGGAGAGGAAAGGGGAAGAGGAGAGGAGAGGAGAGAGCAGAGAGAAGAGAAGAGAAGAGAGCAGAGAGAAGAGAAGAGAAGAGAAGAGAGGAGAGAAGAGAAGAGAAGAGAAGAGAAGAGAAGAGAAGAGAAGAGAAGAGAAGAGAATACCTGAGGGATGTTAACAAGGAGAGATGATAATTTCCTCAGCCCCTCTAGGACAGAGAGTAAAAGGTAGATAATTACTGTTTGTGAGAGGTTACCAGGAGGTGCAGTGACGGAAAAACTGCAGTGTGCTATAAAACCTATGACTCAGTTAAGGCAATGATTTTTAATCTCCAGCAGAGTTACAAATTTTGGTTCCCAGGTTCATCTTTTGAAAAGCCCTTTTGAAGGGCTGTCTTGCTGTAATGGGGTTCAGAGAAAGCTCAGGAAGCCCTCAAAAAAAAAAGAGGAGATATCTTAGCATATCTAGACAAACATGAACTTGTGATTCATATGGATCAACAGAAATAAACTCATGAACAGTACTTATATGTGTGTATGTATAGAACAAAAGTCCAAGAAAAAATATTTTCCTTGTATTGTTTGCTCTCCAGGCATAACCAATAGCACTAACAAACTGCACTGACAATTCTTTTCTCCTGTATACCACATTTTTCAGTGCAAAACTGCAAAAGAAACAATCGTTCTGATCATTCTGATTTTTGGCAGATCAAGACTTATTTATAATCTTCAGAGGTATTTCAGTGGTCACTGTATTTGAATGCACTGCTAAGCCTGATGTTAATAGTGACAAATAGGGAATAAAAAGAAGCTTTAGATTTGCTAATTGGAAGTTGTCAGGCGTTCAGTTACTTGAGTGACTGTCTCAAGGCAGTTTCCTCTCTTGCAGGAAGATTAATGTGAAGTCCCTTTTAAAGTGATTAATCTTCTCTGTTGTATTCACATTTTGCAGAAATCAACAAAATACTTTTCTAGCCATGACTTCAGATGTGCTGTCAAGGATGATCTTCCAAGATTGACAGTAGTAGGTTATTATCAACCAAGCAGGGAGCTCCAAGTCACTTGGGTGCATATTTTAGAAGGTTTATAGACTACTGTCTCACAGATTTAACTCCAAAAATCCACCCTCAATTTAAACATAGATATATTTATAAAGACACACATGTACATGTGAGATATATAATGTATAATGAGGATTCTTTATTACAAGTGAGGTGTTTGTATGTTCCTGTCATTTGTGGTATGTATTTGTTGGTCTAAGGTTTACTCTGGGTAAAACTATCCTTAAAGCAAACACTCAGCTCTGTGTTATATCTCTGAACCTGTAGGTTAACTCCATGTGGTTTCACATTCAACCTTTTAGCAACCAATTATTATTTATGTAAGCTGTCAAATCTACACAGGACAAGCAGCTGCAGAAGAAGAAACTGAAGCACATAAACCTTAGTGAGAAGCACAAGGCTCCCATAAGAGACTAGTCTTTCCCTTTCTGCATTCAGTTCAGTAAGAGTGAATTATTCATTACAATCAAGCTAAAGCTCCTCCAGTCTTGCTATTTCATCCACAAGTTTGTTGAAAATTAAAGCTCAGCGTGAAGCCTCCTGAGAATTATTCTGAGTTAATAACACCTGCAGAGAACAGAGATTTCACTGTGAGGTAAATTGCTGTGTGATTGCCCACAAATCAGCAAAAATTATAATTGGGAGAAACTGAATATTTTCTCTGTATTCAACATGTGAGGATTTTGTGGGGTGTCATTTTACTTTAAGTAGTAGAGTTATAATTTAGAATGTTTCACAGCAACCGATTGTGTTTGTTTTAACAGCAAGATCTCTTTTCTATGGGATTTCTACTGCTGTCAGCTGCTATTGCAACTTATGCAATACACATTTAGAAACCTTTCTTAATCTTAGGGAAGATTGTCAGAGACAGGCTTTAAACTATGGATTTTTTTCCCTGTGATTTCTTGTGAACTTAGAAGTTGATACATTCTCCTACCTAGCCGTATCTCATGAATAGCAAGCTAAGTCATGATTTTGATCTCTACATCTGTAGCGTATGTGAACTCAGCAGCTCCCTGGACAGCAGTGGAAACTACCTAAAGCATGCATTTTTGTTTATTCCAGATGTTTCAGGAATATGCTCATAACAAACATGAAAAGTTCAGGTGGAGCTCCTAAATCAGTCTTAACATTTTTATCTATCCAAAAAAGGACAGGGAAAGAAAAAGAATGCAAATCATCTTTTCTCCATCTTGCGCTGCATTGTTATATGCTGAAGCATTATTGTCCACATCTTGCATGAGCCCAGTATCAATTCACAATTCATGTTTGGAGTAGGAGTCAGGCTCCTGCCTGATGACAGTAACATAACCCTAGCACAAAATGGAAAAAGCTTGTATCATTCAGGATAGGTCTACAAGGAGAGCCTCAGTCAGACCTCTTTTTGCCTGTCCTTTGAAGAGAACAAGCTCTGGTTGACAGGCCAAGTATCCTTGCTAGCAGGAGGCAGTGTTGAACTCAGTAGCTTGCTCAGAGGCTGAGTTGCTTGATTCAGGCTGGTTGCCGTGCTAATAATACGGCTGGATGTGCCTTCCACATGGAAGCTGCTTGGGCTCTGCCTGCTCATCTCTGGGCAAGTGTGCTTTTGTGACCTGCGAAGTTACATGGCTTCATTTAAATCACAGTGCACAATTTACTTACACGGTCCCAGTGGCTGAGCCTTACTTATCAGCAGGGTCTTTGCTCTAGAGAATATACTTTTGGATATACACTGAATGCTACCAGCAACCTGTTGGTATAGTCTTCTGTCCCTCCCTATTAATCCCTTGCCATCCTTCTTATTTCTGTGCCTTGCAGAGAAAGCTCAAGTGCTTGTCTCACTGAACTCAAAGTCAGTCATAGCTGTTGGGGTTTTTTTGTTTGTGGTGTTGGTTTTTTTCTTTTTTTTCCCATTTGTAATGGGGAAAAACAACTGGTTAAAGGCTAAAGGAAGAGGAACATATCTAGGAGAGTGACAACTGGTTTCAGATGTGTATTTTTAGCGCAGTGAAACTTGCTTCAGTGAATTCCTGTTATACGCCTTTTACAATTACTGGAATAAAACGTCCCTGGTGCCGAAGGCAAACACATGAGACGGGGAATTCATAACTACATAAATGTGTTAGACAATAATACGTAGTAGGTGCTGCTGCTATACACAATAGCTGAGCTATTTGTACTGCAACACAGCTAAGGGCTAATATAACACAGGTTCATTTCCTTGAATCAACATGGGATGTATTAAAAAAATAATTTGCTGGGCAAGATGAGGCTTTTCAGGCTCAGATAATCCTACTGCCTGCTCCAGAGGTCACTGAGAAGTGTAATGAAATAACAAATCCCTACTGATTGATTACTCATCCTTTTCCACAAAGCTTCAAAGTGTTTCCCTTTTTCACTTAAGAACAGAACTGTGGGTAAGCAGGCCTTCAGCACAGAATTGCCTGTGAATGTCCTGCTGTGGGCTCCAGCTTCAACCTTGTCATCCCTGTGTCACTGCTCATGGATCATCCTAGAGTTTAACTCAGCTATTACAGCGCTAGGGAAGACCTGGTGTTTGGCTCAGGGCGCTAGGGAAGAGGGGAGGAAGCAGGTGTGTTGTGTAAGCAAACCTCCATGTGTCAACATCCATGGACTTGTCAGATGTCCAGATGAATTTATCTGCTCCAGCTGCACTCCCCTAAGAGTGCATCTTCCAGTATATATTTATCTGACATATTACATGTCTGAGATTCACTGTCAGCTTCTTTCAGAGACTTTGTGACATAGGGAATGTAATTATGAGGATGATCTAACATCACTATAGGATCCCACGGTATGAACCAAAGTACCAATTAACAGCATCTAATTGGGCTAGGTGCTTTATAGTGGGAGTTAACATCTGCCCAAGAAAAAAGTGAAAGAGGCGAAGAGTTGACTGCTGTTTTACAGAGAGAAAAACCAACGCATTGAGAGAACGTGTGTTGATAAAGTCAATGGTAGTTCAGAGGAGCAAAAGTGGAAATCTGCAATAAGTCCTGTGTTGTGGGCTTCTATGTATTTCATGTAGAAACTTCTATTGTTTCAAAGTTGTTCCTTTCAAAATGTGACATCCATGGAAAAAAAATACCTTAAAAAAGGAAAAAATAATGCCAAAACTGAAAGAAAGGGACCGAAGGTATGCAAACCAGATTCCCATTTGCTGGAGTTCAAAAGGATCTTTTTCTATTTCTGCTCTGTGTTACAGATATGTGCCTGAATTTAGGTACTTATCTTTGAATTATGTTATGAACTTGTTCACAATTTATGGGAATTTGTGTAGAGGAAGTCATATCTACATATGTTGGAACTATCATTGGAACTTAAATGCTGTAAAAAGAGAAAACAAGCAAAGAAAAAAAATCTGGTTTTCTAGGTTGTCCTGGGGCCAAGAAGAATGAGTTCCTGACCAGTGTTCTGGATGCATTGTCCACAGATATGGTGCATGCAGTCTCTGATCCATCCTTGTCTTCTAGCCGGTGGGTTTCAGATCGTTTTTGTCTGTCTTTAAAGGGATTCTGGTAGTGATGAACGAATTGTTGAGGGCTTTGAGAAGTAATTCTTTTTCTGCCTTCACAAAGGGTAAATTTCCAAGAACACATCTAGAAGAGTTTACTTCAAAGTTACCACTGTGTTCTGTGTACACTGAAGAGAGATGCACTTGAGAGCTGAATTCTCAGTAGCAGCACAGCTTAGAGTTTATCTGTAGCTGCTGGTGCTAGTGTGTCTCAGTCTTTCTTCTCATCTCAGGCTTTACTTGATCAATGTGTGCTACCTTCCTGATTTGTGTTTTGCCTAGTTGCCTGTAAAACAAACCAATGCTATCAACAGTCACAGGTAGAATTAAAAATGCACAAGTGCTGTCAAACTTTGGATGTCTGCAGGTCAGGTGAAGAGGATGTGGCATTTATTGTTATAACTTACCCTGTAATTCAATACATTTAGGTGGTTTATGTCTAAAAGCATCCATCATGGGTTGTAGGAGCCTAGGTATTTGGCGCTCTGACTGTTGACCTACTTGAGTTGGCTTTATTATGTGTTTTAATGTGTCTGCCATCTATGAAACTGTCTTTCCCTCCTTTATTTCTCGCTTCATTTTTCTCTCTTTCAGGAAATGAAAGGGGAAAGCACTGTTTTCTGAGTACGGTGTTGACCTCAACACAGTTGCAGAGAGTTAACTAAGTGCAGATTCCAGCCCATAGTGTAAAATTTAGGATACAGTCAGCCAACGTGAAAAAAGAGAGATTCACTACAAGAAGCTAGTGGCCAGAGGCAGGGAGGTTTATGTAAGAAAACATCTGACAGTGATTTAACTGTTCTGAAATAAAGGTATAAACTGAGGTTTTATGTATCAGAAGTAAGACTAAACTCTTGTGTTCTGTTTCAGGGTTTCAGAGCCTGATCCAAATCATACTCTGGAAGAGAGAGTGGTCCACTGGTATTTCAAACAGCTAGATAAAAATTCCAGTGGTGACATTGGCAAGAAAGAAATCAAGCCATTTAAGAGATTCCTAAGAAAGAAATCAAAACCCAAAAAATGTGTGAAGAAGTTTGTGGAATACTGTGATGTGAACAACGATAAGTCCTTGTCAGTTCAAGAATTAATGGGCTGCTTGGGAGTAACAAAAGAAGAAGGTAAAGCAGAAACAAAGAAACGCCATAGTAAGAACCCTTTCTAACTATCTTTTTCAATAGATTCTTCAGCGCTGAAGAAGTCTGATATTTGTATATGCCAGAAGTATTAAAAATAAAATAATACACCTGTCTGTAGCTAATGCAGCTGTTGTTTGGGACAGGTGGCAGGAAAGCTGCGTCTGTGTAGGCAAATCATCACTTTGCTCCAACAGAATCAAAAACTTCCCGTTGATTTTGACCATTAAATGTATTACAGTAGGAAACCTAAGAGGATATGATAACATTAACAGTCACCGAAAAGCCAGTTTAATGTTATTACAGTGCTATGTCCTGAATGAGTAGAAGTATCACACCTGTGCTTTTTGGATTCCTGCTGGAAAGGAAGCACATTGCTGAAGTTTCTAGTGACTTCTCATTTCTCAGCTGTGCTTTACAGATACAGAGAGGAATGTGGTCATCTGCCAAACAGGTGGAACAGCTGCTGGTACACAACTACCTTACCTTGCTGCCAAACTGGTAGAAAGGCGAACAACTAAGTACAGTGTATAATGATCCCTGCAGAGTTCAATCACACAATTCCTGAAAATGAGGAAGACTTGAAAAAAAATAAAATTGTAAACAACAACAGCAGATCCTCATACTGTAAGAAGTTGTTAAACATGAATATAGGCAAATTGTTTTGTTTGTCTTGGACCTTAAAATGAAGTCAGGGCAGTAAAACAAAGGTGTCATAGGAAATGAAAAGCAAGTCAAATGGGAGATGCAGTCGGAAATCAAATGGTTTCCACCAACTTTGTTGTATTCAAGTCTAGAAAGGGAATACTGCAGAAAGATAAAATTGCTCTACATCGTCCTAATAAAATAAAGTATGGCTCACAGAAACGGATATCTCAAAACAAATACACTAAATCAATTTTTTTTTCCCCTGTGATTTCTGTGGACCTAATAATAATACCTTGCAATTTTCACTTAGGTGATGAAGGTTAAAAAAGAAGTATATGAAGGTGGATGACTTGTTATCTTTGTGCTATAAATGTGGAAACTGAAACATAACATCCTTTTCATTTACACTATTTGGCAGAGTAGTGTTATTAAAGTGCAGGCCATTATGGTCACTTCATATGTTATCATCCATTTCAAGATACTTCTGTCCTGCTACAGCTGGCACTCCTTCGTCTGTTATTGTAGATGAAATTTAGGTCCAAAATCATTGCTCCAGGATATAAAGAAAAGCTATAGCAAGATTCAAAGCAAACCCCAGTTTTTCCTGTGCCCGTTCCAGTGAAAAAACCCAAAGATTAGCATAAACTGCCTGTTTTGGGAAAGGAAGATGTAAGATAAATGAAATTACAGGAAGATCACACACCATTACATTCAGCATAACTGGAGACTTTTAACAGAGCTGCTCAAAAAAAAAAAGTAGTCAATAATGTGAACATGCATTTTTTGAGGGAAAAAATACCTCAGAATTTGTGCATTAAAAAACTAATGGCATTCATTTGGTTGCTTCCTTAGAAATACATGCTTTTAAAGACAAGCCAGAAAAAATTGCTTTTATTTTGTTGCTCCGGCTTGATAATTAAAGTTTGCACAAAAGAAATCAATCGCCACCTCACTACAGCTGGAGTTACATTCCTAGGAATAGATGGGACCCCGTCCCCTGAGATGTGAGAGCTGAGATAAGGAGGTGGCTTGGTATCATTCTGTGTGAGTCTCAGCTGTCTTGTGAGAACCACTGGAAGCAATACAAAAGCCAGAGAGCTGCAAAACATACTCTTGCAGGGGAATACTAGTTACTGCAGTATTTTCACTGTCCAGTTTTGTTCCCCTTTGTCCCAGTACACCTTGATTGACTAGCAAACTGAGATGGGAAACCAAGAGAGCAAGTTCCTTCCTAGCCTCCCAAGTTTGCTTGTAAAGTTGAATGAGCCAACAGACTCATGTAGCTAGTGGTTTGTTTTGGTTTTTTTTCCCTATTTAGAGCGCTGTCTTGGACTTTGCCACTAATAAACATAAAAACTAATGATAATCTTGTTGATTTACAGACTAAATGTGAACAATGTCTTTGGCTCATAGATCTATTCCCGTGAAATATCTTTAAGCAAAGTGAATGCTTTCCAGACAGTCTGCTTCTCCACGCTTCTTTCCCACAAGGGATAAGAGGCTGTGTTTACTAGTAAAGATTTAATAAGTTAGAAATGGTCGACGTTGATTAGATGCAGTCTGTCCTAAGCAAATGTCATATATTAACTGTCACGAAATTTTGTCATTCAACTTTCATATAACTCCATGAAAGAAGAAACACCTATATTGAGGAGAGAAAAAAAGTGGATATTTCAATGAAAAATCTGAAATATGTTCTCTCATTTATTGAAAGCTGTGCAGTCACTCTGCTCTAAAAAATACCTTTTCAGAAGGAGGGCTTCAGTTCTTGGCGGGGCTACGTATAACTTACAAACCATATTTATAATGTTTTCTTTTCCCTCCTTTAGCGGCCCCTAAAACCAACACTGAGAGCACTTCATCCAGCAGGCAGGTGAGTACTGAGGAGAGCAAGATCTCTGTTCCCTCCTTGCCCAGATGAGCTTCTTGGGGTTTTAGCGGTTATCTCTACAGCTTCAAACTGCATTCATCTGCCCTTCTACACACCTGGCAGGAAAATGTAAAGCAGCATCACAATAACAAATTCTGACATAAGTTCTATTCAGGTTAGAGCTTAGTCTAATATTATACTTATTATACTTAGTTCTGTTTTCTTAGGGAAAGCTGAATCGGTCAAGAGTAAATCTGCATAAATGCAAAGTGGATTAGGCCTGTACATGGATGTTCCTAGTAAAGTGTAAATTAGCATATAAGTTAGTGATTATTAGATGAGTGTAACTGAGCCCTCATATGAGTCTTCTGCATTCCTGAATGACAGCATTCCTATACACTTTTAAATGTGCAGAGCTTTAGCTTCATTTACCTTTTGCTTTCACTGAATTCCGTTAGCTTCCCTGTGTGTCACACTATAGACACAGACTTATATTGACTAGAATTACTCTTTGTGAGGAAAGCCATGCATTTCCCATGCCCTCTGAAAATCTACACATTTAACAAACCCCACTGAATTATTATATGGTGGCTTTAAACACCTTTTTAAAATCTTTGTGCAGAGAAAAGAACTGTCACTTTAAAATTACTTTGCTGGCTGAGCAAAATGATACTGGAGAACTAGGATTTGCATCAGTCTGCTGATGTATGTTAAAACAAAAATTAGGTCTGCAGAATGATCGTAGCAAATAAAATGTCAAGTGCCCTGACAACATAATCTGTGATTTGTTTTTGCATCAATGTCCTGCAAAGACTTGATTGTGTTTTTCCGAGTACCACCAGTGTATGTCATTTGTGGAGTTTTGGCTACTCGAGCTGTTTGGAACCACAAAAGTCACAAAAGCAGAATTTTTAAATCAAGGAAGGGTACACATTGAAAAGGAGGGACTAAAGTGGAAACTCAGTAAAAAAGTTAATAAAGAATTTCGAATTTGTGTCTGTCTATTTTTATAGTCATTAATCCTAAAGATTCCTTTTTCTGGATTGCATGAGCACAACTTCCTAGCACTTTGGCATGGGTCTCAAGAAAGACTTGTGAATCTGCTGGTTATTTGAATGCTCTAATAAAAGAATCATCTTCATGCCATTCTTGCCTCACTTTTCTATTAGTTACAGGAATTAAATTATTAATGCCCAACAAAGCACCAGTAAATGATGAATTGTTTTAAAAAAATATTCATATAAAAATATTAAAAGAGCAACTCAGGTAACCCTGAAGCCAGGAAAATAGGAATTTGGCTTAAAATATCCCCAAACCATAGTTGTGGTTAATGTCTTCCTATCTATCAGAAAGCTACATCAGTTTGCTAAAAACTGAACCCAGGGTGAACCTCCCCACAAGCCAAGAGAAATCTTCCTTTCATTGTTGCTAGTCAATTTGTTACTTGCTTTATCTCTGATTTGTTTGATGTTAGGTTCACACTTCCTAAGGCAAGCTCAACATTGGTTGTGGGTTCTACCAGAGACCTCCTACATACCTTTGATGGAATATAAAACATTCTCACAGCTAGAGGGACGTGATAAGTTTCTGTTTGTTTAAACAAAAGTTTGTGGTCTTAACTTTTCAAGTTCCCCCCACAAATCACTTATGCTTTAAACAAGGCAGCCTGAAAACAATTATCCTGTCGGAACTCAAAAACATTCAAAGGGGTTATTTTAATTATATAATGGCAATTACTGGCACACGTGCATTACACTTGAAGCATGACAAGCCCTCTCCCCTTTCTTGTAATCTGATCCTGACTTGCAGAATCGTAATAAAAGTGTCCAAGAGCATCTATGTTTTTTAATTTTGTCCAATAATTTTGCTGACTCAGCACCAATTATTTTAAAAGCTGTTGCTGACAAATGATAGCCTCGAATTAAGGCTGGCTCAGCAAAGCATCTGTTGGCAGTTTCGTACTCAAACAATACAAGGCTGCAAGTGCAGAATGTGGCTTTCATCACAAAAGCTTTCACTGGAAAAGGAATTATTGAAAAGCAACTGGGCTGGATAGGAGCACCCAGAGGAAACCACCCATCTAAAAAGGACTGATCACATTTGCACTGCTCAGGGGATTGGCACTCAAGAGCTCATTTTCTGCTAGTTTAGTGCAGGAGTTCAGTTGTACATGTGTTTATATGTGCTTAGGCATGTATTCCTGAGTACTTTTTTCCATATGTACCCATCGGTATGTGTACATGCACATACAAGCTTGCTGAAAGCAAGCAAATATAGATGCCTGTACTAACATGCTAATCGGGTCTCAACTGTGGTTGCCTTAAAAGAAGCCAAATACATGATGGATCTGACAGAACTGGGGTAGTGGCCAGGTATATTTCCCTTGCTCAGCTCCACCCTGTCCAACACACATACACATACACGCACACACGCTGTCAGTGAGACCCAGGGGCTCTTTTGCAGCCTAGCAAAAAGTTTACAAGGAAACTATAGATTGTTCATAAGACTTTGGCCAGCAGCCCATTCCTTATACATCACGTGCCATAGAAAGGTATATTGCACCAGGGACTTGCCAGGCAGTTGCTAAAACTGTGTGTTTGACAGGTATGGATTTAAAGAGGCCGTAGGTAAGAAATAGTAAAGATGTTGTTTATACTCTTGTTCGTAGATGTCGTGAAAGACTACAGGGCAGGGATTTTTTTTTATTCCCTGTATATATTTGTGAAGAACTTTTGTTCCAATAGTGGCATGTGGACACTGCTGAGAAATAGAGATGAATGTTTATACTTGATTACTTGAAAACATCATGAATAATGCAAATTTTTCCAACTTTCTTTCTTTCAGCAAGTTTCTAAGAAGCAAGGGTGAACAGCTTAGTGATCCAAGGCAGATCTCTTTGACATGTGGGAGATTTCCTCACCAAAAGGCAATAACAACTGTAGTATTTGCACTTTGTACTTAAAAATGTAAATTCACTTTGTAGAAATGAAATATTTAAACAGACTTTTTTTTTTAATCTGTGAAAATGTAATGGCTAGTTTTGAAAAATTATCACATACAATGTATGTGTATTCTTTTGTTGTCTGAAATGTGTAAAACGTGTTGGAGATGTAAAAGTTTGCATTTAAACCATTTTTTTAAAAATAGCCTTTTGGCAAACAGTAGCATAGAAACCTGATTCTATGTATTTTGGTTTCAATAGTATGCCTTGTTTTTCTTTAGTCAATATTGTCATTTAAGTAGAGTTATGCTGAAAAGTCTACTGTATTCTCAATTTTGTCCAAGCAGCATTGGATGTTTCACTTTTGCAGGACTGAGGGAAGTGTGTAAATTGCTCTTTACTTGGTTTTGCAGTTTTTAAGTGAGCAGATTTTTCATTGGTGGCAACATTTTATTTCATTTTGGTTTCATTGTTATTATGCTTTCCAAAGAGCATGCAATGAGAATGCAACCACTGAGGGATTCAAAACAGTTATTCTGCAGTTGGGATGCTGGTAGAAAAATGTATCCTGTTACCCATTTTTGATGTGCCTTCTATTATACTTTTTAGTAGGATTTTTCCCCGTTTGTTTTCACTTGAGTTATTAATACAGCAAGCCAGCAAGGAGTAAGTTGGACTGTAATGTCACTCCAGTCTGGTTCAGCCTGAGCCTAAAAGCGCGTTTCTGTGGTCAGTGCAAAGCAAGAGCAGAGTTTATATGGGTCAAAATTGTAAATCTAACTATGAAGAGACCGGGGAGGCTGAACAGATTGTTCAGCCTTTTCTTCCCCTACACCTGGCTGCCCCATCAACTCTTCGGTTTGCCTCAGGGTCCACTAGAGGTAAGGCTGAACAAATTATGAAGAGCTGCCATCAGGAGGGGCGACTCACGTTGCCCCTGCCTGAGGCTTTTTCTTTGCTATCTGAAAGAAGTTCTCACAAGTTTTTGTACCTTCTCTGTCATTTCCCCCCCACCCATGCTTCTTTGTATGTGTGCCTGAGGGGAATAAGAACTTGCGGATGTGAATTTAGAGCAGGGGACCCAAAAAAGGTTCAGCCCTTGAACGACTGTGAGTTACAAGCAGCTGAGTTGATCGACGCAGTGGTAGATGGACTGCTGGCATCTAGGAGATGACATGAAAGGGCAAGAATGTTGCAACAAGCAGTGATTTCATTCTGGTTTGTTTAAATTATGTGTGGGATCTGACATGTTACTAGCTAATCATAGTAGCACCCTGGCTTGAGCTTGTACCTGGAAAAGCTTTTTTGCAAATAAAAATGTTTCATTTCAAGTTAAACATATGCTGAAGTGATAGGAAACACTGTATGCAGTGGAATTGTACCCCAGAAATTGTGTACTCTAAGCTTTGGCAGCAGGAGCAACCAAGATGCAACTGTGTGTTATCTTGTATTTTTGTTTTAAAGAGTATTTGTTATCCTTTTATACTGTTAAACTTTGAATTTAATCTTCTTTATAGATTAAAGATTAGTATGGTATCAGACTATTCTGGTGGTTTTTCTTCTGCAACACAGATAGCCGTGTTTGAAAGCAGGTACGCACAGTGGTGACTTCACCACTGTGTTGAGTTTACAAGAAACCTCATGACCTCACATTGTGTCCATCTTCTTTTCTTCCCTTGCCCCCCTGTACTGAATTCTCTCCTAAGGTTGTTCATGCCTTATTTATACCATTTCTTTCTCAAAATAGTGATTTTGAGGGCAGATCCTTCGTTGCTACTGTCTCCGTATAGCTTCAGCTTCGTCTCTTAATGATTCTATTCTATTCTATTCTATTCTTAGCGACGTGCAATGCATCATAGATAGAGATCCCCTCGGTGTGAGTGTGAGCTGTGAGGGAGCTTTCAGCCTGACTGGCAACAGTGACAAGAGAGAGGCAAACCCTGAGAATACTCAGCACCTGGTTAGGTGGGTACAGTATGGTTAATAGCAGCATTTTGTAAGCAGCATCTAATTCCATCACTATGACCTGTACTTTGGAGACAATGTAAATGTAGGCAACCAAATATTTTGCCATGTCTGTGGTTTGAAATGGCAGCTCATTTAAACTGGGAGAGCGTGTGGGGAGGCAAATTTGGACTAGCCATTTAATTATGTAGTGGGTAGCCTTAAACGCTTATCAAAACACAAATAAATTCTATAGGCATTCTCTTAGGTATCCAAAGACTTCTACAATATAGAGCCATTTAATGATTCCATAATGACTGAAACATATTTAATTTTGTACATATTTCTGTATTGTCACATTTATGGTTAATTTCAGTTTCCAGCCATTACACCACTTGGCTGTAATCACTATCCATTTCTCATAGTTCCAGTTAGAGTCCAAATCCCTAACTGGAACACGCTTGAAAGCCTGCTAAATTCACCTTGGGTTCCTCTGTCTCCCATATATCCACAGTATAGCTAAACATGGATAAGTCTTGGCCCTTCTAGTTGTAACCAAACATGGCCATAATACCTAAAAGGAATCTATGTGGATAGGCCTGTAGGCTCACAGTACAGTACCAGTGTTTATTTAGTTCCACAGTAATTAATTAGTTCTAGTTTTTATCCTATTCCATGTGCAACAATTCAGTTGCAATTTTAATTCTGTTCATATTAAAAGCACAAATTATATTCTGCATTTCATTGACCAATATTTGCTCTAGTTCCAGCTATTACTGAACAGATTTATTTAGCGCTTTTATAAAGTTGTAAATAGGAGACTATTAAGTTTTTAAAATGTGCATGTGTTCAATGATTTGTCCAGCCTGTTGCAATGTCCATAAGTCAACAGGCCACACAGTGAGAAATGTTCCATGTTCTGTCAACACTTTGGATAACTTTCTCATCTTGTTCCCAGCCCTAGAAGTAGGCCAACTACATAGTTCCAGTTTTACCAAAATAATTTTGTTCTCAGTCTTTGCCCGTCTAACAAAATACCTAGCTTTCAGATACTACTCGTTTTGCAGAGCTGGGACCTAGATGGTTGTTCAGAATGGCAATTTTTCTTGCTCATGTCATTTCAGATAATAAGAGAGCAAAAGAGCATCAAGTCATATGAGTGTAAGGGAAAAGACTTAAACTAAATACTCACCACATATAAATCAAGGAATACAATGTACTGTTCTCATTTGGAGCAGGTTTTTGCCCTTCCTAAGTGCCATAAGCCAATGGAGAAAGCAGGCATTCCTAGAAAGCTGTAAGGAGAAACAAAAATATAGATTGCATCATTAAAGACATTTAAATGTGTGCAAGATTTGATAGATTTAATTAATATTTTCTTTTTACAGTGGTAATAAAACATAGATTAGTAGAGGTTAAGAAATCTTCCCTGGCAAAGATAATTTAGTTGACCCTTTTAAATATTTACACTGGCATATTAGATTACTAGGTTATAGAAACTAGTGTGAAAGAGTCTTTAATGCAGAAAGTGAAAGGTCTATTACTTTTGTTTTCTTTAGGATGGCAAATTGATGTCATTTTGAAGTAATGACTTTGACATTAAATAGCAACCAGCTAAGTTTATTGATGTTTGAAACATTAGAATTATTAAATTACTGCTGTAAACTGTACTTTTTGTCCCATTTAATTGTTTAAGTTCAAGTTTTATAAATGAAAATGTCCTTTGTTTGAAAAGCATAAATAATACATGTTATTTTTTTTTTTAAACAAAAGCTCATGTGGAAAGCATTCAGAACACATTTCTTTAGCACATCGATTGAGGAGGGTCATAAGAGAAGTCTGTCTGGTTTTTATCTGGGTTAGCAATAGAAATATATGCAATATTTTGTTTCCTATGTTCACCTTCTCTATTTTGTCATACACTTTGTCCTCTGAGTAGCATCACTGCTGGAACAGAAAGCCTATTAGAAGGGAATACAGTGAAATGGGAGTCCATTCTGTGCATGTGAACAATCTTTTCCATAAAATACAGTCATCTGAGGCATCCTTTCCCTAGAGACTCTCTTTGCTCCTGACAAAAATGCATAGGATTGCTTGTTTCTTATCAATACAGAATTCTTTGCACAGGCATGGAATCCATTCTTGGCTAAATGGGTACTTTATGAAGAAAATCACACATAAAAGTTTAGCACAGTCTATGAGCTTGTAGGTGGATAGCTGCAATTTTGCATTACTCCACAAATAAAAGTTTGTAAAGATTTATAAAGACCACAGAGTATTTGAAGAAAATCCATGAAGATGCCTATATGTATTCTAAGCAATAATTCAGGATTAAAAAAAAAGCAAGCCATGAATAAAGTTTCCATTGAGAAACAGTTTTTACTAAACCATGACTGATTGGTTTCATATGATTGAGGGTTTCCATTAAATTTCACTTTAAAAAGTTTTTTGTTTGTTTGTTTATTGTTTATTTTTATGTTGAAACTTCCTTTATCTAAAAAGCATGAAGTGTCAACACTGAAAAGGAGTATTTTGAAACCAATTCAAAAAATTCTTGCTCTTCCTCCAGCTTTTTTTTAAAAAAATCATATTTGTTGAAAGAAGTCAGGTTTCCAAACATTAATTTGTCATGCTTCTGGTCTAGTGTAGGGTGTCCCTGCCCATGGCAGGGGAGTTGGAACTAGATGATCCTTGTGGTCCCTTCCAGCCCAAACCATTCTATGATTCTATGATTCGTCTGAGTCTCATTTTACAGTCGCTGTCCTTGTATGAGGCAAAGAAATGCTACATTTCATTTAACAGGACTGGAGCTTGAACTGGTGGATTTAGCACTGTATGCACACAGAACATGAGGAAACCTGCAGTATGGGTAAGGGTATTTATACAAGTTTGTTTCTATGCAGCACAGTTGAAGTACTGTGAGTTAGTGACCTGCAGAAATATACAGGGCACTTTTCCAGCTTGCAAAACAAGCCTGCCATGGGACTGAATGCAAAAACCCTCCAAGCTAAAATAATACCCTAGCATACCTCTGTCTTTCACCAGTCATTTCAAAGGCTGATGCATGCCAAACCCCACTTCGATCACTGCCTGAGGAGCGGGACTAGCTCTGGTGGTGTGTAACTCACCAGGTAATCTTTCTGAACCTACAGCTTGGGTTCAGTCTTCTGGGACCCCAGACTGCAATACCAGTGGGACCAAGACCCAGAACAAAGAACACAAGAGAAAACACAATGACAGATACTGTAGATTACAGGATAGTAATCCATAGCTCAGATTTTTTACCCTGGTGGGCTGTGATCCATTGAAAACTCCTGCCCTGTACCATCAATGACAAACACTAACTTCTTGCATCTTAATCCGTCACATCCACACTCAGAATGACGGGGGGGGGGGG
>VWZZ01000543.1:964372-1051654 GCA_013399095.1 Psophia crepitans
CTGTGGTGCTGCACTGCTGATCGTCTGACTGCGCTGTGCCTGGGAACATTCTGATAACAGCCATGGGGATGCGCCTGGGCTGGCAGATGGCCAGGGCATCGCTGCTGTGTCTGTGCTGCTCTTCTGAACAGGCTGAACTCCTGTGTGAACTCGAGTCGAAGGGACTGTGACCTGTCCCCCATGGGAGCAGGACACCCCAAAGTGCCTGTCACCGTGGATAAGATACCAGAGCAGGTATATCTTGAAGTGCCTGTGACCGTGGTTATTTCTATGCCACAGTGAAATCTATGACATGCAACTTCCCAGGGCTCAGCGTGCTCTTCACTGTGGGTGAAGACACCGGTATGAGCCAGGTGTCTCTGTGAGGAGATGGACCAAAGGCCATGGCCGCTTAGTCAGAAACATTAAGCACTGTTTTAATTAGAGGCTAAACACATAAAGGAATACTGGAGCATAAAGACCCAATCATCACATATCCTGCCCCTGTCTCCCTTTTTTTGCCTTTTATTTTTTGACATCACCTTTGATGGATTTTGCTTAAGAAATTGGTGGTTTGGCCTGAACCATGGAAATGAAGCAGTAAGTTTCAGAGATATTTAAATTTGTAGGTCTTGCTTTAGTTTTTATTGTTAGTACACAGGCTTTGTCACAGAGGAGAAGCCCGTAATGGGTACTTTAGCGGCCTTGGCTGATTCCAACTGTTAGTGTAGTTTTTTTAATTTTATTTTATATTTGCTGATAGTATTTTCATATTTTGCTCTTCATACATTTAGATTATATTTAGCTTCCATAATAATTCTATTAATTGCTACTTTTTAAACAAGAAACAATGAAAACAAAAAAAATCCATCCATTTTAGGAAAAGCAAAATTAAATTCTGCCAGGGAATTAATTCTGTCACAAGATTTATTAATGTTTATAATCTTTTAGACACATTTCCATGATCAAAATTCAGTTCATGCAGATCTACTACATGGTTCTGTCACGCTACAAGATTTTGCAAAAGCGCTTGCTATTGCCTGTCTGCCGCAAATATAACAGAGTCGACCATCTTTGTCCTAACCCCCATATGGTTGTAGTATATCACAAAACTATGACATAATTGGATGTGGCTGACAGTCTTTGTTTCAAGGATAGCAAGGAGTGGAATACAAACAATCCAGGTGGAATTGCAAAGGCAAAACATGTGGAAACTTGTAAAATGCCGCCTTGTGCTATTCTTACGCTCGCCTTTTGGTGAACTTTCAACTCATTTTTTTAAGAATATTTAATAGATAGTGAAGTATGATACATTTGCTACAGGAAAACGTGTACAGATGTTTCTGCGTCTAAAGCTAATGCCTTCTGTCTAATATCCTTTGTGAATTGCCTCCTATAAACACTCGGTGCTGTGGTTAATAGCAAAACCTATGTTTATTCAGACAACCTAACACGCAGGCAGATTTCTGTTCCCACATAAAGATCCCTACCTTTCTCTAAAATGCCGTGGAGAGCAGCTGTGCTCTGGTTCCCTGGGAGCATTAAGCCAGTGTTCAAGACCAGACCCTGGGACTCTAATGAGCATGGTGTGGATTTTAGAGAGTAAGACAGATTTGAGAGGGGAAAGGAAGCATCACTTTTTCATGTCTCATGACATGTGACAGCCAACATACAAATGCTCCCACAGGTAGTGAGTTAAGGTCCTCTGAAATACAAGTATGCCCAATTCCGTGGAACCAGGGGCTGCCAGTGCAATGGGTGCAGTCTGTGAGCTACCCTGTTTGCAGAGCGCTCCTACCATTTCCCCCTCAGCCTACAGTGCACTGAGCATGTTACTCTGTCATACTCCATTCGCTGCGGAGTTCCTCCTTATGCTCTTTGCCTTAAAAACCTGTCAGGAGGGTGCTGCTAGACGGGCTAAATGCACGTCTGGTTAGGCGCCAGGTTTAAATGTGGTGCTTGGGTCCATTTCAAAGCAAGGCTCCAGCGCCGTTGCTTCAGATCGAGGCTTTGTGGGCTCAGACACTGAGCGAGACGCCGGACAAGCCCCAGCATGAGTTATCCCTACAAACGGTGCCAGGTTCAGAGCACCCTTTCCATCAGGCTTAATAACTGTGGGCATGAACAAACAGATGAAACAGACGGGACCTTCTCTGTATTGCAGAAGTGCGCAAGGACTGGCTTCCATGAGCAGGGAGGAGAAATGGTCATTTGCCAGCACTAAGTTAGGGCAACGATTAGCTCAACTTTATTTCACACACTAAGACCTCAGACAAGGGCATAGTTGGCCCCAGATACAAAGGAATGTATCTATGCTTATTGTCTGACTTTCTAAGTAGTGAGGAATATGTGAATCCAAGATAGGGATTTCAAGAACAAGGCAATGTTGGGTTTATGGACCATATATATATATTTTTAAGTTTAATTTTATTTTTTCTCATGGGTGAAGCTAGGATTAAAGTATCTAATGTGTAATCCAAACATCTGTACTGATGTAATGGTTTAGGCCATCATCAGAAGGAAAAAAAGTTGATACATGTATTGTGAAAAGTCAGCAAATTGTAATTTTTAAAGTGAGGGTTCTTATGAAAGTTGAGTTAAGAGCAACTGCATCTAAAACTTAAGGGTCAATCAGCAAATTATGTTTAATCCACTGTTTCTAGTAGTGGATAAAATCTGTCCTGCTGAATAGAGCCACAGAAGTTATATGCAGTTCTTATATCCTAGCTGAGTTTCACCACGCTTGTGTAAGTCTTCTGAGAACCTGTTTCCAGTAACAGAACAAGGTTGACAGCCCAGGCTATACACACATCTGTTTTCAGGAGTAAGGCAAATCTGCAGTCTGCATCACAAACCGGGTTGCACATGTTCTAGAAATCCTTGGTCACTGATTCTGAAGAAAAAAATATTAATATGGGTTATTTTATAATGGGCTTCACCTTTAATTTACTTAGTTAATCTGAAAACAGCTTTGTATGAAATTCTTAGCAAAAGTAGGGAGACCAGAGGCTTAGCATAAAGTTGTTTGACTGTGTAGAATTGTAAATTTTGTGTTGAATTGCAAACTTGCCCTCCAAAAGCTATGCACAAGTTCTGGTCAGATTTAACAAAGAGTGTTGGAGTGTTGGCCACCAGAAGACAGAAAAAGATATTTCCAGAAAATAAAAATGAAGGATCATTAACTTATGTCTCAGCTGACTTGAATTTTTTTTTTTGTTTGTCTGCCTGACAAGCACGTACATCGCATGGGAGATTTGTGTTTGGTTCTGTTTTCCTCCTGTGTCCTGGCAACAAATAAAATACAAGGTACACAGCAGTGAGTTCTAGGTAACTTTCCAGGTCATGAACTGGGGTGAAATTGTTTCAAACAGGGTTATGAGTGTAAGCAGCACATGAAAAAAGATAAGTGAAGCAGAGGCATTGCAGTTAAAATGCATTTCATTTGCAGGTTTAGAAGTTACACCTGCAAATTCTATTGCTCTGGGCAATGGGCAGACACCCTGAGTGCTAATCTATTGTCCTCTTAATTTAAGGTTGTAATCTACTTTTCCAAGCAGAAAGAAACTCCCACCTAATACAGTCACAAGGGCCACTAAGCATGCAACATAGCATCGTTAAATCCAACACTTCCAACACTACACAGGGGATTCACTAGACTGGAGTCTAATCACAGAATCACAGAATATTAGAGGTTGGAAGGGACCTCAAAAGATCATCTAGTCCAACCCCCCTGCCAGGGCAGGACCACCTAGAGCACATCACTCAGGAACGTGTCCAGTCAGGTTTTGAATGTCTCCATAGAAGGAGACTCCACAACCTCTCTGGGCAGCCTGTTCCAGTGCTCTGTCACCCTCACAGTGAAAAAGTTTTTCCTTATATTAACCCAGAACCTCCTATGCTCCAGCTTGGACCCATTGCCCCTTGTTCTATTGCTTAATGAGACCGAGAAGAGCCTGCCTCCATCTTCCCGACACTCACCCTTGACATATAAACATTGATGACGTCACCCCTCAGCCTCCTCTTCTCCAAGCTAAAGAGACCCAGCTCCCTCAGCCTTTCCTCATAAGGGAGATGTTCCACTCCCTTGATCATCTTTGTGGCTCTGTGCTGGACTCCCTCTAGCAGTTCCCTATCCTTCTTAAGCTGAGGGGCCCAGAACTGGACGCAATACTCCAGATGCGGCCTCACCAAGGCAGAATAGAGGGGGAGGAGGACCTCCCTCGACCTACTGACCACAGCCCTTCTAATGCACCTCAGGATGCCATTGGCCTTCCTGGCCACCAGGGCACATTGCTGGCTCATGGTCATCCCTCCATCCACCAGGACCCCCAGTTCCCTTTCCCCTGCGCTGCTCTACAGCGTATCTCTCTCTAATGTCCTTGAGCCAGCAGGTCTGAAAGCATGTTAAAGATTTGTGACTTTATAGTAAGCAATTCTATATACTTTACCAGATTGGTAACTCAAATATGTACCATTCTTTATGGGAAAATAGTGAATGAAATTTAATTTCAATGTAACATTCTTAGGACAAGTGCTATTTTTCAGAATCCTTTTATGAGAGTATTTGTGAAGTTTGTTAAATCTGCATAAGTTTCTTGCCCGTTTGTCTCAGCTTGATTTCTCTTTCAGGGGTCAACTGTCCTATTAATTTGCTAATGCAGGGAACAGGTCAACAGACTCCTAAAACAATAGTTCCTAACCTTTTTCAGTTTGTAAATATGGTAATATTTTCAAAGGAGGTGCTTCCTCTGGTTGAGGCAATACAAAGGACTGACAGTAGATAATTCTTGACTATGTTTCATGGATTTCTTAGAAACAGTCCATGTACAATAGGCAAATACAGTTCACAGGTTGACTACCATTATAGATAGAGAATATTGGTATGGATACTGCTACTCATGAATCCACTACAACTCATTTTCATCTGCTAATGCTTATTGTCGCACCTTGGAAAAGAATCAGTTCTGCCATGAGGTCTGGTGGAAAATCTGATTTTTCCCTATTTGCAAATTAACTGATACTGCAGCCTGGTAAATTTGCTGGTTTGTGTTTTGGTATCTGTAGCAGTGCTGCTGATTGCCTAGATTATACTGTGTTTGCATCTCATTTTGAATCTATCTCTGGTCACATTTAATGAAATGAAGACTTACTCAGAACTCTAGAGACCAACCACTTCATCAAATAACTTCACTGCAGATCCCAAACACAGAGAGCAAATATCACCAGGTTCCTCTGCATTTCTTCATATTTTCTGAAGGTTTGTCATAGCCAAATCTTTAGGTAGTAATTACATAGGCAGGATGTGGGGAAGACTTTCCATATGCTTCTGTGGGGACAAAATTTCACTTCTTAAATCAAGGTTGGTGTATCCCTGAAGATATTCGCTGACTCAGCCAGAATGCTGAGCCTGAAGCAGTAGTGACTGAGCAAGGGTCTATGCAGATCCCTATGACAGGAACTCAGACTCTGGATTATGTGCTGCTTCTTGGCTTTCACAGCTTGTGAATGTCGAAATAGATGTATAACACAGAGGAAGAAAGGTAAAGTACCTTTAATGCCACTCATTTAAAGTGAACTCTTCAACAAAACTTTTAATTCAAGGTGAGAGCTGCCAAACTTTACTGATGTTTGTTTTCTAGAGGGAAATACTGTGTTCAATGTTTAGTTTCAGTCATGCTACCTTAGATTTCATGTTTGTTTCATTCTCTTTAAAGTGAATAAAGATTAAAAGTTTGCACCATATTGTGCCGTTTGGTTGTTATCAAAGCCCAATGGCACTTTTTTCTTGTTAGCTGACAGCTAGAAGTGGGAAAAATAGTAGCCATTCTTGTTTTGACTGATACTGTGAATCTTCACTTTGCTTCTCATTTTTTCTTCCTTTACACATTGAGACATAACTGCATTGGGATGAAAGCTTTGAGAGACTGGGACCCACTGACCAACAGAGATTGAGTTGGCCAAAAAACCTTTCCTTGTTCCCTTGCTCCCTGTCTATAAGCAGTCAAAGTTGCCCCGGATCCTACTGAAAGCTGCCCATCACTGCAGCACAGCAAATCAAACGAAATGTTCTGAAGCGCTTTCTAAGTGAAACACTCTGGGAAGGGCTTGCAGACTTAAACAACCAAGATCATACATCTGGACTCCTCACCCGTGTGTGTCTAGTGGGGAATCTCACCCCACATCTTACATTAAGTTGTTTATGCATTTCGCAGGAATGCAAAGAGGTCCTGACATTTGATGGAGAAGTTTAAACAAGTTTCATGAAGCTAATTATATAAATAAACATAGAATCAGGTAAGTACTGGAAGGAGGCTTATAAAAACGACAAGTATTTCTATGAGCAGTGGATGGAGCCTGATTTCTGGTGGTTTGACATGTGTGATTGAGTTTTCTGTTATCTATTAAGATACAACTTTAAAGACACTTGTGGAAACAGTATCTTGAAGATCCTTACTCCTTTGTCCTGAAATTGTCTGAGGAGTTCAAGATTTATTAGGAATACACATAAAGACATCACACTTGCTTAGGAGACCTGGTTAACAATTCATAGGAAGGAACAAAAAGTTTCAAACTTTGACACTTTAAAACAACTATCTAAAGACATGCTGTGATGCTCAGGTTTTCTAACCATTTCTATGAAAGGAATGATTGAGTACTCTTTAAAAAAATCAAGTCTCTTCTTGTGGTGCCTAGCACCACAAATACGAATTCTTTGTCGCAAAGCATAACTTGCATTCATTGATTGATTTTATAGCAAAATATCAAAGCTCAGCTAGCCAGAGAGTGCTGATAATAGCATCTTTCAAAGCTTTCCTCCAGATGAAGCATCTGTCCCCCCGCTGCTGTCCCAGAGTCTATAAAATACACTATCACTAGCTCACAAAGGATTTTTATTGTGTAAAATGAAACCAGAAGTCTGTTGTGGTTTAGATTATTGTTTCATTTATTAATATTAAGCTTAATTTCCCTAACATCACTAATAAATGAGAGCTGGCTAGTGCACTATAGCTGAGATTACTGTTGTTAGTGCTGTAGGGGGATAGTAACACGACAGTTCTTCAGAATTCAGTCTGTGTTCAAGCTGCTTAGGATCTTATTATTTTAAAACATCAGAATTGCAGAGGTGTTTTTAATGATTACTTAGCAACTCCGGAAGAAATGCTTTGTTCTAAAGAAAAAAATTATTATTGGTCTCTGTCTAAGAACAATCATATACTGTTCTACTGGCTACATATTTTTCCTAATCAACATTAAAATATATCTTACCTTTCAATTAAAAAAGAAAAACCAGTTAATTTTCTGTTCTTCTCTTTTCCTTCCCCATCATCTGACATACAATGATCAGTTTAGATTGATAAAACATTCCTTCCTGGCTTTGTTCAGTGCAACATCTACAAACTTACTGCACAGTTATTTTGGAGACACTGTGTTTCTCTTTTTTTACCCTTAAAAGCAGATAAACTGTCACTAATATGTGTTTCTTCAGTGTTAAAACTTCAGCACCTGAAGGGACATCCTTATATCCAGCTGTTTGATGAAATATCCCATTCCCTTCCCATGGCAGCAGTGGGGACATGGCACAGGGCTTCCTCTGAGAGGCTTTAGCCACCTCAGCAGCATTATGTTGTTACTGTCATACTGTGAAGAATTGTATGAGGAACATGAGATTCCTAACTTTCATGGAGCCAAGCCTATTATTCATATCTACAAATTTATGCTGGTTTACACCCAGGAGAGTCATAATGATCCTCTGTCTGAGGCTTAAGGATTTCAGGACTGACAGAAGGTCAACAACTTTGATCTCATGAGACCATAAGGGTTTAATGAGAACTTCAATGCAGTCCTTTCACCTGGCCCAGTAGAGAACTGAGTTTCAGCTTGTATGCTAAATGCGTTGCTAATTGTCTTGCACAGTAGAGAAAATGATCACTGGTTTAAGTGGGAGTGAGATCTAGCTCTAAACCTGCCTGTATTACTTATGTAATGAACACATGAGGGAGTTGCCTGGATATGGCGTTTTTGTGCTTCAGCTACAGCACCTTACAAGCAGCTTCTCTATTAACTCCTGGTAATTTAATCTATAAAAGCTTCTAGACAATAACCTCTTCTGACATCTTGTTAGGGTAGTGGAAATGGCTGTTGTCTTGCCATCCCACAGACCTGAAAAATCAATGAGCATTTAGACTAGAATAGCATTTTGAGAACACTGCTGCCACAATTAACTTTCCTAGTAGCTGACAAGATGTTTGTCAAACCAAAGGGAATCTGCTCACCTAAGTTCTAAGAAACATTCACTCAGTGCCACTATAGTTTTCATTAAAGGTACTGAGTGACATAAGAAAATTTTTCACTTGAAAAGATCTGTTGTCTTCAACCCACTGGAAGGGAGCAGAACTCAAATGTTCAGCTAAGTCTTAACCATGATCTACCTCCTACTGAGCTAGGTTTGCTTTAATTTTAAATGGAGTGCCTGATCACTCTTCTGTACCTAATTCAATCTGTGAAGAAGAAATCTCAGTCCTCCATGACTGCTAAGGATAGTTCCTGTGCCTGGTATCCCTTCTAGCGACACACTTGTTCCAGTGGAGAGAGCAGCCTCTCCATAGCTATTAATCATTTCTCTTAAAAGAAAACATCTGCACTTTTTTGTTGGTCCCTTCAGTAAGGACTGTCTGAGAACATACTTTGCTGGAGGAGAAAAGGAGGCTAGGCAGAAGTAGGAATTTCAAGTCAATTCATGGCACGAGATTTGTCACCTGAACATGTCAATTTGATCTCCAAAGCTGAGTATTTTACAACACTTGGGAACAAGCCTACTTTAGTGCTTGAGCTGCCTAATGATGGTTTTCTTGCTACAAATTAATCATGCTTTTGTGTCTCCTTTTCTTTTCCAAGCTTCATTCCTTCATTGAGCACTAAGAACAATTTATCCCACGAAGCTGCCAGGTTTAAGAGTAGAAGGGCAAAAAGCTTGACCCAGAGGTCTCATAGCAAGACCTGTTTATCTGTGTTAGGTGGGTCTGGCCAGACCTCAGGCAAAATTTGGTGGCATGGCTCAGCATCCCCCAAGATGGAAAGGGTGGGTCCATTCTGCATTACACACAAGGTGCTGTTCTTAGGATTTTGTAATATGACTAGGCAAGTCTCTGCATAGTGGACCGAAGTGAGACATGACGTTAACTGGCACAATTTAACTGGAGTCTGCTCAGTCTTAAGGCAGTTGAGTGCACGTAAGCTGAGAGTATGTATTTATATACACTTCCAAACCAAGTTTAGTACATGCCATTCTGCAATACTATCAGAAAATCTGAATGCACTTTAAAACAAATTAGGCCTTGCAGTACTTCAGGAGAATTGAGTGAAGATAATAGCTACCTTCTGTACAGAAGCAAAGAATAAGTAAGCATGGAATTTGCCCAAAGAATAAGTCTACCATGAAATGAAAGCCTGGTTTTCTTCTGTCCAGTTTAACTTCCTCCCTACCTCCCTGTGTTTATTACATGTGAATAATGAAGTGGGGGCAGAAAATATCATCTTCATTCTTGAAAAATTCTAATTAATAGATTTTGTATGTGGTTTGCTTAATTCCTCTAAATAGATTTGCTCAGGGAGCAGTACACGCATGAAAATTAATTTGAAACCATAATCGCCCTATGGAGAACACAGTACAACTATTCTTTCCCAGCCAAAATAAACTTCAAGAAATTTCATGCTCCTTTTCTTCTGTGGGGAGAGAAGGATGAGGAACATGATGATGATTCTTTCCAAGATCTCTTTCTACTTTCTTTCCATACCTTGTGTTGAGTAGTTGCCCTAATTCATTTGTTGCTGTTCCATTTGTAATCTAAGATAATTTTTTTTGGAAATACAATATTAACTGCTCAGGAGCTTGTTTGCATTTGTTCTGTGAAGAGCATAGCATTTTCTCAAAGAAAAAGATGCCATCTGTATTGGTATTATACTGATAATAATCTTTTCCCTGCTGTGCGTTTGCTCTTAACTATCAGGTCTTCTCCCAGGACACGTTTAGAAACAGATTCATGCACAGAGTGGGGTTTTTTATTACTAACCTGCCAAGTATTGTTACGTTGTTATGGAGATGCAATATATTTATGTGAGGAACAGAGATCCAGTCTAATCTGAGACCTATGATTCACATATAGCACAGAACCTGACATTTTTCCCTACAGACTCCGGCTTAATACAACCACAAAAAGCAGATCTATACGGAGTCAAACCCAGACTTTGAGTGTGAGAGAAACATTGCTCCATGTTTGCTCTCAAAGGAGAAAAGCCAGTCCCTTGCAAACACTGCTCTGCTGAAGTTATGGCAGGTTTAGTTTAATTGGGGAGATGCTGAACTCCAACTCCACAAACTTGTGTCAGAATAAGTAATTTCATACCTAAGCAGGAATAAAACTCCATTGTAGTGTTAAAGTTCTTTAATTCTTTTCTTGTGTAACAATTGAGACATATTATATTTTATTATAATCATTAGGACTAGAGAAATATGCTCTAGCCAAAAGAAAAGCCAATTAGGTGGTATTGTTATTAGTACTATCTGATTGTGTGATCTGCAAAAATAATGGGTACATTTTAAACATCTTGGATGAAAATATTGAAACTTGAAGGCATAAAGTTAGCATCTAAATTAAAGGTCTGGGTATTTTTTCTGTTGTTGTTGGTTTTTTTTTTTGTTTGTTTGTTTGTTTTTGTTTTGTTTTGTGTTTTTTGGGTTTTTTTGTAGAATGTCAAACTGTTAAACAAAGCCAAACCCAGTGGCGTGCCAGTAAGCTAACAATCTAGCACCATGAGAACAATTTCAGATAGATTTATGGTCCCTCTGTCTGAACCTTTTCTCTTTGAAGATGCCTAACTTAACTCTGTGCCATGGGCGGCAGGAGCGTGAAAGGGAAAAGGTTACAGTCGCTTTCCTAGTCCTTCTTTCAAGGCAATGGCACAAGAGCACCGATAGCCTGTCCGGGCTCTCTACATATAAGGAAGACCCAGACAATCTGGCTCCTCTTGTTCTAGTCAGAGCATTGCTTTCTTAGGGAGTTGTTTTTTTCTGCTTGAAATGGTACAAGTAATAAAATGGAGCATTATTTTCTGATCAGAAGTTTTTAGGGAGTGGAGGTGATGTAAAAGGTCTTTCTAACTGGAAATGGAATTATTTTCTCTTTTGCTGTTTTAGCTATTAAAACAAAAAAAAAAAAGGAGGAATGACAAGAGAAAAAAAACTAAATAAAAGGTGGGGAAGAATATCTCAAACATTTTACTGGGAAAGAAAATAATTTAAAAAAAGTTTTACTTTTGGAGTCCTTGAGTCTTTCTGCTGGAAACCTCAAAATGAAATAACTAGACAATTTTTCATGATAACTGTTGGACAAAATCCCCTTTACTAGCAGAAAGATTACACTCAGGCTTTTAGACTGGTTCTGCTTCACATTTTCAAGTTACAGCCAGGCCCTCCTGCCTGTATTTCATACTTGTCAGGAACATAGGCACTCAAGGGAGAGATATTCTTGAGTATACTTTTTCCCTGGCAGTCATTCAAAACTGGTAGGAGGAAAACAGGCATCCTGCAATGAGCCAGCATTGTCCTCTCTGCTTTCCACATCTGGCTGCCACTCCCACCCTATCCTATTCTACCTCCCAGTGGAATCTATGCGGAGGGTTGCGTATTCATCATGACTGTGAATAGTTATGTGCACTTCTTCCTCCTTCTGCCCGTATTTCTCCTCTGAATACCTGCCTAGTAGTCTGAAGATGCCTTCTATGCCCATCTTTGTATGCCATCGGGATAAATTGACACCAAGCTGTGTGGTGCGGTCAACACACTGGAAGGAAGGGCTGCCATCCAGAGGGACCTTGACAGGCTTGAGAGGTGGGCCTGTGTGAATTGCATGAAGTTCAGCAAGGCCAAGTGCAAGGTCCTGCACATGGGACAGCACAATCCCAAGCACAGCTACAGGCTAGGTGGAGAGTGGAATGAGAGCAGCCCTGAGGAGAAGGATTTGGGAGTGCTGATTGATTAAAAGCTCAGCATGAGCTGGCAGCCCAGAAAGCCAACCGTGTCCTGGGCTGCATCAAAAGAAGTGTGACCAGCAGGTCAAGGGAGGTGATTCTCCTCCACTACTCCTCTCTTGTGAGACCCACCCTGGAGTACTGCGTCCAGGGTCTGGGGTCCCCAACATAAGATCATGAACCTGTTGGAGTGAGCGCACAGAAAGGCCACAAAGTTGATCAGAGGGCTGGAGTACCTTTCATATGAGGACGGGCTGAGAGAGTTGGGGTTGTTCAGCCTAGAGAAGAGAACGCTCCGGGAAGACCTTATAGCAGCCTTTCCAGTACTGGAAGGGGCCTACAGGAAAGCTGGAGAGGGGTTGTTTATAAGGGAGTGTAGTGATAGGACAAGGAGGAATGGGTATAAACTAAAATAGGGAAGACTGAGGTTAGATATAAGCAAAAAAATTCTTCCCTGTGAGGGTGGTGAGGCCTTGGAACAGGTTGCCCAAAGAAGCTGTGGCTGCCCCCTCCCTGGCAGTGTTCAAGGCCCCCTGGATGGGGCTTTGGGCAACCTGGTCTAGTGGAGGGTGTGCCTGCCCATGGCAGGGGGGTTGGAACTAGATGGTCCTTGAGGTGTCTTCCAACCCAAACCATTCTGTGATTCTGTGATTCTATAACTGCATTTATACTGTCTCATGGAATGTCAGAAACATAGTCAAATCATGACTATACCTTGCATTGAGAAACTGAGATAAAATTCAATACTAAAACCATTTTTATTAGCATGTTCATCATAGACAGCAAATTTACCTGAATGTCCAAGAAATATTATACTGAATCCATCCAAAGGGTGCAATTCTGTACTTTCTTATATTCAAAGCCATTTATTTCTTGCACAGTTCTTCTGTAGCTGAGCTTTGTTTTAGTTAATTCAAACACAGAGTAGGCAGAGTACCTACAGATCTGCTCTAATTCGCACCACTTGCCTTGCTTCCCTTGTCTGTGCCTACCTCTCCGTCAACGCCTGCAAGTCTGATGTCTGCAAGTTAGACTCTGGGTGGTTGACTAGACAATCTCAGTTGTGTGGGATGTCTTTGAACCTGCACCCCGCCTCGGCACAATCAGGAAAGCTTTTGACAGCTATTTTTTGTCCCTCTTTTTAAGAACTCCACGCAAGAAAAACAGGTTCCCCACCTGCTGTCATAGGGAAGATATGATTTTCTCTGACTCCCCATCTCAAGCTATGGCCATGGGAAATGATCTATACTAGTGCCAAAAGGGATTAATCAGTTGAGTAATCAACAATATTTCTAACAAAAATAACAACATGGTGTCTTCAAACGCTGATCTCTGTACAAGCTAAAAGTCTTCCCTTTTCAGAATAATCCAAGAAGTACACAGTAGCCAAATTAAAATAAAAATGTGGAAGAAGTCAAGCAGCATGGAAACATTTTTCTTAAATAGGAAAAAAATGAGATTTTTTAAACTCTTTTATCTTATTTGGGTCAATGGGAGAAATTTCACTGAGAAAGAAAAAAAAAGTCATTCAAGATATATTTTTTTTTAGAAGACTTTATTAAAACTGAACTTAATTTCAATGCAGAAGGAGACATCTACTCAGAAACAAAACTTTTTATACAAA
Organism: Psophia crepitans; assembly: GCA_013399095.1. NCBI lineage: Eukaryota > Metazoa > Chordata > Aves > Gruiformes > Psophiidae > Psophia > Psophia crepitans. The sequence goes on from VWZZ01000543.1 coordinate 978,003, forward strand.
AGTTAGACTTTTTGAGTTTCCAAATTTTTTAAAGCAGAAAATTTGGCTTTTTAAAGAAATAATATGGCTTGCTTCTACCTCTACCTCAGGACAGGAGTCCTTTCTTTTTTTTTTTTTCCCCATCAAAAGCCAAGCTGTTTGATACATATTATAAATCTTTCCTTTTACCCCTCAAATATCTCCCTGGTTCTGTCTTTTGCTATCAGGAAATCATTATATCATGTCCAGCAAGATCTTCTCTTGTTGGATTCCAGTGCCTTAAGCTTAAGACAGTAGCATGTCCTAGACCTAAGGCCTGCTTATGTTCTGATCTACACTTCCTCCTATATGGTCAGACTTCCTGAAGAGACTTCACAGTCACTGATTTTTTCTAATATCGAATAAGCTACCTATGATATAAACTTCTCTGTCTACTTACTCTGTCAGATCATTTCTGCTTTCTGAGTCCTATAACTTCGGAGGAAATCAAAGACAAGTTAGGGCATCTGACTCTTTCAGATGTTGAAGCTGGTCAGTAAAATCCTTTTAACTCAGACCATGTATATTTGTTATTCTAGAAAAGGATTAGGCACATAAAACTTGTATGTATGATATTCTGTAGCACAGAGAATTTACAGTTATACTAAACAGTAGTGTTGCAGACGTTTCAGAATTACAACCGATATTTTATGTATAACCAATAAAGTAAAATTGAAACAATCATATTAGAATGGTAAATTTTATTATGATTTTATCATCATGTTTAGACACCAGGGAAGGTTGTAAGTGGCTTCATGGCTGTAGGTAAGACAATTAAATGAATATAGTTTTAATGCTGCTGTGTGTAACAGCAACCTGGAAAATGTTAAACTTAAATAATGCTTTAGAATTGATCAACCTTCAAATACACTTGAGTTTCAATCAGGATGTGGATTCAACCTGATGCCATGATGCATGGATGCAAATAGTCCCATTTTCAGTTGTGCTTCTTCACTTAATTGAGGCCATATAAGAAACCTCTCTTTATATATTGGCAGGTACTGAGGCTGGCAAATGAATGCATCTTTTTGTACCAGTTTTGGCTTAAAAATGAAAAAAAGTATTCCTGAGGATGTCACCTTTCACTCTACTCTTCAGTTTCAAATAAATGTTTTTTTGTTTGGAGCTATTACGAGAACACTGCTCCTTCTCAGTTTTTCCAAATGAGAACCACATGCTGGTAACTTGGGATCTCTTGGAGAACAGCAATGCCATTTCTGCTACATGATTTTGGCTGTTTGCATTGACACCTGACTCAAGGGAAGGAATGAAAAACTTAGAAAGACAACTGTTCTATTACAAACATTATCATCTTGGGAAAGAGTTTGGAGGAGAACATAATGAACAAGAAGAATATTACCTAGGCTTCTTTAAAAGGACTTCTTCATCATGAGCAACCAAAATATGTTAAGCCAACATAAGCTGTGACAATCATTTATATTCCCAAGTAGACAGAGTATGCAGCTAGAGGTGAGACATTTGCTTCATAAATAGAAAAGGGAAAGGATTATTAAGATGCATGTGTTTTATTCCCTTTGTGACCCCCAGTGAGTTGGGTCTTCTTGTTTTTACCTTCCTGAATTTGAGTTTGCACACCTATTGCCAAAGTTATGTCTCCCAATATCCCTCCTTCCTTACCACCTTCCCCAAAACCATGCAAAAACGCCAAGCATCAGTACCATGTACAGATTACAAAGACCAGGAAATACTGTGTTTGAGGTTGGTATGCAGCCTGTTACTCTGACATCCTCAAATGCTGGCATTATTATAGCCTTGCTGAACAGGGCATTTGTGGGAGTGCCAGAAAGAGAACCCTGTTCCTCTGAGTCCCAGAGCAGGGCTTTAAATTATAAATATTTATATATTACATAACAATATCATTTACATATACATACATATTTTTAAGAAGTTCTCCTCTGCCCTACTGTCTGTGCGTTGGATAAAACCAGATTTCCAAGAAGCAACTTGTTGTCATGTAAAACCATGTGATTGTGCATGTATGCACAGAAGAACATAGTTTGGTCCCATGACCAGTACATGATAGTTATTAATTCTGAGTGCACTGGGACTGACACCTGCAATATCATTTGAGTACTTTTTTTTTTACATGGATTCCCTACTTTTTCTTTTCATTCAGTAAAATCAGGCTGAAAACAGCACATCCACCTAGTAACAATATTGTGAATCCCACTTGAACAATATGAGAAGGAAAAATGTAAGACTCTTCAATCTGCAGCATAAACCTAACCCAGCTGAACTACCAAGCAGCTGGTAGCAGTGTTATGCTAATACTTACAGTGTGAACTAGTGCTGGACAGAGCATCGTGGACATTTTGTTGAGCGACAGAAGATGAAGAGGAAAAAATAATAATGGTTTCTATTCTTGTCTCTTGAAAGACCTTTCTATCTCATTCTATTTGGTTTTGGTTCAGCAGTTTTACTTTCCGTAAGTAAGATTATGTTATATTAAAATGAATCATATTCATTTTGAATTCATTAATTCAGAAACAAATAAGGATTGAGGGTGCTGAAGGAGCTGTGCTCACCAAGACACTTTCCGTCATTTATCAGCAGTCCTGGCTAACCTGGAAGGTCCTAGTTGACTGTAGGGTAGCAAATGTGATGCCAGTTTACAAGAAAGGCCAGAAGGAGGGACCACAGAACTACAGGCCTGTCAGTCTGACCTCAGTGCTGGAGAAGGTTATGAAGCAGATCACCCTGGATTTTTGGCCCAAGCTGAACATCAAAGCTTTGAGTAACACTTGAGGGTTGGTGGTTTTTTTTTTTGGTCTCTTTCCACCTACAGCATAACACTTTTGTATCTAAGAAGAGGTAGACTTGGGGGACTCTTTGGATACTTTCTTAGCAAAGGCAGTGTCAGTGCTTTCAAATCTCTATCAGAGACTGGAAGACTATGAATGGCATACTCAGGAATCGCCATACTAAACAAGAGCATGTTCTTTAAACAGCTCAGCTCTCCTTTACATGATGGGAAGGTCATGACCAAGGAAAAATGGCTTTGAGCCTTTATTTAAACAGTATCTACTACAATCAGGATTGTCTGTCTGTTTCTTGGGTACTTTAAACTGTTCCAGAAGTAAACTTCAGTCAACCCTATTTGCAAATAGAGCTCCAAGGTAAAGGCTTTGTTTTAATTGGCAATGTTATCCTTGATTCAGAAAGACAATGTGAATGGGATAGGAAGAGGCAATGGACCCACCACAGAGAGCATTAGAGTCGCCTTGACATTCACCACACTGGCTGCTGCTACCACCGGCATTCCAGACATTTCCCTCCTATTTTCCCCCCTTCTCTTTTTTTTGGAAAGACTCCTTTGCAAATATAAAATAGTTTATGAATAGGGACACCCACAAATATTTACTAGGGCTGATAAACAATGGAAAACTTAGTGAACGATCTCAGCTCATTTTTATGAGGATGAAAAGCTGTTCATGTTTGCCAGGTCCAGGAGCCTTAGGCCATCACCATTAAAGTTAACAAAGGCATCATCAGAATAAAAGGGACTTGAAAATGGAGCTGTGAACCTTGTCTTCACAGCAAAATGCATCTTTTTAAGTAACAATATGGCTTTCAAACCACATTACTCAACCACGCATGAATGTCCCTGTGGGCATTTATTACATTTGTCTAAAAGGCAAATATGAGCCTCGGAGTAAAGCGATTTCCAAAGGGACCTTTGGCTTCTTACCTGTCAAGATTAGCAGAAAGGTAATATCTCTGTTTCTGATATGGATACAGTTTGCAGGAAAGCAGGGGTGTGCTTGGGTATTGATGGCCTTGAAAAGGCTTCAGAACCAAGGAAGGTGCAGAAAAGAGTCTGAGTTCAATAGTCATATATTTACCTTGCAAGGTGAAAAGTAAACAGTATAATATGCTTAGATGATCAAACAGAACACAGAGAAGCAATGTAACTAACATGGGGTATCTTCCTGGGGAAAAAATGACCAGCACTGTTCTCTTCACTCTGCCAGTCTCAGGGCCCTGCATGGGTGCTGCCCAAGGGGGTCCACCAGGCAGGGCCCAGCAGCCAGGGCCCATCCCACCCCCAGGCAGGAGCAGGCAGCTGAGGGCACCGGGGCAGCCCCAGCCCTGGGTATCAGGCACCTCCCTAGGGATGGGGATAGGCCAAAGCCAGGATGGGGTGTGGGCCTGCGCTTGGGCCTTGGTCTGCAGGGCTCATGGCTGGGCAGGGCAGGACTGTGGGAGCTGGAGACCAACCCTGAGGCGGAGTCACTGGGGAAGGGGCTGATGGCCCCAGGTCCTGACATGGGGTTCTGGGCTGTGGGCAGCGTGGGGGACGTCTCAGGGGGTGGGCAAGGACATGGAGTACTAAGGTCACGGCTCCTTAGGATGCTGACATGGAGAAATAAGACGTTCTAATGGAGAGAGTGATCAGCCCCAGTACAACCCAAGGAAGTAGAATATTCTCTGTTTTTGTAGTATAAAAATGAATCCTGGGTCACTTTTCCAGAAGATATGATTTTGCTGTTGAAAACATGTAAGCCCAGTCAAACAGCACCTGTTGGTGTTTTACGGTCTCAGAGTCTGTGGATCTCCTGTCCTACTTCAGTTTAAGCTTGGTTTTCATTCAGCCTGAATCAGGCCTTCCCTGATGAAGAAAGGAATGCTTTAATTTGTTTTACTCTGCTGAAAATTCTTTTCCCCCAGGTTTATAAAACCTTAATTTGTATTTTTTTATTTTACTTTAAAAAAAAAATCAATAAGTAATTGTGTGGTCAGTTACCTCAGTTCAGCTAAACCCAAGTGAACTTTTATGCAACTGTGGACTCATGTTTGGGCTTTAAGCTGAAATTAGGATGGGTTCAGATATGGTCCTAACCAGGGTATCAGGTCATAAAATCCTAAATCAACACAGAATATCTCCTAACTGTTTTCATTAGGTGTTACCGCTGTTGTCTGCTTCATTTGAAGGATCTGATCAAGGACATCAAGCAAGAGTAATTGTCAGGTGCCTGCAGGAGTTCTGGTGGAAGCTTGGACAGGATTAGGGGCCAAGGAGATTAAGATGAGCTTCCTCTTGACCACTTCATTGTGTACTGACCCTATCCAGGGCATGGTACAGTGGAAAAGACTTTTTCCAAATGAAGCTCTCTCCTGTATGAGGTAGGGATCTGACCTGTCATGTGGTATGACACAGTTTGTGTGCATTTCTGCCCAAACTCCGTAGAGAAATTATAGGCATTTAGTGAAGCAGTTTTTTATAAAGCCAAGTATTTTTGAGAACTGGTAAGCACAATTACTGTACTGTAGCAAAGGCACTGGCACTTGCCAGAAGCTGTTCTTCAACTGACTGCCAACTGTGCTAATGGGGCCAGAAGCTCGAGGACTTGAAAGCTTTTTGGCTAATCTTTCTGCAGAAATCAGTAATGTTGGAATTGTCACTGCCTTTTACGCTGTGGTAGATAATCATGTTACTGCAAATCTTCCACTACCTGTTAATATCTATTTTAAAAAGCCACAAAGACTTCAGAATTTGTTTTGGGAGTACTTAGGATTTGCATAATCATTTGAAAACTTGCAAAATGACAGATAAATACTGGTAAATGGTAAAGGGAGGAATAGGAAATGTTGTTTAACAGTTTCACCTCTGGTGAGGCTGCACCTCGAGTACTGTGTCCAGTTTTGGGCCCCTCAATATAAGAAGGACATTGAGCTGCTGGAGCATGTCCAGAGAAGGGCAACAAAACTGGTGAAAGGACTGGGAAACAAGTCTTATGAGGAGCAGCTGAGGGAACGGGGATTGTTTAGCTTGGAGGAGGCTGAGTGGAGACCTGATTGCTCTCTACAACTACCTGAAAGGAGGTTGTAGTGAGGAGGGTGTCCGCCTCTTCTCCCAAGTAGCAAGCGACAGGACAAGAGGGAATGGCCTCAAGTTGCGTCAGGGAAGGTTTAGATTGGATATTAGGAAAAACTTCTTCACAGAAAGAGTAGTGAGGTGTTGGAACAGACTGCCCAGAGAGGTGGTTGAATCACCGTCCCTGGAGACATTCAAAAGACGTGTTGACGTGGCGCTCCAAGACATGGTCTAGCAGGCATGGTGGTGTTAGGTTGATGGTTGGACTTGATGATCTCGGAGGTCCTTTCCAACCTTAGTGATTCTATGATTCTATTCTTTGAGATTCCTTCTAGCCTGGCTTGTTCAATATTTGTTTCTAAAGACAAACAGAAAATTCAGGGCAAAAGCAGCCTGCAAAGACCTGGGAATGAGGATGCTTGAAAGAGAATCACAAAATAGTGTAAAAAGCCACACTCATACTTGCTCTGCTGTGCTGGTACATATGGACCCTGAGGGATAAAGCAGGTTTTGAAAAATAGATCATTAAAGGCCTGAAATTGAGATTTTAGTAGTTCATATGGTACCAGGGTAGCTTATGACATGCAGACAGTTTAAATACCACATTGGTAACATGGTTTTCCCATGGTCCAGAGACTGTTCTGCTGCAGAGTTCAAAATGTTATGCTGCTGCCCTGGGCATTTCTAGATTGAACTGTCAAAGGGACATGGAAGGACATCTCCATCTGGTGTGCCTGGCAGCGACCAGGCTGCCCATTGCAACACAGGCAGGCTTGGAGGCAAAAGGGCTGCAGCTGTCCAGGCTTGTGCATGAGAGACCTGGGAAGTCACTATCTGAAGCCCACTTGAAAGAAGTGATGTAAAAGGCTTTTAAAGAGTCTTCCCCTGATTTCAACATCTCAACAGTACTTAATGAGTCAGATGAACTGGGTTTTATTTGGTGAATAATCAGTTAGTAATTTCTTTCTTTTGTTTGTGTGAGTCTTTCAAACTACAAGGAGAGGAGTTTGTTACTTGTGTAGTATTTTTCAATAGGGAAAATGTGAATGTAAAACCATCAGAAAAAAAACAAAACCCAAACCAAAACTGTCATACTTTATCAGTGTAGTACCTGAAATTACTTATAGCTCATTAAATGAAAGTGATTGGACTGTAAGTTGACTGCAAGGTGATAGAATTGTGTATATTTAATGTCAGTGAGACTGGAAAATGCTGAACACAGACACTGTAATGATGTTCACACACTTAAAATGTTGCTGTGCAGGAAAGCATTGTTCTTTTCTTCCACCAAGGAAAGGAACAGAAATGATGAGCTTGAACTGCAGCAGGGAAGATTCAGGTTTGACACCACAAAACCCCCTATAGTAGCAGGGACAGTGAAGTGCTAAGGATTGCAGGAGAGGCTTCTGCCTGGAGTCTTAAAGAGCAGACTGTACATGTAGATGAGAATCAGACATGAGTGATTCTCACCAGGGCAAGGGGATGGAGCAAACATGATTTAATGTTCCCTTTCAGCCTCTTTTTCTATCATACTATAAACCTTTTTTCTTTAATTTTTCAGACTGTTAGAGTTTAACTTTTGGGGACTTCTGAGTTGTGGTTTGGTTTTGGTTTTGTTTTTTTTTTTTCCCCTGAACAAACATATCTAACTCCACCTCCAGTCTCCAGCTTCTGCAACTTCTTGCCTATTGGTATAGCTGGTCTGGTTCCAGAATAGCATTGCTGACTTTGTCTCCAGAACAACATTTAAATGTCATCATTGCAGAACTCTCTAAGGGTTTATGTAAGCAAAGGGCTTTTAATGCCAATAATTCTTTCTCTCTCCTATCATAGTGTTACCATTAGAGTGCTAGTGTAGATACAGCACCAGCTGGGGCTGGAGCTTTAACTTATATTCTTGTTTCCTCTGAGCACACTGAAATTGTGTTGCATATGGTGTCACCTGGCATTATATCTGTTACAGAGCTCCTATCGGAGGAACTGAACTATCAGTAGTAATGATGGAAAAAAATCAGGGAAGACAGAAGTTCTTAGTTCATCCCAACGGCTGCTATAATTAGGTTCTTTTTACTTACCACTTGAGTTATAGTTGATCTTTTCTGGACAGACAAAATATTGCATTCAGTGCTTCCTCCCCGCTCCTCCCCCCACCCCCCCAAAAGCAAACAAACCACTAACCAACAAAACCCAACCCAAACAAACAAAAAACCCCCAACAAAACCAACAACCAAAAGTTACCCTTGGATACATTTAAGACAAATGGGAGTGTCTTATCTTAATTCTCCCTTCCTTTGCCCAATTTTAACTTTTCAGAGGGTATTTTAATGTGTGGCCTTTGTGTTTTGGGAACTTGTCCACATCAGTGAAATTTCCTGGGAAAATTTCATCTGGAATTAAGGAAACCATGCCAGCACTGTGGCTTTACACAAAATAGGTCTGGCATTTTTAGCCAACTTATCTCTAGTTGAGAGGCAGTGAGAAGCAGAACTCACCCTGGTTTGGGAACTGTGGCATCTCCATCACAGCTGGTTCTCTGATCCCAAAGACTATTGTGAATTAATCAGGTGCATTCATTTCTGTCCTACTCCTCCTCATCCCCATGCCTGCCCTCCACAGGCAGTCTACATGTACAGGCTAGTATTTATGAGCTGTTAAAGAAATGTTATGAAGATAAAGGACTCAGAAAAGATCTGATTGCATTTTGATGCCTGCAGATGACATAAACCTATTCCACTTTTAAAACTGGTGGATTTTGCCCCAATTTTTTATGTGTCTCATAACAGTTTTCACCACCCTGCTCACCTTCTAATCTGGAGCCTGGATGACTGTTGATAAGGCAAAGCTTGCTTCTGCTGGGGCCATCTGAGAAATGTCGCTGTGGCATTTTTCTAATCTGGTATAATGAAAGAAGCACCATGGATAAATTGGTTTTAAACCATGAGCACCAGATACTGCAGGTGCTGACTTCTAACACTTTCATTAATAGCTCACTTGAACACATGCTTGACATTTCTGTTCCCAGTGAAGACTTTCTGTATTGCCAGTCACTCTTTTTTTCATCATCACAAGCTGCTTATCTATTTATGGTATCATCATAAATCATAACTAAATATTCTTGTTTCATTTTGTCTTCTCTTCTCCTTATTTGCCTCTAACTAGTCCCTTCCCAAAAATTACTTACCATTTCTTCTTATCTTACCTCCCTTCTACTTTCAGCAAGACTATAGATTTTGTAATGCTAAAAGACATGCTGTTAGTTTTTTGCATGCCCAAGTCTGCACAGTAGCAGACTTGGAAGAGTGCTTTGGGTGAACTGTAAACCCATGGAAAACAAAGAGAGGTTTGCTATTGATTTCAATAGAGTGAAAACTAGTTTTGTTTCGCCGAAGCACATTCACTTCCCTCTTACTTCCATAGGTGGTATGTCTTCTTAGAGATTAATAATCTTAGATTAACTATATTGGTTTGTGAATGTTGCTTTGTATCATGATACACTGAATAGAATATAAAATATGCCTCTCTCTTCCCATCAGATTTTTCCTTCCTGGATCCACTTGGTAGTTTTCCAAACTTTTAGTACAATTATATCATTTTGTTTTATTTCCCTGAATAGTTCTGGTGCCACTGCAAAAGATGGCAGTGGTCTTTTTGACTGTTATTTTCTATGACTTTGAAGACAAATGAAGTCTTGGGGCGCAAGGGACCGAGTGGACCATAACCTACATGCAAGATATTTCTCTCTCATATACCACCTAGGGCTTCTGCTTTTAAATACAGGCTCTGCATTACACAACATCATTTTTTTATTTCAGCGTGGTGTTGCAAAAATCTATTTCTTGACACCTATACACAAAAAATTAAGCAAAGGAATGGAAAGACAATAGCTCCATAAAATGATAATAGAAAGGTCACCTGATGGGTAAGGGCAGGGAATGTCCTTTTTCTTCTTTCCTGCCTAATTTCTATGGTGGTTTGTATCATTCAGAAATCATCCCCGCAAATATTCAGAAATTATCCCTGCAAACACATCAGTAACAGCAAACTGTGAATAGAGGTGACGTGAACATGGGTCCCAGTGGTTCACATCGCAGACAAAAATGTATATATGCTTAGTGTTAGATTGTCAAGTATTTTAGACCATGTTAAATCCTCTTCTTTCTCTCCTGCATTTATTATATCAGGCCTTTGACACAACTTGACCTACTGTCCATGGTCTGTGTCTGGCTTCATTTATCCCTGGGCTCACAGCCACCTTTGTTTTGTTTCAAGGTAGAATTGAAAAAGAAATGCTGAGATAAGCAGGGCTAAGAAACATTTTGCTCCCTCCCAACACCCCTGAGTAATAGTAAGAAAAAATGATACTACTCTCAGGACAATTTGTCTAGCCTATTTCTAAGAGAAGATTTTATAATGTGGACTACTTTGTCCTAATGCACTATCTTTCCTATAGTAATTTTAAATCTTTTCATACAGTTAAGTACATTTTATGAAACAGGAGGACTGAGACATGAAGTTCAAAGTTGAAGAACAAGTCAGTGGAAGTAGCAAGAGCAAGTCAGGAGCAGTGAAAATCAACCACACATTTCCTAACACAGCAGCAACCATCCTTGTGCAGAGCTTCAGAACCAGTTTAATTACGTTGGTGGAAACAGTTTAAGCTGTTCCTTGTTATGGACGTGCATCTCTGTGACACTCTTGTCACAATTTTGTACATTAGAAGTGAAGCAGTTTAGGTTCAGTATTAAAGACTGAGAAGCGCAAGTTTGCATTTCAATATCAATTCCATGTAGCCACAGCTATCAAAACATAGCACATTTTTAATGATTTTGATACTTTTATAGTCAGTTAACTGTTAACAAGCAAATAAAGAATCATGTTTGCAATATGCCTTGGATCTTAGCAATAAACCACTTCTCTCCATTCACATCTCTTGCACATTCCAAAGTAAGTATTTTTAGTGCTTTTTGGCATTGAGGAATGTGACCAGACCCCTCCACTTCAACAGCTTCCAAAAGATTGTGGAATAAAGAGGCCTTTATTTCAGAATAGCATTTTTAATTGAAATTATTCCAGAATTGATTATTACACAATATCTATTTGATTCACTTTTCTCATACAAGCTCTAGACTGATTTAGTTAAATCAGTATTCAGACTTTTTGTAGGCTAGCTCCCAGGCTCCTATTCTCAAAACAATGTATTCTGAAAAAAACCCCAAACAAAAACAACAAAAAAACCTGAAGAGATGAGATTTACCTGGAAATTTCAGCCTTCATACATTTCACCTTTGATTTATTTCAACAGAGTTCCTATTTGTAATTAAGACATCACTTAGCTGCTTCTGAAAATATTTTTTAACTTAAAAGTAAATGCAAAGTCATTTAACAGAGATATATAACTGCTCTTTTGTGTGCTTGGTAATCAGTTCTGCTGTGGCCTGGCTGATTCAGGAATCCTGCGGGACAACCTTCTTTACAAAACTCAGTCTGTGACTTCCCTTCCTTAGTGACCATACTAGCTCCAGAGGTGTGCTCAGGAGAATAAACAACTCAGCTTTTCCAAACCTCCAAATCTGACTTGTTCTGTGTTTTGGGCAAGTAGCCATGTAGGCTTTTATTTTATTAGACCTTGTTTATCTGTTATTAACTGTTAGCTATAGATGAGCACAGGACTGTGGTTTTGGTCTGTTGCTTTGTTGTTGTTTTTTAATATAAACAGCCTTTTGAACATCGTGCTTTGCCTTCAGTGGGCTGGGGGGACAGAAGAAAATTAAACAAAACAAAAAATCAAAACAAAGAAACCACACCAATGAGCAAATAAATAATGAAATGCATGATGTTTTCTGTATGGAACTTGCAGCAGACAAGTTCATTAATTAAATCATGCAACATGAAATGTAATGGATAGTAAAATTTAGGCTAGTGGTAATTTCTCACATTATTTGTCTTCTTTTATTTAAAGTATTTAATCATTTTCAGGCTCTCTTTCTCTCGGACTAGTGATTTTTTGAATAATATATTCCAAATGACATGAAGTTAACTTTGGAAAACAAGCCTGGATCAGCCCATGAGCCAAACACCCCTCGTAAATCTGACTCCAAGGAAAATACAGAATTCTGTGGGACCATCATCCACAAGGACACAAACACAGGCATGTAACAGGGACCAGAATGTCATGCACCTTTCTGGAGTAAAGTTTTTTGTCAAATTAGGTATTTACTGTCCCTCAGGTATCACCATGGGACTTGCCACTGACAGTGAAATACCCGTAACAATGACAACCTATTCTGAAGGCTTGCTCAGAAGCGGCTGGGTGTGTAAGATTTCCACACCATTTGCCAACCAAAACGTGAAGGAAAAAGAGTCTGCTTGCATGGTTAAGAGAAGGGGAGAATCTAAACCAGCCTGGAAAAAAAAGCAAACAGAAAATAACAATAATCTGGATGAACAGGGCATTGGTGCAGGCAAGTTGTGCTTAGCAAATGGCTGCATGGCTGATCGCTGTGGGAAGTTTGGATCTGGTGGGGAGATAAGTCAGATTGAAAACTGCAGGTTTTCTATCCCTCATCCGTAAGAATTTTACCCCAAACCAAGAGCAGCTACTAAGGTTTGGAGGCATTCAACGTGTATAAGGGTAGAGTTTCATGAGGGAACATCATGCTATATGCAGGCCTGAGAGAAGCAGGAATCCTGAGACTGTCATGAAAAAACAGATAATGAGTTTTCCAGACAAGTTGTGCAGACACAAAAGGGTTAGACCCTTCAGAAGAGCTTCAGATAAGGATATAATTCTTCAGACTGAAATGAACACCAAACCTTGTATTGTCCCCTGTGGAGGTGTTTCAAGGGCTGTCTTTTTCCTCATTTTCTTTGGGAGCTGGTATTTGCTTCAGCACAGAAGAAGTCAGAAATTCTGCAAGAATCGTTGCTGGAGCTCAGGGGTCTGTGAGGATAGACACCAGCTGCTGGGCCTCAATGGCTCTGGCTGGTGCCTGAGGAATACATTTTCCCCTTGATTCTCTCTGTCCCTCCAGGAGATTCCTTCAGTATTTTTGCACCCTTTCTGAGACTCTGTGTGGCCCTTCAGGGAAGGCTTCACCACACACGCACAAAAAAAAAAAAAAAAGAAAAAAGAAAAAAGGAATATAGTGGGGATAGGTCAGCATTGCTTTGGCCAGACTCATAGTCTGTGCAGGGAGAGGCTTAAACACACCCTCCAAGGGCATACAGGATCTTGCAGGCCTGAGCATGCTGATCAGGTCAGCATGCCAATAAGGATGCTTGGCAAACTCTCTGCAGCCTGCCTGTGAGGAGAAGGGAGCACACCATGATAAGAAGTGCTCTTAATTTCTTTGTCAACATTGCTGCTTTTTTCCCTGCTACCAGACCAATTCCTCAGTGCCCACTGGGACTGAAGCTCACATGCCTGTGGGGAGACATGTGTCTGTGGTGTCCAGCTGGGTATGAGCCCAGTGGGGTTTGTAGGAACTTTTCCCCTTTTGCAATGGACCCCTTCACGTGTGAGCTTTGAACATTAGCTACCCTACTTTCGAAGCTCACTGCAAGGTGACTCTGTTGCAAAGTCTCATGCACAAGCTGCCTCCTGCCTACAGAGAAGGTAGTGAATCTGACCACAGCTTTGTCTTTATCTATATCTTCCTAAGATACTCCCTGTAGCTGATCATATTCACATTATTTAGGGGGCCAGATTCAGTTCGATATCATTTGTAAGAGTGTGTAGAAAGAGAGGTTGATGAACTGATGTTAAAACATCTGCAGTTTTTTAGCAGTTTTGCCTTTGAATTATTCAGCTCAGAAGTTTACAAAACAGCAGTTAGCTTGTCAGTTCTCGTTGTACCTTTATTCGTTCTAAGCCTTTAGAGCCTTTCTTTTACTCTCTCTGTATTTGTTTTCTTACTGGTTTCTGCATGTTGTTGTCATTGCTATATTGGCTCAAAGGTAGTTTTTCCTGGCAGCACACCCTTTTATTTGGGGGCTTATGCTTGTGTTGTCTTCTGAAAAGATTTTCCATTCTGCCTGGTAATTTTGAGCTCTTTCGATGTTTTTTTTTTTTTCTTCTTTCATCAAGCAAAGACCATTCTGTTGTGGCTAGCTTTCCTGACTGGTGTACTGAAAAAAAACAATATTACACATATTTTATACGTATATAAAATATTTAAATATATATTATGTAAATATTATGTGTATGTATATGAGATACACATACACACACACATATGTGATACACACACATATATATGTATGTAAACTATATACATATAAGGTACACAAATACCCAGCCTAGTGAATTATCAAGGGAAAGGTGACCTGCAGCTGATTTTGCGCCAGTCCAAAAGTTGCTGCCTCCAGTCCATTACCCCACAGTTGTGCTGACAGTGTGTAAATGCCCTGTGCCTCGTTTCAGTCAGGGACTAGCAAAGAACCTATGGACATCTCATAAACCAGAACTCTTCATTTTCCTTGCAGAGGTCACTCGTTTTTGAAACAGCTCAGGGGAACAGGGTAGATGTAGCAGTAACCTCCACCTGGGCGTATGTGGTATGGGAAGGGCTGGAGGAGAAGTGGAGTGTGTGGGGTGGACTGACAGCTTTGACTGAGATGAGTTGACCCATGTAGCTAATACAGATGCAGCCTGATGTGGAAGGATGCCTATCACCAAAAAATTGTATCTGCAGTACTCGTCTGAGAAGAGACATGGGATGAGTAGATGGCACTGCCAAAAGTGTGAGACAAAGCTGACCGTTCATCCCAGTTTCATGGGAAATGGGTCAGAGCAAATGCTTCCAAGTCCTAGAAAAGATTACAATTTAAGTACTTTAATAAGAGCTTAGATTTTCCCTAGAGTCTGAGCCACCCAGTTCCCATTGAAAACCCTAGCCAAGACTAAATGGATTTTTTTTTAGCCAGACTGAACGTTCAGACATTACAATGACAATTGGAAGAAATCCTGCTACCATGGGGGTGGGGCAGGCGAAGTCACTATTTAGTACCTCTGACAAAACAAAGCATATCTACTCTACTCACCCAAAACAACATAATTCCACTAAATGATTCATGCACTTCCACCTTGTACTCAATCATGGGTGGCCTTTTTTACACACAAATGACAGAAAAGCATTCATGAGCACAGCTTCCAAATTCCAGTAGATCTTGTACCCCTAACTTTCTGAGTCACTTCAGAAATACTTGAATACTGTTGTAAGCAGAGTTGTAAGAAGAATATTCCTCATTTATGCACTGACTTAGCTTGAAGTATGAAACACCCTAATAAAGTGCTTGTGACTCCTCATGTATAAGCTTATTCATATGTGGGAAGAATCAGGACCTAAAAGTAAGCGAAGGCATAACTCAGGTCTCTCCACTTTTGTTGTCTCTGTAACTGTAAATGTTGTTTTCTTCCATAGGCAGATTTTGAAAAAAAAATAAAAATAATCAGGTAAAATACATTCACAGCTGCTGATTGAAAAGCAATTCCTCGTGACATGAATGAACCCATATAATGTACAGAATGAAATTATTATGAGTACAAAGGGTTTTATGGTGGATTTGAAGGCAGAAACCATGTCTCCACTCCTGCATGGTTCTTCAAAGCTCCCCCAATGCACTGCAGAAGAGCGCATCAGACTCATGTTGCCTGGGATTTATTACTGTCTGGACTACTGGCTTTTCATTTTGTACTATTGTATCTATGTGTACATTGGTTTCCCAGCTTGTAAAAAGGGATGAAGATGTGTGCCTCCTTTTGTAAAGCCACTCAGGATGCACTGCTGGAAAGCATCCTTTAAAAATGGGCATTGTTACTGAATTCTGTTCATGTGAGGCTAATTGCAGGGCTGGGATTACAGATGCTTTGTTGGGTATTTAAATAACCATAAAAACCTGAAGTGATACTGACTGCTCCTGCCCTTATCTGCAAATAGATTCTGACTGTATTGCAAGGATTAGCATTGCCTGTGTGGGATTGAACCCACTTTCAGGAAGGCCATACACAACCCACAAAATAACTGATTATCAGACATCCGTATGCTGACTTGCTGTCTTGTGATATATTATTAGAGGTTGGTGCTTAAGGGAGGGGTGCAGTATGCAAACAACATTTAACCAGCATTTCTGATATTGCCCTGTATATCCACCGCAAAGCCAACACTGATAATTTCATCACAGGTCATACTTTTTTTTTTTAATGTATTCCTTATAGCATTAGGATATGCAGCTCTGTGATTACAGTAAAATCGTTGCTGTCAACCTTCAAAACCATTGAGTTCCTTGGCCTTATTGCTTGTAAATAAAAGCTTACTAATATGAATTTTAAAAAAATCAGAAACTGGGGATCAGTGAACATATTCCACTACTTAGATTGTTCAATCTGGATTTAGGAAAACTGGCAATTATTCCAAGGGGTCCCAATAGCTTTCAGTGTGATCCCCAGCCCATCACTCAAGTTTCAGAGACATTTAAGCACCTAACACTCACTGGAATCCAGCAAAGAATGAGATGCCTAATCCAGTTTGAAAATCCAAGCTTCATTTTTGTGGTGCAATTCCTTTCCTGCAAAGTGAGGACTGTGGACCCCCCATAGTTCGTGGGAGGGTTGAGGAATGAAGCCCAGCAGTGCTGGAATCCTTTGGGCATAGAAGTAATATCCCACAAATAAAAATCCAGAAGTTATTAGCTTAATTGGCAAAAATGTCCTCACCAGTATACGCTGGTGAAGGTCACTATCTCCAGGGTGAGGAGCAGTCAAGTGAGGAGACAGAGATTCTGTTTCCCCAAGCATGGTTTTTCTCTGCAAGTGCTTCTGCCTGTGAGACAGTGGGGGATACTCCAGATCTTGTGCTGTTGGAGGACAAGCTAGGGTCTGTAGGATCTAAATCTTGGCCAGGTACTCTTCACAATCGTTCTTTCCCCTGACATTTTCCTGTGTGTTTCTTTACCAGTTGTGTATTAGATCTGAACCCTGTTTCTGCTCTTCACATTTTATGGGCAGGGAAAGATATGGCTCCCCTCCATTTCTGATTCCACAAAATTGTAACGAAAACCAATGACGAGTATGTCTTCCGCTATAGGATGATGTATTGTGTATCATATCATTATCTTTTGGGTTTTTCTAGCTAGCAAAATAATAATAATACTTAGCACTGACATAGCAATTACCTCCTCAGAGCCTTTTGTAACCATCGGCTCGTTCAGCGGTTCCCAAACTATGGTCCATGCACTGGGAGTGGTCTCCAGAGAGCTGTTGCCTCATGCTGTTGACTTCCCACGTTTACCACTGCTGTACTGCATTAAAGAACAGCTACATACATGTTTAATTCAGTGACGCAGAGTAGCAGGCAGGAATTCTGGTACAAGGAAAGAGCTGGGGCCACCTGCCAAATTGCACACCATGTTGACAACTTGGCATCTGGCCCCTGTAGCCTGAGCCCGGCACGACTGTTGCTTACCTGCTACAGTAAACCCAAACTGGCTTTCACATGAGCAAGTACTTCAGTGGATTCAGAGATGTTCTGTGACCACTCTAAGTGAAGAGAAATGGTCTCTAAGACAGTAAGCAGGAGGGCTTTTACTACACGTTCTACCTTGAGATGAAATTGGCGTAAGAAGAAATGTATTAAATCCAGAAAAGTAATTCCATGCAATTGCAAACTTGCAAATTGCAATTGAAAGTAGTGCTTCAGCTTTCTTGCAGCTTGTGTCTTTGGCTTTCATTAAGTGCACCAAGAAGCAAAAGAATTTTGTTTCCAGAGGAATTAAATGATATGTGGGGACTTTTTTTTTCTTCTGATCTTCCCAGATATCTAAAAAAACCCAAAGAAACAAACATATGAAACTCCTAACATTAACCACAAATATATTTGTTTGGCTGCCTCAAAGTTGCTTAAATCATATGAGTACACCCAGGTAGCAGATGTCATCATTTTGGGTCAATGACATTTTCATTTCCATCAAACGTACTTTCTGCTCTTAAAAAGGAACACAGAGGGTAGATCAAACAGGCATAGACAAGGATGGGCACAAGCTCTGAACCTTGATCCTCTGTGCTGTGAAATTGTTAGAACAGTTCCTGGGACATAACTAGACACAGTCAGGAGCAAGCACAGGCCAGCAACCATTAGCGATAATCAGGTCGGATGTGGAGAGCCTGTTTTCAGAAGTACAGGAGTGGTTAGTCTAACCTACATGGTCTCAGTTCCAGAGAATGCCCCCCAGGTGTTTTTGACTTTTTATTACATGTATAGCCACAAAAGTTTTGTGTGTCCAGGCAAGAGGAGGATCTTCAAATCTCTGTTCATGTAGATGCGCCAAAAATTATCAAGCCAGGCTGTGCCAAACCAGAAGGGGCTCTGAGCAAAATGGCTGGTAACACAGCAGCTGAGTTATTGCCTCTGGTGCTGCAAGGACAAAGCTAATCAAGAAATTGAGACTAGAAGAGTAAAAGAAGTGTATGAAAACTAGAATCTCAGCTGTGGATTTCAACACATCTTAGGAAGGGATGTGCTCAGGAAGACTTTTCTGCATGTATCCTTGAAATTAATTCTTTTCCACACAATTCTTGATGGCTCCCAACAACTGAGTGCTGCATGGCACGGGCATGACACAGGGATTAAAATAAGCAATTGGATCCAATAAATACTGCTCCAGAGAAAGAACTCCCAAACCTCTCCCAGTCTTAAGGATACAATATTTCTGCAGAGTTCATCTTCTTGTGGTAGTTCAGTGAGGAGCCTGTGAAACTCAGTAATTGTTTTGCAGCCCTGAATATTTTTCTGTGGGCATCTGCTCTCAAATTAGAGCTGAGATGTAACTTCTCAGGGCTTTGCTGTACAACAGCCACATCTCCCTGGCGCATTTGCATTGTTCTTGTGCAAAACTGCATTGCTTTAGCTTGCAATATGAAATAGTCTTTCCATAGTTCTGTATATCTTTCAAGCTGAAAAGAATATATCAACTTATACTACAAAATTAAGCTGGAAGTCTCAAGAGAAAAGGGCTGTTTTGTAAGATTATTAATCCTTCCTGTTTCTACTCTGTCCAAAAATACCACAATTTCAGTTTTGGTCACGGCATTTCAGCACTTCTTTCCCAGCCAAAATCCCAAAGTACTCAGATGCAAGGAAAGGAAAATAATCAGGGGTAATCTCAAACTTGCATGCTCCCTTCCCTTCTACCCCCTCTTCAGCTTTTCATACTGACCCAACCTCTCACATCCCCTTTATCTTTGAATAAAAAAATAATATTTTTATTTGAAAATTAAATTTGATCCAGTAGTTCTAAGCTCTTATGCTTTTGAGGAGTGAAGATATTGAAGAGTGTAATTATTTGTAAAAAAATAAAATAAAATCTGTCTCACATAAAAAAGCTATCTGGGAAGCAAAAAATTTAACAGAAACATTTTGATAGCTAACATTTATGTTCGTGCCATAAAATGTGCATGTATACGATTAGCTCAAATCAGAAATACCTTTCAATGTATTTCTTCAGTAAAAAGCCATTCAGTACAGACATTTTCAGAAAAGCTTCTTAACCAAGGTGGAGATTGTAGTGGATAAGAGCCGTAGACAGGCGTGAGGAAGGGCGTAAACAGAAGAGGGAGAGTTGGATGAGTCTTTTTCTCTTCAGTTGTTGGCCTTTAGTTTCTAGCAATTTAAAACCTTGCAACTTTAAACTGTCAAATTCAAGTCTCTCAGCCCTGCAGTTTGGTACATTTAAATGGTGGGATTAGGGGACCAGGAGCTTCCAGGAATGCACTTTACAATACCATACCGACAAATTTGTTCTAGCTGTCTAGCCTTCTGGGTAGGTGTGAAAGGACTACTTTTTGTAAAATCTGTTAATTGTTTGCTCTGGTTTACAGAAAATCTTTCAGAAATAAAGAGGGTGACATAGAACTAAAGGCAAATGATTTCTTTATTCATAAGGCAAACCTTTGTCTTATTTTAGTGCTGTTTATGAGAGAGGATAGCAGAGGTCTGCTTCTGTAGAGACAAAGAGGAGAGGAGAGGAGAGGAGAGGAGAGGAGAGGAGAGAGGAATGCTTACCAATACTTAATCTAAAGTGGGCAAACCAAACTGGAGTACCATATAAACTAAGTAAACAGCAGAAATTCAAATGTTCTGCTTGCAATAGCTAGAGAAGAGGGAGAGGATGGCAGTAGCAGTGGCAGGCATCTACCACCTGCCTTCTCTCTCTGTTCTCTTTTTAAGTTGTTTCTTTTATCCTGGAGACAGCTCAGCAAAGCAGGAAAGGGCTGTTTGGTCCCCTTCTGTTTCCCCAGAATAAACTAGTAGTTCTCTTAAAAAATGAAAATGTTTCTCTGAAAAGTGAAAAGTCTTAAAGGGGTGAGTGTGGGTTGTATACTCATGGTACAGCAGGGTGACTTGCTGTCTGACATTAGTCAGGTTTGGAGTCTGATGGACGCTGGGCTTTGGGGAACCTTTCTGACCAGGTTAAGATAGTGAATTATCTCTGAGATAGAAATGCTCTGTCCCCCTTCCTACTCACATTTGTTAACCTGGTTGTTGTTATGAATTAGGCTGAGGTTAAACTCCCAAAGCTAATTTTTTTTTCTGATCACTGCCAGAGAACACAACACAGTAACAAAATTGTGTTTCACAAAGCTTTAAGTCAGCAGGAGCAGCAAGAGAACAAGAATCCCAAAATGCTAAATTGAATGCAGAGTACTAAAGAGTGCCACAGGCAGGAACAGCTGCAGGTGATATATCCATATGGCATAATGTGGAGGTATGACTCTAGGAACCAAAAGCAGCATAGTCAAGTTGGAAGTATTGCTAGAATCAAGCTAGAGCATAGGAGGTTCCAGGTTAACAGGAGGAAAAACTTTTTCACCGTGAGGGTGACAGAGCAATGGAACAGGCTGCCCAGAGAGGTTGTGGAGTCTCCTTCTCTGGAGACATTCAAAACCCGACTGGACACGTTCCTGAGTGATGTGCTCTAGGTGGCCCTGCCTTGGCAGGGGGGGTTGGACTAGATGATCTTTCGAGGTCCCTTCCAACCTTTGTGATTCTGTGATTGCCGTGGACATACCTACTGCACATTGGTTTTAATTACATGGCAACATGTTTGTGGGCTTCATATGCACAAATGAAGGGAATTAAGTTCCATAGATAAGTGTGAATCTACTTTTTTTCTGGCTTCTTAGCATTTAACCTTTCAACCTAAATCATAACCTACTAGCAATAACTTTTTTAAAAACCCAATACAGTGTATATCAGATGTCCCAGGACAGGCATTTATTAAAGACGCACTATGTCCCCAAACAGCAAACATATCATGTGATCTCTCATCTGCTAAAATACTCAGGCATCTTTTGGGAATAACTAAACATGGCATACCAGAATATAAAAGTATATTTAAATGACCTGGGCGCATGTCCATTCACTTTCATTCAAAATATTTGGAACAGCTCAGATGTACCAAAACCCAGAACAACAGATTTTTTGGCATTTTATATTACTTAGTGGTGAATTTTAGCTCCTGGATGTGGTGAAAATGAAGACATTTCTCATCAAATCTTCCTGCCTATTCTGGGGCTTCTGTGCTGATGAATTTCAGTATTTAAATGAATGAGCAACTGTTAAGAACAGCGAGCATAAAGGACTAGCTTCAGCAGGCTTCACCTAACTTAAGGTATGTATTTGGCACTGTGTTGTCATCTCTACTGCAAAAATATTACTAGACGCATCTCCCAAGATTAACATTACAGCTATGAGATGCTCTTCAAGCAGCACAGGAAATACTGTCACCTTGTCAGTCAGCCCAGCACTACATTTTCCTTTCATCTCCTTTGCAGCTGTCTTTGAAAACAAAACCTAATACCTCTTTCATGATTCACAGAAATGGATTATCTCTGCTGTGAAAATGCATTATTGGCCTTTTGGATTAATCAGTTAATGATATCTCATGTTCCCAGAGCTATAGAGAACTCAGCAGCCTTTGGGAGTTCTAAGAGAACCGGTGTTTTTCGTCTATTGGTTTTAAAACTCTCTGTAAATGAGAGACGTATCATTTGAGTGTATCGTGTCTTATAAGAAAACTGATGAGATAGAAGCTGTAAAAAATTGACAACTGATACCCTTCTAAATTATCAAAAGGAAAAAGTCACAATGAACAAGCAAAAAACCTTTGCAAGTGTTAAGTGTTCATAAAAATATGCCTCTCATAAATAGAGCATTGAAGTAGAATTCAAAAGAGAGAACATTCACAGTATATCAATGTGGTTTTGTTTCAGTACTGGCAGTTTAAAAAACCCTTTATGCAAGTTTTGGTCATATTCTTAATGATGAAAACATACTGTACACATATAATTAGGACAAATTACAGGAAAAGCTCAGAAAGTGACTAATGTTTATGTCTGCAAAAGGTTAGAAAAGACTGCAAGCTCTTTTTTGTTTCCAAAGAATGTACTTTTCTACATGACTTATTGTGGTGTATTCAAACAAATGGGCTGCACTGTTTGTGGTTTCATCAGAGATGGTGTTATTGTCATTCTTGTCTGGAAGAGCTAACAGGTTGACCACAAACACCATGACTATTCATGCCCATAGTTATTTTTTCACAGGTAGGTATGGAGCTCCTTTCCAAGGGACCTCAAAAATCAGTTTTAGACTGATTACTCACCCTGTGTGAGATTGTACAAGACACATATTGCTGATGAACAAATTATGCATACAGTGAGCTTTTGTCTTGGCCAGCTTTCTCCCCTTCTCTACAGACACATCTGAGAACAAACCAAAAAAATCTGTTATTTGCTTTTTGTGAAAAGTAAAAGAGAATATCAGAAAGAGGGTAAGAATCTGTTGCAGAACTCAGTGAAAAAAGGGGAAGCAATATGAACAAAAAATTGGAAAAATAAAAGGTTCTTTCAATTTTTCAGAGACTGCAATTCAGCCCTTTCTTATTATGCAGTATATAAAAAAATATGAAGGTTTAGGGAATATAAATGTAGAGTTTTTCATTCTCTCCACTTTCTTTCAGTTGTGTAAACCTATGAAAAGTTCAGCCAGTTTTTCTTTAATATGCAGACACACTATTTACATATTTACGTTTTATATACTTACACATTTTCATTCTTCCTTCTGCCATTTGCAATCACTGCAGCATGACAAAGTTGTTCAAAGAGTAATCGTCTTACAATTCCCAGTGTATGCAAGTAGAGATTTTTCTAACATTTTGCTCCAGTCATTTCTTAATTATATCTTCGCAAAAATGTATCTTAGAACTTATTATAGAATCATAGAATGGTTTGGGTTGGAAGGGACCACAAGGATCATCTAGTTCCACCCCCCTGCCACGGACTGGGACACCTAGACCAGATTGCCCAACGCCCCATCCAACCTGGCCTCCGCAATCTCTTACCTCTATAATAAATTGCCCACATATCTTCCCGATAGCCTCTTTAAAGTAGAACAGATCAATTATATGGAAATATGTATGTAGTACTCTAAAATAACAGGCCCTTAGAAACACCACACTGAGTCCGTGATGCTGTTTGCAGAGCATGGAGCTATTTGGTGTGAAACTGCTATTTACAAACAGTTTATCTCTTTGCCTGTAGGTTTTGGGAGGGAAGGAATGGGGATGTCTGAAAGGAAAGGGATGTTCTTAGCAAAAAGTGCTCTTTCTGTGAGTAATAGAATATCTGTGTCTACTTTCCTGGACTTCAGGCAGTCAGGGATGCTTTTGCTCTGGACTGGAGGCCTAACTCCTCCCCATCTGTGCAGTACTATATGTATTCGTTTTCTTGAGAGCAAGTACTTTGGTACCTGTGTGTATGAAGAAGCCTTAAAGTGAATGAGAATCTAAGAACCAGGCATGTTTCTTCACGCTTTAACCAACATTGTAATGACCAGAATCAGACACACTTTTTTAGAAATGTGCCAAATACAGGAATTCCTTAAACAGAATTGAAAACCGTCTTATTTCAACTCAATATATTCTTATTAATGCAATTATGGAACATTCTATTCTTTACCCATGGTCTTGCAGTACGATCTGCTCACCAGCATGGCTTCCAGTAGATCAAAGTCAGGACTTTATGAGACATTTGACACATTCATATAATTCTGAGATACACATTTTCTCATAAATGCATGATTTTATATGAAGCATCCTTAAAAACTCTTATGGTTTCCTTGTACCCAGCTCATAGGCAATCCTTGCTTTCTTATCAGTACTCCCATTATCGTTTTGTTACCTGAAAATTTGTCAGAAATTACTTCACATGCTTCTTCAAAAAAGCAATACAAATGGAAAACAATTTAGTGCTGCATCATCCTCTCTGGACCCCACAGAAACCTGCACACTCAGAGATGGCTTCTTGTGAACAATTACTTTCCAGTTACTATGCAATTAACTAGCTTTCTATTATTTTTTCTTTAATTGTTTTTTTTTAATAAAATGGATCACAGCAGCACATTAAAAATTTTACAAAAGTTTGGCAATATTGTATGAATTCCTGGATTTTTATCAATTCAAATGTTACTATGGTTAAAATGCAAAGTCTCTTGTGAAAATACAATTTCCCGTACAAGTTGTATTAATTGACTTCTATTTTATCACTTCTTAATTTATTAATGGATTTCTTATTCAGCTGTTTAGTTAGCTGGACTAATGTTTGTTAAGATGAGAATTGTAACTAGTTCATCCTATTTATCCTTTATGAATATTGGACTAACATTAGGATTTTTCTATTCTACTGGAACTTCCCTACTCTTTCCAAACTTACTGGAAAATAATACTTTCATTTTAAATAGACACTCAACTGGCTCTTTTTAAAATCTTGGATGCGAGTTAACCTTTATTCACTGGTTGAAATGTCAAGTTTTAGTAGTTTTTGTTCAGTATCTTCTGTCAAAGTGGAAACTATTTCACCAGACTAAGAGCTAATAGGGATTTGCCAAGAACAAATCATGCCTAATTTCTTTCTCTGACACAGTAACAAAGCAGACAATACACAAAAGATGTTGTATATCTTACTTTTAATTAAGTTTTTGACCATCTTATGAGGATCGTAGGGAAATCTTATGTTGACTATAAACTGCATGCAAAATCAGATATGTAGCAGTTTCAGACATTTGTTATGGTCCCCAGTCAGTGACAGGCCATACCTGGTCATGTGCTGCCCAGGATTTAGGTGTGGTCAATATTTTCATTACTGACTGACCTTCAGGAGGAAAGAGAGCACATGCTGATTAAATTTACAGTTGAATGAAGGCCAGAAGGGTAGGAAAAGAAATCAAAATTGTCTTAGTAAACTGAAGAAATAGTCTGAAAAAAAGATTATCTGAAATTCAGTAGTAACAAGTGTAAGAAAAAAATCAGCCAAACACATACAAGATGGGGCGGGGGGCAGGGGGGGGGAACCCAAAACACCAAAAAAACAGGATGGTGCCCATTTTTTGGAACCTGATCTGGGGATCTGAGTGAATCATAAGTTGAATACAAGTCAGAAATGTTCTAATGTTGCGGAAAGGCTAACATCACAGTGGGATGTATAAACAAAACAAGACATATGAAATAATCCTTCTGCTCCACTTAGCACTGTTAAAGCCTCAGCTGGAGTTCAGTTTTGAGCACTGCATTTCAAGAAAGATGTGAAAATATTGGAGGTCATCCAAATCAGAGTGACGAAAATGATCAGAGGTCTAGAAAACATGCCCTATGATGAGAGAATAAAATGACTGGATTTGTCTCGCCTAACAAAAAGAATACTCAAGTGGGCAAAATAACACTGTTCAAGTGCGTAAAAGAGTTTTGCAAGGGTGAAAGGAATAATCTGTTCTCAGTGACCGTGGTGAATTGGACAATATAGAGTGGGCTTAATCTGAAGCAAGAAATAAAAGATATTGACAAAGGTTAGATGGGAAACAACTTTATCTGGGCAAGAACAGTAGAACACTAGAAGAAATTGCCAAAGGATACTGCAGAGTTTTCAGTGCTACAGGTCTGCAAAGGCACATTAGACAAATTTTATCATGGCAGACAAAAGTGTTTTCAGGGTCAGGAAATGGACTAGATAACCTCTTAAAGTCACATCAAGATGTTTTTCTATGATTTTTCTATGATAGCTGTAAAGTATGATTATAGCCTCTGTTTTTCCCCTGTATACTGAATTGTGGAAAAATGTTGAAATTCTCATTTTGAAGTTCTATTCAAGCTTTATCTGATAGCATATTTCCATAACCGTTCTATCCTTTTCTTACTACAATTAACAATTCTACCACTGACAACTAGAAAATTACTAATACTGTAAAGATTATACTTGTTCATTGCAGTATTCAGTTTCCCTAATCAATTTTAAATCTTAATTTCCGGTTTACATTAATTTCTGCCAATTGACCTAATTTTCCAATAGTTAGATATATAGCTGTCTTAATTTTTTACTGTCAATCAGGCTGGTTTTCTAAACGATGTGGCCTTCCTTTTGGACTATAGGATTGCAGCTTCTTGACTAACAAGCAAAAATATTCTTAAGAAATTCCCAGTTGTACCTACTTTTCTGCTTAAAATTATTTCTACGAGCTGATCTTGTTCAAAACTACTTTGAGCTTTCTGAAAGTGTTAGTGTTAAAGCCCCATATAGCACTAATGTGGATTTTTTTTTGCTTATGTCTATGAGGTATGGGGTGCCTGGGTTGGCACAACTTTTTAGAGTGCTGTGAGAATAATTTATTTTTATCTCTAGATTTTTTCCCCTGACTTTTTGACTTGGAAATTGTTATAGGTGCTGGTGGAACATTCTGAGGATGCTTTGTTAATAGCTGCATGAGCAATTTCATCATGTGGTTCAAAACAAAGATCTTCCTTCTCCTTTTAATAGAACCTCTTTTTCCTACACAGTACATACTTGTCCTTTAAGCACTGGTATCACTGGAAAAGGTTTTCTCTTTGAGCAACAGTAGCTGCAAATGACTGAAGGAAACAAGTTTCATTGTGGAGTAGGGAACCAGAAACTGGGGACACACAGTGAAAATGTCACTAGGGAACATGTGGTGAGAGCAGCACTAAAATGACACTCAGGTTACACTGTATTTTACTGAAGAGAGGAATGCAAGAACAAGGTGCAGGAAAGCAATAGAAATTATGTTTCTCCCTCTAATTTAATACACATGCAACTGCAGACAAGCTGGCTTTAGGTGCAAACTCTAGAGGAAGATAGCTGAATACACTGGCACTGCTGCTTGAAGAAATTCTGTCTGTAGTCTGCAACTCACTAATATATGAGTAATATGTGTGGATCAGAAATTAAATCCAAAGTGGAAAGCCTATGACAGTCCTGAAAAGACTTATATACAAATTAAGTGCAGGAATGAGGACATTTGCATACTTCCCCCTCTGCATGCTGGAACCTTTGCCCTAGTACAGTCTGTTCCTACAGATGCTGTCAACTCTATAATAGTTACTGTAATACAGAGTCATGCAGAGATTTTTAAGGCTACCTTGTAGTTGTAATACCTCATTCAGCCATCACAGCAGTCACAGGACTACAGTTATTGCCAGGATACACATACAATACATGGAGAACAAACTTCGGGTATTTTTTTCTTCTGTTGTTCAAGGGCTCAGGAGCATCCCCATAGGTGCATTGAGCTGCTAACTATTTCTTTTATGCATTTTGGCCAGCTCTGTAGCTATGCAATGCTTGGGCTAAACCCCAGGACTGAACACAGGGGGTATGACTCAGCCTGAGATGAAGCCCTCGATGCCAGAAATGCTGTGGGGGACTGTGAGCCTGGGGAGCTCACCTACCTGGCAAAAATACTGAATCAGTGAAATAAAAGCAGGCCAAATCATGACCCTGCCATCTTTCATTGCAGCGAGGCTCTTCGGCTGTGGTCTTTTTCTCCACCCAGTCCACCTCACCCTTCCTGCTGCATTTGAGGCTAGTTTTCTGCGGAGATGGGAGCCACATGTGAGCAGGTACAGGCATGGATGCAACACGCTTGCTGTAGGTGGAAAGATAATCCTAGGCAGATACAAAACCAACGTTACTGTCAAGCCTGTCCCCCACTTACTGGTGTCCCACTTACATCAAACCAGGCCATATCGCAGTTTCTTTGATGTCAGTGAACGTGGGAGGCACAACAAAGCAGCAGAGGCAGTGCAATGGCATAAGCTGTGCATAGGCACTGGCACCAGCAGCACCAAGAGCACCCACATCTTTGTGGACCTCCGTTGCTGGATCTCAGCATACTACCAGTCTGGGAGGAGCTGCAGACAACAGCAAGCAACTACTTAAAGGAAACCTCCTGGGGGCTTTTTGGCTGCCATCACCTCGCTGATGTTTTAAACCAGCTGTTAGGACTTAGCCAGCTAATATCACTGGAGTGCCTCTTCCCAGAGCTGGCTGTTGTACAGCATGCATACAGAATTGAGGCATAGGAAATTCTGAATGTGTGAATCACGTTTAGATAAAAATTAACAAAATGTGAAATAGTGGTATGCTTTGGCTCCACATTGTTTTTGTTTGTTTGTTTGTTTTTTTAATACAGTATATTTGACAGAACCAGGGAAGGGAAGGGAAGGGAAGGGAAGGGAAGGGAAGGGAAGGGAAGGGGAAGGGGAAGAAAAAATATTAATATATTTTAAACTTTCCCAGAAAGAGACAAAGCTATAAAACATAAACTCACCAAAGCCTAAATGGCCTCATAAATGTATGAGTCTAATTGAATCTCTAGTGTCATGGGTAGAAGCAAATGCAAGAGATGGACTTGAACTCTGGATTTGTACTGAAATCCTGGAAAGCTGTCTTGTTTCTTCATAGCAAGATGCAAAACTTTACTAAAATACTTCCTGCAGCAAAGGTGTCACAATGACCAATTTAAAGTCCTGTTCCAAAGCAGGAGAAAGAGATAGATAGTGTGCAACTCTCATCTGCACATATCTGTAAGTACCAGCTTAAACCCAGATCTTTATTCCTCCAGCAAGAAAATATATCTGGAAGAAGTCCACAATGACAGCTATACAACAGGATATGTGAATCAGTATGTCAGTGTTTTTCTTTCTACATTTGCTCATTCTGAAAACAGCCCTCCAAAAAAACTTCTTTCCTAACTATATAAAAGACACACCAATAATTTTCTAAATTTCAGTCTTTTGCCAGAAATCCCTCATAACTATCAGTTTTCACATCTTTACATTTTCAAAACATAAGTCCATTTCTCCTTGGAATCACTCTGGAATGGGTTTTCACAGCTGACACTATTTATTTGCACTCAGTCAGAAAAAAAAAACAACAACCACCAAGCAACAACAAAAAAGCCTTTCTTTTGGTAATGTACGGCTAAGAGCTGTAGAGGTGACTGGCAATTCTAAGTGCTGGATTTATTACATTGCCTTACAGCCTTGAACACTAGATGCTCAGCATTTTCTGAAAATTAGGTATGTGGAAAGTGTCATAAATTCAATTCCCCCAAATAAGTAGTTATTTGATAACATACTGGTCAACTGCTGAAAGTATGGGAATACATAAGTACATATGCGCATCCATTCATATAAGTTCATCCATAAATATAAATAAAATATATAGACAGATTATGATGATGTGGTGAAGTAGAAAAATATTATAACCATTTATTTAGACTGGCCTTTTTATAGAGATCGCAACTGAGAACTAGCGTTGTGTCATATACTACATTAGATACAGCAAGTTAGAAATGTCCCAACTAAGTGCATTTTCCATATTTATTTCCCACGGAATAGAACATCTTTATATTAGAATCATTACCCTTGGTCTTGCTTTTAGACAGAAGAGAACATTATAACTCAGCAATCCAGGAAACAAACCCTGGCTGTGGTCCAGGAGAAAGGAATGAAGCAATTAACTCTCTTTGCATGAAATGGAGATAAATATGTATTTCATTGAATCTGAGCATCAGAGTTGAAGGGCCTATCTACCCATCCTTTCCTAAAAAAAAAAGAAACATTCTGAGTAAGTACCTGGGTTGTTTACCTTCATTTATCTCATGGATTGTGGAGAAGGTTTGTATTACTCTTGGTTCTTTCTGAATATTAGGAGAGTCAATCAGTGGGAAACATCTCGAGCGTCAATGAATTTGCAACTGACACAAGATTCCTCTGCACTGATGCAGAGGAATTCAAACCATTGGCACAGGTTTGACATGAGCAAAAAACCCAAACATTAAAATGTGTTTTGTTATCTCAGTCCAGAGAAAAACCTACTGAATCAATGGGATTTGACCAATCTGTTTAGCTAACATAATCCTGCAAATACTCCACCCTTTGCTTCATCAAATCCCCTTGTGTCTTTCTGTACTGTACTGCAAGGAGCTTACAGGCCAGGCCAGTGGAGTCAAAAACAGCTTTAAATCCTGCCTCTGATCTCTGGTTCCTGACCTCCTGCCTAGGCAGGCTGTGCTGGAGCAGCCTCCTGGGCTTGCGTCATCCCTGGTGTTGCTCAGATTTCCTATGTATGCCTGGGTTTCATGCCCCTTCAGATGATGCTTGCTCTCACCTCCTGAGGCTTCTCATCCAGAGATTCAGTGTCAGGCTCACAGCTTCTTTGCAAGGGGTCCGTCACATAGCCGGGAATGGGGCATCTGTACCATCACAGCTGTTTCAGAGCATGGAAGAGCTAAAATGCAGGATGTGTTTACCTCTCTCTCCTCATCGTAACCTTTTAAGTAAGGAGCCAGTACCCATCTTCCCTGCTTTTTCTAGGGCTACCTTAGTTTCTGTAGCTTTTTCCTGGCTGCTTTGTTTCATGAAACAGATGAGCAGTTTCTTCGCAATTCTTTTCAGCTTTCCTATCTAGTTAAATTGGCTTGGCCATCGAACTCTTTTTCCTTCAAATTAAAAGGTCTTTGGTAAGGAATATTTTGAAACACATACTTCATTGTTGTCACCAAAAAAAAAAAAAAGGGACACTGCTGGTTTTATGAAAATGATGTGACATTAACTGAAAAATCAAGACACCCTTGTGCTTCCAAACCACCAACTTCAAAGATGACACATTATATACGAACTTTGTTAGAGCTGTTTGAATGAGGGCACTGACCTGGAGCCCAAAGAAACAGTTTGAGCTCACATGGGACCCATATATGGGAGAGAATCCTGCACTCCTATCTGCAGGAGATAGGAGTGCATTTGAAGCAGCTATCCTTCACAATTTCATTTAGTTTTGTTTCTTGGTTTTCTCTAACAGAAATGGCAGCAAATAAAGACAGGAAAGACAAAGGAAGCAAGCAAACCAAAAATGCTTTTCTGCTGAGGTTATAGTAGCTCTTTCCAATAAGAATATTTTCAAATGAAGGTTTATGCTGTATTTCCTTAAAATAAAATCACTGATGAAAAATTCTGTGTCTTCTAGCCCATATACCTGGAAGGCAGGATTTCTCCCATTCAAATATTTTTGGCCATGTGTCCACTTTAGTTTTATAAACTTAAATTCCGACATTTCCATCACTTCTTTGAGTAGACTATATTGCTTTCTAATAGATATCCTTGTCACAGTAATCATTTACCCCCCCTCCACATACTCTGTTTTTTAAAAAATCATTGACACAACAGACATAAAGAACCCTTGTGCAGATATTCTCACTTATAAATGCCTACATAGAAAAAACAGTCACTGAACAGAGGAAAATTAAGTGCTGCATTTTTGGCAGTGGCACAGAAATACATAATTGCTTCACTGAGCTTTGCAAAAATAAGGAATTCATTTTTGCAAATAATCATAAAAAACCAGTTTTCTATTTTGTTTCAAGGCAGCCTGATCCAAATTTTGCTTTGCCACAGCCTTTTGTGGCAGAAGAACAAAGGTTGTTAAATACTTAATTACCAGGACAGTACACGTGACTGATGGATTGAGTTGGATTAACGAAGCTGCAATTATTTCACCACAGTGTGGCTGACTAAGATTGATACTTGGCCTTCACTGAATGGTTTTCATCATTCCACCAGAAATAAACAGAGCACAGACTATTCCCAATATGTTTATGCATCAGTAACCTATATTACTTTTGGAAACTGGAATTTATGCCAGTTGGTTGTAAAAGAGAGTACAGTTTTCATTTTTTTTCTCTTATCTTGCAGTTCTGAATCAATGTGTGCACAATTTTCATCCCTCTTACATCACATGCTATTCCTAAGAGCTGAGGCCAGGAAACAAATGGACATAATTATTTTTCTCCATCAAAATACTAGGTTATTCTATCCCTTCTGCAAAGGTTAGAAACGTGTCTTGCAGGAAAAATGAAAATGTGAATCCAGGTCTCAGTTTCTTTGGACAAATACATTCAGGGTCAAGAATCTGATAAAGACCAAAGCAGGCTAGTCTGCCATAAAATTTGGATTTGTATGCTAAGCCTTCTACAAAGTCTAGAGATATGGGGGCACATGTAAGCTCCAGCCCCAGTGCTGTGTAGGTGCCTGACTGCAGGATAGCTCATAGTAAGGAGGCTACATGTCTCCCAGTCGAGGAATGGTTTATGCACAGCCAGCTCAGAGGTCCAGCAAATGATAGGGCCCTTATAGCTGAACATCCTTGTTTGCTTTTAGTTCTCTATCCAATTTAGAAATACAACACTCCGTGTGGAAGTAATGGTGGGGACACTGGCAAAGACATGAAAACAGTGATCTCTGTCCCTCCTGGCCACCATGTCATCCAGCCTTGTTCTAAGTAGGATGAAATGAAGAGATGATGAAAGTCCAGTTGCCTTTTATATACCAATGTCTCCAGTGCGGTACCAGCATGGCAGCTGTAGAAGTGCTGTTTCAGTGACAAAACATGGACATGATCACAGAGATACAGCAAGCTGCAAAATAAAGGCCAGAATTCATTAAACTGTCTTTACATACTTTTTTCAGACTTGCACTATATTTTTTGTAAAGAAGCACATACAGTCAGAGTCAGAATTAATTAATTTTAGGCTGTTTTCTTAGTGTGGTTTACACGTGTTAGTTCAAGCAAGGACAAGTGTAATTCTCCCAAAGCACGTCTCTGAATTCTGCACACAGGAAGCCTAATTATCTCTGTTCTGAAGACTCTACATTTCTTTTATGGATTGATTTTCTGTAATCTGAATGAGGCCTAACATAACTCTCACATCTATTAGCCACTCCAAACAAGGCTATTGTTCAATGTCACATGAATAAATAATTTCCATAGAGTGGTTTTCTATTTACTTACCATGTTCCAAAAGACATCTTGTTTATGTGCATCGAGTTAGTTCTAAATCTGCTCTAAGTTAGCAAAATCATGTGCTCCATATGTTTGTATGACTTTTTTGTTCAGTTTGGGATTTTTTTTTTTTATCATTAGTATTAATTCAAGAAGGGGTTGGTATGCAGGAAGCAGAAGAATACTGTCTCAGCTGGTTTATACCCTAGCTTTCTGTCATCAGTGGTCTACTCAAACCCGTCCAAGAAGGCTTGAAGGCACAAGAGAGAAGAGCTGTCTGATTTTAGCAATGAGATATATTCTCTGATGTGTAAAATACAGGTCATAGGGCTAAGGAGAAGCCAAACTACAGAGCAGGGAGAGGCAAGATAAGAAAGGCTGACCTGAGAAAAGTAGGAAGGTAGATGTGTACAGTCTTGGGTGCATTTGAATTAATATTTTAAATTTCTTCGCTAAATTCCTTCAAGACAGTTGTCTGGCCATAGTACAGCACTAATCCCACCTCCTGAAGGGAAAATTCAGAGGTGCTAAAGCCAGATGAACTTTCCCAGTGAATGTGATTGGCAGGGATTACCATGGTTGAGAGTTACAGTCTAAGAGTGGAAGAATTACAAAGTTGAACCTCTGTACAGGTTTAGGTAAAGGCCAGCCTTAAGGGGAATGTGTTACTGAGCCAGGCCAAAAGGGGGAAGAAAAAGGATGCTGTCCCTATATCTACAGGTCTGCTTCTTCATAGTTACAAACTAGTTTCAAGACACTTTCTTCAGTGTTGGACTCAATGAAGTTACATTTGCAGTAGAAAGGACATAATTGTTTTTAACTGCTTACCCAATGGAATCAATAATATTGAAAATAATCAGAAATTATAAAAAAGCCTAAACCGTAATTTATTTTCTGTTACTCCTGGTTTACTTTTTTCATTTAATTATCTTAAAGAGTTAAATGAGAAATTATTTGCGCTTATAATATATCTGATTTTATGAAGGTATGTGCTTATTTGAGTTAATTATGAAGCGTTCCAACTAGCATCAGTAATGTGATGCAAGTGGTTAGAGTTAATAAGTTTGAATGTAATAAGCTGGCCTTGGTAAGTTTGAGAAATTGGCATTCAGACATTAGTATAGCGCTCTCTAACTTGGATTTCAGAATAGTTCAGGAAATTGTTTTCTTTGAAATTTTCTAAAAAGCCTGAGAACATATGTCAGTACAAATTTTTTAATCTTCCTCTTGAAAACTCCTGGCTTTTTTGTATACAAGCTGCTTAAGCCTCCTTTCAACACTAAAGTAAGTCTGTGATAGGTAAATTAAATAAAAAGTGCTGATACAACTTAATGCATTTAGTTATTGATCAGAACTCAGTTTAAGAACGTGCCACTTAGCCTTATAAGTAGAAGCTTATAGTTAGAAAATACATGGAGGCAACAAAATATTCTTGGAGCAAATCAAGGAGCAAATCACTATGGGAAGTATGGAGGCTTATGCAGTGTGGTGCCGCAAAAGCAACATATTAAAATGACAAAGTATAAGCAAAATAAATCAATGGGTTATAAGCTTGACCTTACTTCTTTCTATACACCACTTTCTGTGGACAATAGTGTGGATATTAAACAGCAAGACTTCAGTTAGAATGCACCTCCCATGAATTAAGCCTGTGCTTCCACAGCTCCAAAACCTCCTATCATTCCTGATTTACGAAGTGTCCATCTTTGACTTCATGACCCTCCCGGTGCCTTTATGTTTCTCAGTTCCTTTCAATCTCCCTTTATCTCTCACAAGAACTGGTTACAGAACGTATTAAGAGGTGTGCATCTAATGTTGAACAGATGACATGAAAACTCACAAAAAAGAAGAGGGCTGCTGGAGAAAAAACCCCCAAACTATTGAGTTTTCTTCCTCTTAATTTTCCTTTTCTCTACATCTGATACACAGAAAGAAGTGGGGAGACTATTTTCATTTAAATGTTGTTATGTTTGGTCAATATTTCTCTGCAGTTTACTTGCTTGGAAATTGTAATTTACAGTATAAATAGTATTATAATCCATATTACATGTCCTCTGCAGGGTACATTAAAGGTTATTTAAATTAAACTCTCAGTGCTTTTCCTCTAGCAATCAACTGTTCAATTCTGATAAACGTAAACCTGGAAATGTGAAGAGTAGCATATAAATTAATCTCAATTTCCAGACTTTCAGAACAGCTTTCCTGGAAATACTCTGAATAAAATGCCTTCTATAAATACAAAGTAACTTAATTTATGACTGAACCATCTATATTATTTGCATTGTCCTTTAATTTTTTTTTGCTTTTATTTCTGTTCACTGCAACCGTGAAGAGACAGTCAAACACAAGGACACTTCATAAAAGCTTTTAAATTCATGTTGTTTCAGTTTGTCCTTGTCTTCTATCACAGGAAGATTGCTTTAAGTTACTCAGAAACTTCTCAGTAAGTAGCTTTCTCTAGTATAAAATTTCTTTCATGTCTGTTACTACGATAACAGGATATACATTCTGCACAACTATAGCTATTTTATAGAGATTAAAATTCACGTTTTCAGAAACAGCAATCACAGTTGTCCCTTGTGTAAATATTCCATATAAAGTTGGAGGTATTTTTTATTATTAGAAATATTCTACTATCTACACAGAATTGGATTTTACCCTTAAGAAGCAGAATGAAAGCCAAACATGATTAAGCAACTGTAGAGAATAAAACTATCAACTTCAGATGAGAAGACTGTCTAGGCAGCCATTACACTAGGGGATCACAGAGCTTTCTTCTGACATCATTCAGGCTTCTCATGCTTACACTGGGCAATGAGTGAGTCTGGTTGCTACCGCCCAGACTAGACAGAGAAGAAATCAGGCTTAAGCTAAAAGAAGCATTCAACTGATGAGCCTGAAGTGGGAAAGAATTTGAAAATTTCCCTACTCTGGTAGTGTTCAGAACAGGTCGCAGCTCTCTTGTCTTAATGAGAGTGGCAATATAAATCCTAAAACCAGGCACGCTTGCAACACTGGAAATAGCTGTGGAAGAATGAATTCCCCTTTTCCCAATTTCCTTACATTATCAGTATGAATCAAATTATCTAATACCAAATTTGCATTTCTAACTCACACAGAGCTGTGTACTGAGTTAGCTGAATAACCAACATCATCAAGGTTTTATTTTGAGAAGAGCAGAGTGCAGGACTGAACCTCCACATTGGTTATATTTAAGTTACTGAGCCATTCTTATCTGAATTGTCATTTCCATCATTTCTATTTTGTGGTTCATGAAAATCCTGCTATCACTTCAGCTGAGAGCTGATCATAGAGACACAACTATTCCTAATGAGACGCTGAAGTGATGCTAAAGTTATTGAAACTTTTTTTCCAGAGGGATGTTCCTTATAGAGGGTGTTTGCCAATTAGTGAGTACTGGTAAAGGTAAACAGGGTGGTGTGGAAGATGTTTATTTGTTGCATGGTCTCTTGCACTTCCATATCCTCTTTTTGCCACTTGGTGCAAGATTTAACCACAGACTCGACTGCTATTAATTTCCAGGTTATCCATAACAGATGGAAAACAGAATAAAGAAACAGCCATTAACGCCTACATGATGGTCGAGACAGTTTGGGATTGTTACAGTGGTGACTGTATCACTGTGCAAACATAATAACTGCTACAGAACAAACCAGAGGACCATCTAATTTGACCTTCTGTCTTCAACTGAGCTGGTGCCAGCCATCTCAATGTAGACATAAAACCCCCTAATACACAAAATTGTGCAATGCTCTGTCATAGAGGAAAATTATTCCTGACTCCAGCTGTTGCTCAATTATGTCCTGAAGCGTGAGGATTAATGGTTCTTGTGACTTTTGTCCCAGCATGAGTAACTGCAGATGCCATTCTTATTCAGATCAATGGATAATTCTGCCCTGAACCTTCCTCAGTGTTTTTCCTTCTACTGATCTATGACCTTAAATGGCAGAAAATGTCACATCGTTTTAGAAACACATCTCATCCATATCCTGCCATGCACTGAAGAAGCAGATTCTATCTCAGTGTGGAAGTAAATTTATCTGCAGAGAGATATTAACTGAGATGATCGGTTGTGCAATCCAAGGCAAAATAGATGAGCAGACTTTGTTCAATAGTCATTAAAATCACCAGAAGAATCAGCTGAGTAGGTACACTAACTGGTCAGGGTAGAAAGAAAAGACAGACCTATTGTTTTTTTTACGGACAGATCAAAGAAATTAAGCAAATATCTGTAAAGGCAACATTTCTCACTACCCAAGAAATGATTGTTGCCAAATATTTTTCTACATGTGCTGCATCAGCAGGTTTCTGGCAGGTGCCTTAAGGAAACATTTCTGCACAATCTCTCTTCCCATTAGGAGACACTGTTCCTGACTGCCATTTGGCTTGTGTTTGGCAGGCACAGTGATTCACCAGAAAATGAAACACATTTTTGATTGTATAGAGTACACTTAAGTCTATACACATGATGATTTGATCAGGAAAAAAAATGGCAGAAAAGCAAGGCCAGATGCTCAGAGCCACAGTCAGAGGAGCCAGACCGCTGACCTAAACCAAACAAACAAATAAGCCCCCCATAGTATAAATGTCACATGAGAGAAAGAAGAAACCTGAGCAAAAATAGTTACATGCACCAAAAAATCACACTAAGTTTAAAAGTACCACCACATCCCTCTATTAGGACCCATGGAAGGGAACATTCATCTGAGAGCCAATAAGCAACAACGTCCAGAGTAAATGCATGCAAATCTGCAGAAGCAACTGAAAAATAAAGAAGTTTTTAAATCATTCCCCAGCAAGTATAACTCTGACTTCTTCACTCAAAAGTGGATGTTGGCACAATCTTCATCCAAAAATATGGTCAAAATGTGAGAGCAGGGCTGGATACCTGGAAGTATCCAGCTGGATACCTGCTTAGTAAAAACTGAGCATCTTTGCACTTAAATATAGAAGATGAGTTTAGTCGCAACTACTACATGGAGAAGGGGTTTTTTCTTTTGTTCTGAAACAGAAGGTCAGTATTAGCTGTGTCTGGAAGACAAAGATTTGAACTGGCTTTTTATTAATGTATTTATTCACATATTTGGCAAGTGATTTTCTGACAATATGTAGGTTTACTTTCCCCTGCAGCCCATATCCAGGCATTTCCTTTCTTTTCCTTCTGTGGTCCAATGCCCACTCTGAGCATTCGCTGTTTGTGAGCCGTCTTTTCTACATGGGTTAAGAAAGACTCTGGTGGACTACAAATCTAAAGATACTAATCTGCAAGCCACAGTAGTTTGATATGGGCTAAGCTAGTTTGTAAGCGACGTTAAAGTCAAAAGGCTTCTGCTGTCTTCCTTGCCAAAAACCAAAATGTTTGAGTAGGATCCTGTTCATCTTTCTTCTAATGACTCTTAGCCCCTTAAGTGCATTCCATTCTCCCATTTTAAATCTTTCTAACACCTTTTGAATTTTATGCTTTTAGAAGCCCTCCTCAGCTGCTTTTGCCTCTTGCAAAACTTAACCACGCTAAGTGCTCCCATCACTGATGCTGACGCTAAGATAACCACAACTGCAATCACTGTCCCTGCTTCTCCCTTTCTTTTACCAAGAGTCCTTTGGTAATACTTTGAGCACAGCTAGTAAGATGTAAATTGTCACTTCATTTCCATTCCTTAGCAAACTTTAAAGCGAATGTACTCAGATGAAATGTCCACCATATGTTAAATGGATGTATAAGTTTCTTACAACCTGGGTTCTTTCTGATCTCATAAAGTAAGGCTGTCAGTGGAGTTTCAGAGAGCAATATTCACAGTCTGCTCAAGCTGGGTACATACATCTGGATTTGAAAATGCTGAGTACACAGTAAAAGACCTAGATCAAATTTAAGAGCTACGTCAACAGATGGTAATGGCACAGAAAGGATGATTTGCCAGCAGTAGTTCAAAAATGGCATAGTAGCTGAATCTAAATTGCAGATTTCAACTTTCTAAATACTGTGTAAGTCCAGTGACAGTGGAGGGACTCCAGGTATAAATAAATGTGGTTTATATAGAAAACCATCTCAACCTGACTGTATCAATTTGACATGCAGATAATGCAGTTGTTGTCAATAGAATTAGTGTTGAGCAGTTCTGTGTTCAAATAATGGTTGGCTGTAGCAACAAGTTACCACCTGGCTAAACTACAATTATAGGTAGCCCGTAAAGAAGATTATATCTGAAAGACAGAGGGGAGAAGCCAGGTTGGTTTTTTTGGGTTTTTTTTTTGGTTTTTTTTTTGAGGGGTGGGGTGGGTGGGTGTTGTTTGTTTGGGTTTTTTTCCCAAATAAGGATTATTTTTAAATAGCAAAATTTAAGCTTTTTATCAGGAAAGTTATTCTAATTATGATTTATTATTTTACTTCAAACAACATGTAATGATATAGTTTATACAACACATATACTGTGTACTTCATCATATTAAAATGTTCACATAAATATAGATAATGCTACAGCAAATATAAAATGTTAAAAATGTGAGTTTTACAAAACTGGATGAGAAAAATACTATAAAGCACTCTGCACTTACTTGCTTACAACATTTGTTTATAACTGTGAGCTGTCATATGAGGTGTAGCATCAGCTTGAACGGATCAGCTTGTCTGCTCTTGCTGTTATGCTGGAATATCACAGAGCCCTTCACACAGCCGAGAGCTCGTAGAACAGCCACATAAATTTTTTAATTCTTTCCTCTGTAAATTGGTAATGGTAGTCATGAACACACAGTAAATCGTATTTCTGGGACACAAAAAATGTGGATGTTCCTGAAAAAACCTTTCTGCCTGTTAACAAAGGGCACTGAGATAACACTGTAAGGGAAGAAACTCACAACATGCTTAAATCTTTTTTTCATGCCCTGGGATAGGTTATCTTCAGGGAGTTCCAGTAGCATTAACTGCATGAAGCAGTCATTCTGTGCATGTTCATTTAAGGGTTAAACCTGGAGGAATGTGCTTGGCCTGTGTTATTCTGTGCATAAAAGAAATCATTCTGGAGATGGCTGAATAAAAGACCATATCCACAAATGTGTAACCCTTAATGAAATTCATGCTAATTATTATGTCAATGGCCAGTCACAGTCACATGGGAAAATGTATTTGGAAGTTTCATTTGCCTGCTGAATTCTCTCCATGCTCCATCCCCTACCAGAATGATGTGGAAAAGAGGAGGAAGGAAAAAATAACCCAGACATATTTTCATCCCAGATACCCAGAAGAAAGGATGCGTGAGAAAGAACAGCTCTCTGGTTACCAGAAGGGTGGTTCTGCAAATCAAGGTTTCAGTTATGGATATTTCCTTCAAAGAGTATTTATGGAGAAAAAAATAATAAATAAGAATTAAAAAAAAAAAATCACTGGTCAACAAGCTACTGCTGCAGTTTACATGCGGGACAAGGAGGTCAACTATATGAATATGCATAAAACATGCAGGATTTTCTCTGCAAGGCCACACAGTCAAAAAATGTAAATGTGTGTGGGTAAACCAATGTTGAGCTTGTTTACACATGAATAAATCCTAATTAGAGAAATGGAAAAATGTCTGAATCTAAATTTAAAGTAGAGTCTGTTCATGAGAGTCATGGGTGACTAAAAGTAATTAGACCATCACTTAACTAAGCAGATGTGACAGATTAACCATGTGTTTCTGTCTTTGATGTAGATTTTTTGTTTTGGATACAGTTGCAGTTTAAACTCCTTTAATATTGCCTGAGATACATCTGCCATTATTTTGATTTGGTATATTTCTTGTTGCAAATACATTTAGCACTAGCTGACATTTAGTTTGTATAAACAATTGAAAGTGTTTACAACGAAAAGTACTTGTTCAAGCAAGCCACAGTACAGAGAAATACATTGAAAATTCAAGGCAAAAGATGTGCAGATGATAAAACACATTTTAATGCTTCCTTTTGCTCTGATTTGTGCTAGAGATGGATTTAGATAAAAGTAAAAAAGGAAGCACGCTTTCATCCAACACCGCCCCCAAAAATCCTAGTCACTTTTCTTCCAAAATAATATTTTATCTTTTATTGTGTTGAGGACTTTTACTTTTGTTATTGCCATCCCTGAAGAGCTCAGATGTGCTAAGTTCCTAGGAGTCATCCTATTCCACCAATGCTTCTCCTCCAAAAGAAAGAATGTCTGTTGTTTAATATAGCCTATTCTCCTGAGCTTTCCAACCCAGATAACAGAGAGCTGCATGTGGAAAGCATGCTCACATAACTGCGTATCCAGATGCAGCTCTATGAATTAGCTTGCATGTTTCACACATACACTGAAATTGGAGCATTTATGCAAGGCTTAACTCTCCTCCCACTGCAGGAGAGGGGAATGTCACATGCGGTACTGAAGGACATGGTTTAGTGGTTAATAGGTGGTGGGGGGACGGTTGGACTGGATGCTCCTTGAGGTCTCTTCCAACCTTAATGATTCTATGATTCTATGATTCTATGATGTGTATTACTCCATTGGCTTTAATATTGTGAGGCCCAATTTACATGTGTGTGCATGAGAGAAACACCAAGCCATGTGCCTCTGTGTGTCACTGGTTTCACACTTGCTGAGGCAATAACAGACCTACCTGACACGGTTGT
Source organism: Psophia crepitans (assembly GCA_013399095.1). Lineage (NCBI taxonomy): Eukaryota > Metazoa > Chordata > Aves > Gruiformes > Psophiidae > Psophia > Psophia crepitans. Next base: position 1,019,672 of record VWZZ01000543.1, read on the forward strand.
GAAAGAAGTAGTTAAAGATGAAGAGTTTCATTTAGAACTGCCCAGAATCTCATTATATGCTAACGGGACTTAAATATTCTGTTGCAAGCTGTCTGTGTGCATCAGCTGGAGGAAACGATGGGTTGAACTCAACTAACGTTTATAGAAAGTTACAACTGATGATGCTCTCTGGCTCCAGGTTGGCCAGCCTATGTAGTGTATGATGGTCCTTATCTGAAACAATGTTGCCTATGAGACTGGGAATGATTGTAATTCCCTACCTCTCACAGTCTTGCGTAGAAACTGGGTTGACTTGTCACAATGGGCCTCAAAATTTCTGAATTATGACCCTTTACACCTGCTCCTCCAGAAGCTGTATTTACCACGTGTCTCTGCATTAGCATGTTTCAAATTGTATTTCTTTTAAAGAATGAAAATAACTAACTTTTTAATCATGGGTTAAAAAATATATACCTTTTTCAGATGTTTATGATGAATACATTTCTTCACGCTGCTCTGGGAAGTTCCTGGGATATACAGTATTCGTCTGCCAGAGAGCCACTCTAACTTGAGGCCATACAGGCTGCACCCTGCACCCACTCAGAGTCCTTCAACCAGCATTTTTCTGAAGGTCAGATGCTGCTGGTTTTCTTTGGACTAAAATATTCCTCTGTGTGGAAAATAACTTAAACCAACAATTAGGGGAAGGTATTCATAAAGCGTAATGTTAGCCCTGGGAACCTTGTCTACCTCCCTAGATTCATTCCCTGAGGGCAGTGACACTTCCAGAAGACACCTGCCTACTTCAAATAACCACCAAAATGAACGTTTCTCCCTCTCCGTGGATTACAAAGAGATCCTAAGGAGGCAGATTTCAGTTACTGTTTTTGTGTTTTGTCCACTAAACATTTTGTACACTCATTTATCTCTCATATATGGAGAGTCTGGAATTCAGATACTCATACCACAAATGATGTCAGCTAGCTCAGCTAGAAGAAAAAAGAAGCCTGAAAGTCCTAGTTCATCTTGTCTATCCTCTGCTTGCATGGGATCATTTCCCACACAATTCATGGATATGCCACCCATAAAGGCAGCTGGTAAGAGCAGCAACTGAGTCTGAATCACACAAACAAGGGGGGGGAGGGAAATTGTGTAAACTTTGTCGTGTAAGAAGAGGACTTTTTCCCCAGTGTTTTAAGGACACGTCTTGAATCTGATGGTTCCTAGCAGCTGTAAACCTTGCAAATTTAACCTCAGTTATTGAGAATTTTTCAGGTGACATTGTAGCTTTATGCTGTCTTCTGTGCTCACAGACTGTCAAATATCTTCAACGAAAACATAGGTCAGGCAAAATTTCCTTGTGCTACACATAAAGTGAGCGTAGTCACAGCTACAAAGCCATTCAGCGTACAGACCTTATTAGGTCTGGACTGCCTTCTGCCCATTTTACTGAAGGTCAAGAATGCCTGTTTGAGCAGCCTCACACTGCTTGAACAACAAAAAATAGATTCAAGGTATGATGCTGAGGGACAGGCATCAGTAACGTCAGAATCCTGGCATCAAAGAAGTGACTAAAGCCCCTCTTGGCTTTCAACTTACAAATGGCAGTTCAAACAAACCCCAGCAATTTTCACAGTATTCAAGCCATCCAACACCTGTATACCAACTTGGGAATCACTACCATTGCTTAATTTTTATTTTCTATCATCTGTCTGACTCTTGGCTATATTAATGACTCCTCAACTAGCTATGAAGATACCCATATTTACAGAACCTGTAGGATTGCATTTGTCTCTGGGTGGTCTACAACCTACTCTGACAGAATTGACTGAAATCAGCAAGTGGATTTACAAGCCATTAAGCTATTCCATGGGTTCGAAAGCTTCTAAGACTGAAGGGCATATACATGTACACAACCATGAAATACTTTTTTTCCAATATAATGTCAGGTTAAAAAATAAGATAGGATGATTACAGTTTGCAATGTCTTTATGTTTTAATACTACACTTTACAAGTCTCAAATAAAGTTCTTGTTTCTTCTTATTGTAAATACAAGGTCAAAATTACCTCTAATTTATATGCATATTTTTAGATAAAGGTTGCAGTATTTGCACCTTCTGTAAGAAAATAAATAGAAAGCTCATGTTTGGTAGCCACCTTTTCTATCATTTGCTAAATGGACAGCCAATGTTTAATAGGATGCATTGAAGTACATAGTCTGACCATGTCTGAATCTGGAAATGAAAATGTCAAGCCATTAGGAATGTCAGAACTGCTACTGATTTTACAGAGAAGATTCTCAATTTCCAGACTTGCCAAAAGAGGCAGGAAAATCTAAAGCAAGCAGATCTACATAGTACAAAATGCTGATACAAATATTGAGTTAACACTTTTATAACAGTTCAGTCAATTGCTATATGATTTTATCCATTTTAGGTTTCAGTATAGACACCTAACTGCCTAATTTTTGAACAAATGTTGTTTTAACTACATTGATATTAACAAAATCCCTACAGATCTCTAAACCTTCATGATATTGCTGTTTCATCTCAAGTTTCTGATTATAGTAAGCTCTCTTTTGGGGATGAATGGAGGAGGTTGGAGTCAAGAAGGAAGAAGACCTTTTCGAATTTTGATGAAGAGAATGAGGTAGTAGCTTCACATGAGTCACAGATGATATAAAACGGTTTACTCTTGACAGGCCATTGTTCCTCATCCTGGTGCAGCAGACACTGAGGAATAAACATAGTTTTTCTGCCTTTAGTCTTGTCACTTAGATTGTAAGTTCACTGCAGAATGGACTTTCGTTAGTGCAATGAGATCCTTTCAGCTCTATAAGAATGCACCATAATATTAGCAATGAGGAAATAGTCTTCTCTTCTTTTCACATCTCACTTAAGAGGTAACTTAGTTTTGCATGATGCCCCAGACGTTCTTATGTTCAGTTCCATTCATGCCTGTGAAAATGTTTACTTGCCCTCTAGAAAACAATGACTCCTGATGTAAAACCAGAGTTGATCTTTGAGCCAAATCCGTGGTCAGCTGTCACTTCCTCCTGAAATCCATGAGACTTCAGCCCAATGTTAGTCTCAGAGCATGAAGAAGTGGAAAGTTTTCTACAAATGACTGTGTGTGCTGTGCGGTTTGGGCTCTTCATGTAACACATCACAAATTCTGGTAAAGGACCATGGCCAAACAAATGATAATATTCCTCACACTGTTCTTTTTGACAGTTCACCCACTTTGGGGAGATTATATAGCATATTGCTAGAACTGTCCATTTCCAGGATTTAACCCAAGTATTTGAGATTGTTTTCTTTCCTTGCTAAGAATGTAATTAAGATTGCTGAAGAGTCTTTTTACATATTATGAACTTTAACTATAAAGCCAAATGGCATTAAGTTGCCAGGAAACCATCCTGCCTGTTTTCTGACCAGAAACTCTCATGTTTGACTTCTACCCAAAAGCTGGAATTAAATGTGCGTTGTTGTTTAATGTTTAGAAATCAGTGTCTTATAAAACACAGTGGACAAAAAAAGCAACCATATAAAAAGCTGCTTGAAGAGGGTCTTGCCTCACATATCCTTGATTTCTAACTAAAGGGAATCCGGGACTTACTATCATGTTGGAGAGAGAAATAGCAAACCATGATTTTGGTTTCCAGAAGAGCAACTTGAGCAATAAACTATCCTCTGGAATATCAAAGAACCTTGAGAATAAGGGAGCCTGAAGTTTAATCTTCATTGACTTCAGTGCAGTTGGGCCAGAGAGTGTTTCAGCTTTATGTGGTTAGATCCTGGTACATGTCTAATACTACTTTTGCCAGCAAAACTAGAAGAAATATGTTCTGATTCTAAACTGGAAGTATTGGCACATTGCCTTCCACAGTAAAAATAATTCTGCATATACATTAGATTTTTATGTAAACTGTACTGTTTATGCTTTGTAATTTGATTTGTTAGGAGAATGGAAAAAGAACACTGTACACAGTTGAAACAGCAGTGGAAGAATTTTTTTTTAGTTATTTGTTTCTTTTCTGCAACTTAGTATGTGTTAGAAAGCTTCTTCCATATTTAAGCACTTTGCGAGCCTCAGGACATCAATAGAACCAAGCAAAACCCACTCCTTCCAACAGCACTGTAGCGTGATCTGTTTCTAATTACTTCATCATGTATTCATTTGTCTTCGCTTTTAACATCTCTTCTGTACACATTTATATTTGTGCATGAAAGCCATTTTATAATTGCTCTGTTGTATAGTCATATATTTCACAACATCTGAGGAGATGTGTAACTAATACTATGCTGAAAATCTCTGTGTAGTGGGGGCTGCTTGCTGTTAGCCAGCTCAGAGTATTGCTTCCTTGCAGTGCTGTTAAGAAACCCCTCAGTGAAATAACTTGGAGAGTGCCAGGTTCATGGTAGATGCAGATATCAGTGGTGGTCTTCATTTCATCTAAAAGGGGCTTTTAGTTTCAGTTAGTCATTTAGGTTTCCTGTAAAAATGAAGGGGAGACATATGCACCTGGTAAGGACCATGTACTTTATCTGCCCAACTTACGGTGAAATAAACTGTTTGGAGAAGGCTAAGTCTATCCTCTGATGAAACAAGGAGCCTAGATGGACCAGTTTAGACCAGATACCTAAATTTTAGGCTCACAAATTAAGGAGGGATGAAACCCTCCTCATCTGTTCACAATTACTTAGTTGTGATTTTTGCCTTTATTTCCTAACTCAGTCAGTGAGTGTTTCTGGAGACGGCCCTGTTAGTTGTGCTGTAGCTTAGCGACAAGAGACCTCAAATGGCTACCTCAAAAATAAATGTAGTAGATAATAAAAGCCCATATTCCAATGTAGATCAGTGAGTGCTCCCAAAGCATGGAAAACTTAGGAAACTAAGGAAAGCTAAGCCAGGGGAAGAAAACAGCTCAGACACTTAAATCACTGGAATACTGCAACTATGTAAAAAGCAAAGCCGCATAGGCAGGCTCACGCTGCTCTGAGGACAGGTGCCAAGTTCAAGTCTGTACTCCTCAGCAAGCAGTTGACCCAGATAAACAATTACCAAACAGAAGGCTTGCTTGTAGGCATTTTTTTTTCTCTTTCTGGCACCTGCCACCTTGGCCAAGTGCTGCAACAAACCCAGCTTTTCCCCCAGATGTGGAAGGACCAACTATGATTCGAGATGACCTCCCTGCCCAGTTGCCAGGCTCAGCCCCACACGCAAGGGGTGCTCCACCAGTGGTCTCCTCTGATTGTGTTCCTCCAGCAGTATGAGAGCACCCAGGCTGTGGGCTTGTCCAAACTCTTGGAGATATTTTTTTTTCTTGGAAGGAGCTGGGAACTTGAAGGTGTTAGCTGTGCTGCTGGGACGATGCAAACAGCAGAATAAACTTTGCTGTAAAAGGGACCATTTGGGTAAACTCATCTCATTCCCAAGTCTATTTCAGAAAGTCCTGTACACCTGCACCACACTGGATTTTCTGAATATTAAGTAAAGATTTTCTATTTCATATACCCATATGAAATACGTTCAAATACATATTTTAGAAGTATTTCTTCTGCAAGCACTTGCTCTTTGAATGTATAGATGGCTAGACCTCAAAAAATGATTTAAGTGTTTTTCTTAAAAACAAGTCAAATATTTTCAAGGCATCTGTTTTTAGTGAGAGCACACTGATCGTTTTGTAGATTATTTATATATATCTTGATACTTACAGATTTTTTTAAAAGAAAATATTTATATTGTGGTTTCTGAATCAAACAACATTAAGTATGTAAATAATGAAAGACTGTACATTTCTTTTTTGTGTTTTTTTTAAATTTAAGTTAATTTTTTTGAGATCTGGACTTAAATGTAAAATGACTTGAATAGGGTCGAATGTAGGTAGGTGCCTTCAGACATGAAAAAATAAAGACGCATTTGTTAGAGAGATATTTTATACAGTTTGATCAACATTGAATTACAGACCTAATTTTCCTTTAATGTAGCTAAAATAAGTTAGAAGTATTTCAGCTGAATGTTGGACAGATGCACCAGTTAAACTGTAAAGAGTATAAGAAAAATTAAGCCTTCCTCTGAATGAATTGTGTACATTTTTTAATGAATTTTAGAGTGATGTGAAATTCCCTTCTTTCTGTAGCAGCTAGGTTGTCAGAGGCTTTTTGGGGGACAAAGGAAACACAGAAGGGATTATTTGCCTCTTCTGAGATTGGTACATTTTGAGTTCTCTTCATAATCCTCAATTTGTCCCAGATTTGTCAAAAAGATATTGCAAGTTTTGCCAACCATTGATATGAACTTAGGCTGAATTTATTAAGTATAGACTGACTGTCGAGTTAATCCTCTCTCTGAGCTCCACAGAAAGTTTACTCTTTTGTTCAAAAACCATGGAAAATTTAGGATTATGATGGAGTATTTCTTTGAGTTTTGGGGTTTGCATGAGCCCAGAAACCCAAAGCTAAACACAGGGAGTGTGTGAACCCACACTAAATAAAACAAAAAAAATGAACAAACAGACAAACAAAAATAATTTGTTTAAGTCTGGGGATTTGAAAGTGCCAAAGTTCTCAGAGCTTCAGTACATGAAAAAGAATGATATTACAGCACCAAAAATAGAGAATGACACTATTTTTTTTCAAGTGTTGAACTGTGACATTACTTTTGGAAAAGGTGCAGTGATTTGGTAGCTCTAATTCCTTATACATAGACCATTCAACTATTTAAACTTAAAAAAAAAAAAAAGACAAAAGCAATGTAATTTTTTATAATCCATATGGAATCTAAATAATGTAGCTAATAGCACGTAATTAAAGGCATGAAGAAATGACGTACTTGCATATATTAAAAAGGTTGATTATGTAGAAACTTCATAACTTACTTTCTATTATAAATATCACTGAAATACATTAATAACTGATATATATGTGAGCATTTTTCATCTCCGGTACCCATTCCTAAATTCTCCCATGAAGTGACTTCTATATCTGCATCTCCTTTACAGAAGAACATAGATGAAAATTTAAGCCTGAGAAGTGACTTAGTCTCTTGGCACAGTTGAACAGTTCTGCAGACTGTTTTAGCATGTTTGTATGCTTTATATCTTTTTACTGTGAATTCAGCTTAACGAAAATTGCTGGCCTCTGGTATTTTGAAAGTTTGCAAGTTCCTTTCAGTTCATAAACAGGACAGTATATTTCAGCTTGAAAAAGTCCACTTGGATATTAATACACTTACACTTTATGGCTTTTTTTCTTCAATTTTGTTATCTCTGAGAATAGAAATAGTCATAAAAATTAATCAATAAATGTATTTCAAGGGAAAGAGGGTGATCAGCATATCTGTAACAGAGTCAAAAGATTCTGCAAACTAAAATTAGGGTCATCTTTCTGAAATACTGTTATTTGTATTGAAATAAGTGCCATCTGGATGACTAGCAAACACTCCTGCAGTAGTCTGTGCCTATCTGCCTGTGAGGTGGCTGACATCCCACTGCTTTTCTTTGCTCAGTAAGTTTCTCATCGCAATGGTTATGATTTGCAATATACAAAACCAAATAGATCAAGCCACTGGGAAGGTGCTGGCAAATACTTTTGTGAGTAATAGCTGCTTGAATGATTGTTACTTTCATCCAGATCCCACAGTCTGTCCTCAGCCCTGGCTGAATTCAGTGGGAATTTTGCCTGCATTATTTCCAGGTACTCTAGGATTTGGCCCGCTTCATTTTCCTAAGATACTCAGTATGGGAGGAATCTCTCAAATGAAAAAGATCCTTAAAAAAATCTGTGTCATTAAAGAATACATTGTATTTTATTTAAGAGAATCCTTCTGCAGAACTGAACAGTATGCAATAAATTTTGGAAGTAACGCCCTCCAGATTTTCAGAAAAGAAAAAATCCCCTAACACAGATTAGCAATGTATATTTTTCTTCTGAAAACACAGTAACCAACTGTTTTCCATCCTTCAGGTAATATTCAGCGTCTTTTCAGACAGCCATAGTGGTCTCATGTTTGTTTGTGGCATGTAATAGGCTATACATGACAAACGTGAATGATGGTGCAATTCCACTCACCCAACTTTCATTGACCAAAGATGCTGGCATGTAGTCAAAGCCACTTCCTTGCACTCCTGAGGTGAAAGGGAGAGGTGGGCACCTGCCAAGGGCAATCTAGCCTTTATGTTTAAATGTTTAAATCCTGACAAAATGCCTCTTTGTGTCTCTGTCATAGAGAGACCCTAGTTGACTAGCTTAGGCTAGATATTTCAGTCAGCTAATTAATCCTATCCTGTCAGCCTAAAAGTGTAAATGATCAAGACTGAGTTTTCTTCCCTGTGCTGGGACACCTGCTTGAATCCATGCACTGCCAGTTTGCTTGCTCCTCTTGCCAGCACTCTGCATTATCTCCGATGCCTCTAAGGATGCAGGCAGAAGCAGCCTTCACCATAACCATATCATTTTGCTGATAGCAGCCATCTGTACCCAAATGTGGATGCTGATGGTTTAACCACTAGACATCTATTCACAGGCATTTCACACATTTTATGTCTCCAAACTTGCTTAGAAATGGCCAAGTTTTCACCCACAATTTTTAATGTTTTTCTTTTCCTTTTTTTTTAAAGGAAATTTGTTCCTCACCCAAGTGATCTTTGTACATATGCAAAGATAAACATACGAAGTAAATAGCATTTTGATATAGTGGCTATTTGTGATAATATTGTGTTTGTGTCGTAAAGGCATAAATATCAATGTGGGGTTCAGGAGAATGGAAAATTTTCCTGTATGATTTTAGGGATTCTTAGTTAGAATAAAAAAATATATAAATCTTTGCTACGAGTTACTGAAATCTGTAGAATATGCTTTTCAATAGCCCTTACAAAGAGAAATGCACATGAAATGTAGCTCAAAAATAAGAACCTTGGGCCAAGAAGTCGACTTGTGTTAATCAGCATAGTTCCACTGATGTCGCTGGATTTATTCTAATGTGACCACCATTCTCATTTGATTTGAGGTTTGGGTAAAAGATTGATTTCAAGTTTTTAATCCTAGTTGATCAATTTCAGCTATCGGTACCTGTAACTAATGAGATACATCTGCCGTAGATGGTGTTCTACTTTGCAAGAGAAGTTTATGTTTCCACGTCTTCTTTATTCTGCTTGCATAAAAGCCACCCACAAATAAAGCCTGGCTGAGATACCTTTAACAGCGAATGACAGCTCAGTTTTGGTTTAGTGTGCGCTTAGTTTGAAATTTACTGCTTCTGTTTCAAGTCTGAAAAGAGAAATGTATGCCAAAAGTCTTGCTTCCTTACCCCTCAAAATCGAACTCAATAATAACAGTAATAGTCCCACCTTCCCCAACTTCTCATGAAAAATTCCCCATGTCCCTCCTTTGGCTCTCATGACCGGAACAGCATCCCTGCTGCTGGTAACAGCAGGGACTTGGTCCCATTCCACCGTTCTCTTATTTGGGATTAGGCAGTGAACATTGATGTTGGCGACTGCTTGCTTGTGTGGCTGTGCGTCATTACGAGGGCAGTTATACAAAGTCATGGATGTGCATTTTATGAATATCATATATGTAATGCAAATCAGTTTAGTCTTTCCAATGTATTTAATGAATGCAAAATGACTCCTCAAAGCCAAGCTCTGGCCTCTTATCTTCTGCTACAGGCTGCGCTGTCTTTTAAATGGCAACCTGATAATTGCAGTTACAGCAAAATGAGATGTAATGCCTGTCTTTCTTACATTTTCAAATGTAATTTATCTTCACATTTAACACGTTAAATAGAATTCTGTGGATGATTTAATTTCTCTGCAATGTTTATATGTAGAAATTTATAAATTGTGCCATCTTTTATAATTCTGTCACCTTTCCTCAAGCATGTTTACTTTTCTCTAGTTAAACAGAGGTATTCCATATAGAAACAAATTTTTATTCCCACATGATAGAAATATCATAGGTAACCGTCATATGAAATGTTAAGATTACAGACCATAGGCATTTTTTGTTTCTTTATTTTTTATTTTGCAGAAGAGCAAAAGGCTAAGAGGGCCTTTCCCAAAGATACAGAATATTGACATTATTCCTCAAAACTCATTTCTCATAGCAGTGTTGCCCTTCACATAGGCCCTTAGTAACCAAATTTTTTTTAAATAGCTAATTATATATTTCTTTCATACAATATGAAATAAAATTGTTTTCTTGTAAATTAAATTTATCTATGAACAACTTTTTGTGAAAAAGTCCGTAAACCAGCTCAATAATGCTAAAGCAAAAAAAGACATTTTAGAAAAAAATGCATTTTGAGCATTTGAGCAAAAGCAGATTTTTTTATTTTACACCAAATTTAATTCTTAAAAAAATAATTAAAAAGAACAGTGTTTGCATTGAAAAGCGTATCAAATTAATACACGTGGACAGGGCTAAGTTTGCCCCAGATAAAGATATATGATAATTACAAGATGAACAAAGCTGAGAGTGACGAATTGTGATTGTGTTGCAGATGGCATTTTCAATTGCATATTGTTAAACTCTTCTCTTGGAGAAATATATACATTAGACAGTAAAATGTTATTATGTTTCCCCTGAGAAATTTTTTTTTTAATTATACTGTAATTGGAATAAATTTTAATGAATTCAGCTAGCATTATTAAAAATCTCAAAGGACTGTTTTCAAAATCAGAAAATTTCTTTCTGAGTTTTTCTAATTTTGCTATTAATTCAGAACCTAGTGGATTTTTCCAGCCAATATTATTTCTTTACTATTTAAGAAGACATGTCAGCAGTAGTGGTACCATGTGATGCTGACATACTCTAACAAGACATAGCTGTTGAAATCTTTCATTTCGGTTTTTACAGAAGTGCTGCTTCCTGCTGATTGAAACAGCCTTTCTTTTTCAATCACAGAACATTCCCTGCTTGAATTATGTTTAAGCCATTTGCATTTTAGCACAGGTGATATATGAGTGGAAATGACCTTCAAAAGAGCAAAACCTCCCACAGAGTGGGAAAGACTCCAGCTTTCATCAACTGTACAGCCAAACGTTGGTGAGATACACAATGTTAACTCTAAATTAATTCAAAACCTGATGTATGATGTTATAAAATTACTGGTCATAATTGTGAAGTCTGGGCTGAGTGTCATATTTATACACTCTTTATATTCACAGCCTTGAAACTCATTAAAATCTGCAAAGAAGATTCCTGGAGACAGGAGAACATATTATAAATATCACTTAAGTAAATATAGACTGCTTAAGCTAATATATACATTTCACAGTGTTAGGATGGTCTTGTGGCTGAGGTAAGGAGAGGTGTTCTGGAGTTCTGTTCTGTCCCCACCGCTGCTGCAGACTTGCAGCCCTGCAGATATGCCAGTATGGGTATCAACATCTCGTAACAGCAGGTTTCTGCACACACGGAGGCCCAGAAACCCGGTATAACGGTCAAAGCACACAGGGAGGTCATAGGGCCACCAAAATATGAATATCGATAAGGACATGAACCCCATGACTGCTGGTGGGCAGGCAGAGGGGTCCCTGCATTACCCCTCTGCAGTAGCAGGGCAAGAAATCAGCAGTGCCTGAGGGAAGGATGCTCAAGAGTGCAGTGTAAAGTAATCAAAACATCTCACTTCAGTTAAGAATTTTATTATTTTTTAATTTTATTATTGTAGTCACAGGTCTGCCCAGGGCAGTACTCCTAGAGCACACAGGGGTACCAGAGACCTGCCCTTTGCCCATGCACGGACACATCTGCAGGAGCTATTCCTTCCATTGTGGTTAACAAAATCAGTCGTGGTTACTGATACGGACTGCTGGTAGTGACTCAGTCCTCACATGTGGTGAAAGCCATGCTCAGGAGCTAAACACAAATGAAAGAGAAAATTGGTCCCCAAAGACATTCAGTTTATAACATGGTACAAGAGGTATTTCAGGGATATAAATAAACATTGAGATAACTGGAGAAGAAGTTCGCTTTATGGAGTAAGCTCTAATGACAGCTCTTCATGAGCCAGAAGGCAAATGTGGGTATTTTCTTTATATAGAAGTGCTGCATACAGAATATAAATAAATAGATTATAACTATACATATTGATTAACTCTTTTCTGCATATATAAATTAAAGAATATAGAAAGGAACACAAATATATTTTATATTTCTGTCTAATTTCCTAATCCCATGAGATTTTACTATAATTTGCAGTCCTTTAGTATTTTGGTGCTTGCTCTGAAACTCTTAACAAGCAGATTTTTACCTCCAAGGTATAAATAACTACAGGGGAAAGGAGACAGGTGTTTAAAGGAATTCAAAGTTGAAACTCTTCAAGCTAGAAAGTGTCTCTGATGAGAAAGCTACTTTTGTTTGCTTTATGGCTTTATCCTGAAAGAGATCAGAAAGCTGTTGAGGATTGAAAAGTATGTATACATAAGGTTATTCCATTTGATTTAGCATTTGACAGGGTGTATAGACATTTAAAATCCCTCTACATACTTTGAACTTCTAACTGAAAGGCAAAAAGTCTTTTCTCTTTGAGATGTAGTTGCTCAGCTTACATTAAAGTGTTCAACAGGTTCAGTAATGTGGAATAATGCTTTGGCTTTTTTTTCATTACAATATGCCTAGCCACTAGTCCTAACCTGATAAAAAGGAAATAGCTCACAGTAAAATGTAAGTTTATGGTGATTGGAAAATGGATTATATGAAGAACTTCATGCCTGAGTGGTTTTGAATCTGACACACCAAATCAAATTAAATATTTAAGCTCTGTCAAAAGGTGATACCTCAAGTCCTTATCACATATGTAATATCAGCATTTTAAATTGTCAGAATTCTTGTATGTGTTAGCACCTCCATAACAAAAATCACTGATCTGAATGCTCTAGCCAGTTGAAGATTCAAGTCTGGATCAGAATTTCATGACTTGGGTCATGAAGTCATTTCGCCCTGTTTCTCTGAGAACATTTGTTTTGACTTAGTAGCTCAGTTCTCTGGAACAAACAACTTGTTCATAGCCTACTTTTCACTTTCAAAAGATATCGAACAGTTTGTCACACAATCTGCATTTTGGACAGGTCACAGTATATATCTGTTAGGGTTTCTCTTTCACTTAGCACTTTAAAAGAATCATTCAGTCAGGGGTCATTGGCACAGACTATCAAACGTACTCCCTTGTCATTGCTGTAAAGCCATATTTTCATGCCTTGGTAGTTAGCCTCAATTCGTCCCATGAGCTTCTACTGAGACTCCCTGCAGATCGGAAGATTTTCCTCACTGTTTGTCAGTAATACACAGGATTTGTCTATGTCTAGCTGAAATGGGAAACTGCTTAAATATGGGATACTCCTTAAATGGGATACTCCTTAAATATATTTTTTTTAAGATTTCTATGATTTTTTTCTGTGTGTCTTATAGTATGTCCTTCTGTCAGGGTGTCATTTACATTACAAGGAAAAGAGAACGTCATATCATGTGGCTGCTGAGGGAGAGTACAAAAGGTGCCATTTAACGAAGTCAGAGGCTCGATAGAGTTTTGTTAGAAACTATACGTCTGCAGTTGCATGCTGAAGGCTTTCCACGCTGAACACGCACCCATTACACACAAGTGTGTGTACAAATCCACATCTAATTACATGCCTGAGGCAGTGGGGTCCTGTAGCTTTGTCCAGGAAACATTGAAAAGGCATTTTACATGAACAATAAAAATTACTATTAAACCTCAGGGTTTTCTTACTCCTGAAGAGCACAATGGTTATCTCAGGACTGACTATGTCAGCTGATTTGAATTCATCTACCTTTCTTTACTCATTCTTCTGCCTTTAAAACTACCACCCAAATTCCATTGTTATTGCCACACCAGTATCCCCAACCTGCTGTACAATGGGAGGTGATGTAAACTGAGAGTTTTGCTGACTTTTTTGGACTTAGGCATGCCAGAAAGCACTCATGCAAGCAGGTCACTAGGTAGATCACAGGGAGCAGAAATGCACAGCAGAGGTAGTGAGCAGCAGCGGGGGGGGGCCTAGGGCAGCTGCCTGCTCAGCCAGCACAGACGAAGCTGGAGAAGGTCACAGCTCCACAGGGTGAGGCTCAGGCCTTGTACAAACAATTGAAAAGCAGCCCCGTACACAGGACACTTGAAACATGGGTTGAATCAGAAAGTGAAGCCACCCAGCATAAGTTTGCAATGCACTTCTTTTCGGCAAAGAGGAAGAGTGAATGGACAACAACATCAAAGGTGGGGAACATTGTGAGGGCTCCTGTGTTGTGAAGAAGACGACACTGATCACAGACTGCGTCACCTCCTGAGAAGGAGACAGCACCCTGAAACAGACAGGAAGTACATGGCAGAAACATGAGGAAAATGTCCACGAGGATTAGCAATCAGAAGGCTTTCTCTCTGACAGCTTAGCAGCTCGCTTGAAGCGTGGGTAGGTGGGCGGGCATGCAGGCATGCAGTCACATACGTATAAATCTGTAAGCCACAAAATAGCAGCCAGGGCTCAGGAGCTGTCAGCATCCTAATAGAAACATTTTCAATTACAGCCCGTGAAATGGTTATGTCCCTCCAGAAGATCAATTCGCTCAGCTCTAAGCAGTTTGGTGCTAAGCAGGCGCCGTGGTAAAGAACACTTGACTCATCATTAAATTGAGAAGATGCTTTCCTTTTGTCGCCTCCCTGCCTCTTCCCACACTCCCAAATCTTTTCCCAGACAGGATAATATTAGCTGCAGTTGGGTCTGACAGACTTTTCTTATCCCTGTAGGCATGAGCTCTCCTAAACAAGCAGCAAGCTCCTCTGTATCTCTGACACTTGCTGTGCGGGATTAGAGACAAAACAAATAGCATCCTCTTCTCACTTTTCTCTTAATACCACCCTTCCAGACTAAATGCCTCTGTTCTAGATCTGTCTTGAAGAGTAAGGGTCAGCCCAAATCACTCATTGATTCATTCTTTGAGTTCTCTGGACGTTTTTGATGTTACTTGCAAAAGGTACTTACACAGAGAGCTGTTGATTTTCCTGACACTTGGCCATTAGGAACATCCTTGATTTTTCACATCAGCCACCAATCAGATATCAGTGTGACTTACCACTCTCCATTGGAGAAAATTATAAATTGATGCCTTTACGGAATCTCTTCAGGTCACATCCTGACCGTATGCGCTTGTTCTACTGCCTACACGACAGCTTTTACATTCTCGTGCTTACTGCTTTGCTTTTCTGTGCAGTGGCGGTCTGTTCCTCCAGGGAGCTTGGAAGAAAAAAAACAAATAGGAAGCAGAGTTGCGAGAAGCGGTTTGATGGTACTTTAGAGGGCGGCCATCCAAAATGCTACAGCCAAAGATGCGGACTTCGGAAGTCTAAATGTGACAAAGGTTTAGCAATAGCACCATCCAGCCTACATTTTTCATGTTATGTTTTGTTTATCATCTGCAAGATAAAAAGCAGATGGAAATAATAGGTTGCAGAAAAAATGAGTGTTGTGTGGCTTAATAGTCCTGACCAACCCTGTATGGCATCTGTCCCACTGCCTGACCAGCCCTGTTCAGCCATGACATGTTCTGAGGGACACAAACCCTCAGCTGTGCTCCATGTGCCGTGGTGTCATGTAGTTCTGAGTTACTTGCATACTTCCCAGAAGATGTATTTTGACGAGTGAAAAAGAAGTAAGGAAGTAAAGAAATAAAAAGAAGTAAAGAAGTAAAAAGAGGTAAAGAAGTAAAGACGTTTGGTGGTAGTTCTGTTAGCTTTGTTCTGGTTGAGATTTCCGAAAACCAGATGCAGATTTGAGCAGTAGTGCTGACTTCTTCTCTACCTGAATTATGAAAGAAAAAAGTAAGGATTATTTTGATTATCCTTCGCTCTTTCTCTTCCTGTCTTTTCTTCCTCAAATTCATTGAGGCAGGGACTCTCTTCTACTGTGTCTGTAGACTGGCCAGCCCAGCTTGGGCCTGTAGTTGTACTCAGAGTGTAAGTAACTTCACCTGTAGACCTATACACAGGAGAGGGTATCTGCCTTAATTTTTACTGTCTGGCTTTAATTAATAAAATTTACTGTCACTATTTTCTTCCCACTCTTCTAGGAGGAGAGAGAATGGTACATTTTATCTCTTTGTGACATGTTCCAGGAACTTGATGTACCTCGTTTAATAGAAGGTAAAATAAATGGTTTTATAGGTATTGATGACCATTTTACAGCCTTTCTCCTAGGATTAATTTGGTTGCTAATTCAAGTTACTTAAAAATAAAGCTTCATCACTTTTAATTTCTGTTAAGGAAAACTTAGAGACTTATGCCAAGAAATACCAAGGAGTAAAGTTGTTTCATGGCTAGAGCTGTATGAGCCTGCCTGTTGTAAGAGTCGTACTTCTAAAAGACGGGTTTGGAAGCAAATATGTTTTTTCCTTCACTATAAAAGAAGTCTGTAATCAGTAACAATTAACGGTATTTAAAATATCTAGTTTTCCTTTGATTCTTGTGCACTGAACATGCTGTGAATAAATGGTAATTATCTGACCAAGTGAATACACAATATAATGTGCAATATCACAATTAAAAGTTACAGAAAATTCATGGACTTCAGATATTGATTCTCAGGGGTTTTCTCTCTATTTTTTTTCCTGTTTTTCCCCCAAAAGTAAGGCCTCCAAGAAAAACTTAAACAAAAAACAAAACAAACAAACAAACAAAAAAACACAACAAAAAAACAAGACTCTTCGTTTTTGTATTATTGCTGGGAATCAGGCAGTTCCTTAGACAATCCGGGCCAGAGTTATTCTTGAGGTCAATTAGTAAAATGTCTGAATAGTTCAAAAGGTAATGTGCAGGGGATAAGGCAGTATTTTAACATTCAGGATGGATTATCTAGTAAAAATTGAGAGTCACATAGGGTTTCCATATATCACCACAGGAATTCTGCCTGTGGTCAAGTAGAGCTGTTAATCATTAAATCTGTTTCTCTTAGAGAATATTTTTCTCTTAATAATACTTTCCTGTTTATTTCTTGGACTTGATAGTGCTTCTTTCAACCAACCTGCTTTTCACAGGAATGCCATTAATTTTTCCAGAGCCAAAAAAGTTTATTTTTAAGTCTGGCCAGTAGGGACTGGGGTGTCAGAAACCAGGAAAGAAGTGACAGCTGAAATAAAATGCCAACTTGAAATCGCCATTGCTCCTTGTGTCCTAAGGATCTTGCTGTGCAAAGCTGAGCTGCTTTTCCAACGTTTGTTCAGCCTCAGACAGTGAGGGACTGTCCCTCACTGAGCTGGCTGAGCCCTACAGCAAAGTAAATGTGGGGCTCTTGTGCTCAGTGGATTTGGGCATTGCAGCATCCCAACCACTCCCTACGGTCTCTCCAATATTTGCAGGTGAGATCTTTTGCCAAGCAGAAATCCAGTAGTAAAAGAAAGAGACAAGTCAGCTCCTGCAGTGGTAGGTTGGTCTTATTTGGGTTACAGGTACAAGAAACTAATTTGCAGACTCAAACAGCCTGGGGCTCAGCATCTTACAAATTCGGGTCAGCCACTCCACAGGGAGGGGAGCCACTCCTCAGATACCTTCCCAGCCCCAGGGCCTCTCTCCTTCTCTTTCTGACATTTGCAATTCCTCAGTGCAAGTGAGGCAGGAGGATTTCAGGTCCCAGGGAAGAAGGATGCTCCTGGCACAAGCACCTCATTTCTTGCCTCAAACTCACTAACAATGAAGTGTTTGAGATTAACCTCTGCCCTGAGACTGCACACCCAAACAGGCATAGGAGAGCAATCACGGCAAAGACAACGTTCATCACACATAGGCTTTTCTGTCAGTTTGTGTTCAAATGGCCTAGAACCAGCCCCAGTAGACCCATTGCTTTTCCTCTTTGTATTCTCTTTTTAAAATAAAATTGGTTATACAGTGGCCTGAAACAAACTGTACAATGACTTCAGTATCAAAGTACTCTTGGATCTCCTTGCTTAGACAACGTATTTACTGGAAGACTAGCAATGGATCAGCTAAGGATTTAACCTGCTGGAATATACCTGCAGAAGAACCGGGGGACTTGAGAAAGAGATGACTTGGAGGTGTAGGGTCTGCAGGTTCAAATCTGTGAGTTCAGGTGCTTTTTATCTTGGATCTACTGTACTGGGATTAGAACTGACCAAAACATTGAAAGTTGATCCTGCCTCGATTATATTTTATCTTGGGTTCTAAGAGTTTTGTTTGTTCTCTCACCTTTTTAACTTAGTTTGTTAAATGCCAAGTATAACAGAAAGAACTGAGCTACAGTTGTTTTCAGTTGTGTTCTTTTTCTCCTTTCTAATTCTTTGAAACATCTCCAGTTTTTAGACAAAAAAAAATAGTGAAAAGATGAGAACTCCATGCTTTAATGCAATGTAAATTTAAAAGAACTGGAAGTGCTAAATCAGTAGAATTTAAGCAAGATAAAGGAAAAACTGAAAAAGTAAAAATGTCTGAACAATGTATACTGCATTTAAGGGCAAAAATAATACTAAAAAGTCAAAAGAGCTAAATATAATCTTTAAAAGCTGATTTTGTCCTCCGAAAACTACCATATGTGGAAAAATAGAACCAATGTCTTCTTTTTGCTACTAACTTTAATTAACACAGCCCCCAGAAAAAGGAAAAATTTCACCATTTGGTACTACTTGTCACGCTGCACCACAGGGCTATCACACTTCTTTTCTATTTGCCTCCTCCCAAAGGTAACCTTTTCTTTTTTTTTTTTTTTCTGCAAAAGAATAATGACTAGCTGTGATTACGTTGATTTTGTCATGAAAGAAGTAAGGAACCATCATTATTTCTAGCTAAATTTTTGGCTGTTCCTGACTAGAGTTTCAAGAAGGCACTGCTTCCTGCTGGATCACGCGTATTTAATACTTATGTGGCATTGTTCCCTATATGTTCTGTTTGGTGCATATTATCTGCCCATTGACAGTGGCCTTTCTGGTGGATTCACCTTTTTCTGGTTATGGAAGCATGATGTCACACTATGTCAGGTCCCGGAATTACTGTTAAGTATCCTTTAAACAAAATCCCACACATAGCTCATCTTTTACCTAAAACAGATGGCCTTTGCCATGTTTTGCACCGGATATTTACTGATGCAATAGAACAAAACACCCCTCCCTTGTGTTAAAAAAACCATACTTGGCATTTATGCAGCACAGGAAACCTTTGCAGCATCCTAGTGCCAGGCCTTACACACGAGGCTTCCAGCAGCTCAGCTTGTGTGAAAGACACAGGTTTGCTGACACACCTCTGAAGGTTTCAGAGGAGCTCGGTAGCAAACAAAACTCCTTTATATGTATCGGTGAATTCAGAATTCAACAGAGTTTTCAAGCAGTAACATTGAAATAGCTAATAAACCCTGGAATTTTCTCTAGGATGCAGAATTAAAATTCCTGCAAAATAATTGGATCAATTCAAGTTACAAGGACACCCACAAGTGCAGAGAATGAAAGCTCAGTCCTCTGATGTTGTCAGTGTGAAGTGGATGATCACAGTGGATAGTGCCTGTCAGAAGCAGCAAGCACTCTGGAAAGGATATTTTGCTTTTTGGGTTGGTTGAGGGTTCTTTGGGTTTTTTTTGGGGGGTGGGGAGTGTATTTTTTTTTTTTTTTTGAAGTTGTACAACAGTATTGTAAAATCACAAGGAAAAGCAGGTACTTCAGTGTTGAATAATTAAGAAGAGAGAGCAAAACGACAGAATGTTTTATGAAATGCCAGTCCTTTCCTTTCTAGGCTACATACACCTTGCCTAAGGCAGCATTCCTATAAAAATTAAACTACAGTAAGATTTATTGGCTACCTGCACATTTTAAGTTTAATTTTGTCTCATCACATTCACGTGAGGAACTGCAGTTATGCGTGTATGAGTAGTCTTAATTACAAAGCATCTGCTCAAGTTCTAGCATCGTTTAATTCAAAATATGCTGCAGTTCCCAGTGCTCTGGAAATTGCTTAGAGAGTCTTGATGGAATACATCAGGTTATCTGCACAACCTGCTTCTCTGAGGAGAAAACCTGAAGTTCTCCCTTTGTGCAACACTCTTAGCATGTTACAAAGGAAGGTCTCTAACTTGGGCCAGTTCATGGTATGGAGGTGCTAAATGGTTGAAGAGATACATCAGGTTTAGTTATTGCTGCTGTATTACTGGATGCTAGCCAGCGTGCCTCACACTGGCCAAACTCACCTGTGAAGACTTTCTCTGCTCAGAGCAACTAGGGTGGACATAAGAGTGGTTACGTTTGCTGATTTGATTAAATGAAAATATTTGTATTACTTTATTTAAGTAATCTTCTTCATGGTATTCCTAAATCCTCATGAATTTAGGAATACCATGCTCCCCTAGACAGTGAGAGTTTACAGGTATGGTCACAGATATGTCACATGACCTTGGGATTTGCCTTGGTTCACACCAAGTTCACCCTTTCACTCTAGCTCAGGAAAATATTAAATTTGTATCAGTAGAGAGGCAAAGAAAAAAAGGATACGGTAGTCAGGACTAGTAATGAAGTTCCAATAGTCCACCTGCAAAATTCAAAATGTGCCTCAACCCTTAAACAATGTTTTTGAGCTTCAGATAAGGACACTGGTGAGTCTAGCCCCTCAAGACTAAGTGGTTTTCAGTATGAGCCAACATAGAAGTAGTGGGAGCAATAGGCAAAGGCAGAGGATAGATGAATATTCACAAGTCTAACACAGCAGAAAGAGGGAAATGGATGTCAGGGAGTCAATCATCCCTTTGGGCCATGTCAGTTGATGTTTATTTAGGTACAAATTGAAAGAAGGTCACAAGAAGCCTAATACTGACACCACTGGAAGAGAAGATGGTGTCTGGAGGAAGCTCAGAACAACCAGCAGGCAGGGACGTCTTCAGCAAAAAAACCTGAAGAATAATCTGAATCTCAGGGAGTGTGACAGGAAGCACTAAAATTTACTGTACTTTTATATGTGAAAAGTACTACGGCTACATAACTTAATAGTGAAAAAGTTTAGGATCAATGTGTATGCAAAGTTGGTCTGAGAACAGAAAACTTAGTCTGCAATTTTGTGCAAGCCACTGAAGTAGTAATTTCTTAGAGGAAAATTGATAAAAAAAGGCTAAATCTTCTATGCTGAGTTCTCCTCAGTGACAAAACATACTGTCAGTGCCTCAGAAATCTGAAGAAAATTCAGCCTCACTTTTGGAAACAGAATCATGAAAGAAAATTTTCACAGGATCCTTACATCAGAGCCCAAGAGGATTTTCTTTAGATGGGAATAACTCATAGTTGCTGAAATAAGTTTATTTCCTTATCTGACAAGCTCTAGCAAATTAGCCATGCCACACAACAGTGTGGCTCTCGGTGCGGCTGCTGCTGACATCAGAGAGTTGGAATGTGTCTGCAGCACATCCACTGCGAAGAGTTACCAGTGGCTCCCTGAAAGCAGATGAGGTGTGAGAAACTACTGCACTTCTAATGAGGCTACTTATATCTTTGTTAAATATACTGTTTATGTTAAAGATGTTTTACGATCATTTAAAGTCAAAGCAGAGTGTGAATTCACCTGACATGAGAAAGCACAGCTGGGAGAAAAACATTCTTCTTAAAAGTTTTTTCTCCTTAATACCTTCACTCTGGGAATTTTAAATACATTTCGCTTATTTGTCTTAGTCCAGCTTCCTCTTCTAAAGTTTGTTTTAAAACCTTGAGTCATTAAGTCTGTCTTGAATAAATACCAAAGAGTGAATAGATAGCTAGAGACACCAAGCTCCAAACACCTCTCCACCTCTGAAGAGTTGAGTAAGAGCCGTATCTAGCTCCACTTCACACTCCTCTGACACCACTTATCAATAGCAAAACATTGGGGACAAATTTCAGTCTGACTTCACAACATCCCTTTTCCACTGAAGAGTTTAATGTACATTCTGCAGAAGGAAGAACTGCAGCAAAGCCCTGCTGAAAAATGTGTCAGCACTTACACAGCAGGACAGCACAGGACAGAGATTTATCTCCTGGCCTAGCACAACCTGTGAGCCAACCAGCTGAGGATTCCTAAAATCATCCTTCCTGAGAGGCAGCAGCTCCTGAATGTATTCAAGGCTTTACAAGTGCCCAGTGAGGGGGTGAGGACTGTGTTCCACCATGCCACCTTCATTTTCTTAAAGCTGTAGATACAGCGTTGAATATTCCAACACAAAGTTCATAAGCTGCAATTAACTGTTCCTGGGTTTCGTGCCGATCTGTACTTATATTCATCTTTTCCAGAAATGCAAGTAGCAAAGGTATCCCACAAATACATATATGTAAGCCCTGATCTGAATCTCACTTTGATGCAAATATATCATAGCACTGCATTACCATTTCATGGAGGGTTATAACATGAGGGTTATAAACTCAGGCCAAGTCACAGTTTTATCTGATACTTTATTCTTCATTCTTTTCACTGCAAAGTGAAATAAGTCAGTTTAAATTACTAGGACGTCGAACAAAACTTTGATTTTCCCTCAGAAATGTAAGGATGCTGGTAAATATGGCTCAGAAGACTCCTTTAACTGATAGTCTGAATGCTCCTATTATGTGTTCAAGAAAATTGTCATCTTAAATGTTTTATTTCTAAGTGTTGCAGAGAGCAGATATAGCCAAGGTAGCCTAGGAAGGTCCCAGCTCTTTAGGATGCTTGTAGGTACAGCTGCAAGCTGTTAAGCAGCTTAGCTAAAACTGTAGGAAAGGAATAGCTTCACTAATGTCCTTTCTGTTATAAATCACTGAACTAAAAAGTGATTCTGCTCTTTCTACATCCATATGGTCAGAATACCAAGATTTCTTTCAAGAGGTCCTTAAACCACAGTCCGCTAGGAAGGTACCCTTCCTCTGGATGTTTTCTGCATGAATGCTCAAGCAGCTGCAGGCTCCATGCTGCAGTGATAGGACTGAGCAGAACTACTTGTGAAGTAGGTAATTACGTGGATGGTGTTAGTAAATCATTTGTATATTGAAGAGATGTGCAATATCTGCTGCAAAACCTGGAAGGTCAGCTGCAGATTTCTCAAAACCTATTCCTTAATATCTGAACTGAGCTATGGAGCCAGTGTGTTTGCAGGATCCAAAGACTAGGAGGGAAGTCATGGATTGATTTTGCCTTTTCCCCATTTAGACCCTTCTGAAGATTGCACAAAACATTTTTAATATAGAAAACCAAAGCTATGCAAAATGTTTACAATGAAAACAAAAACATATTACAAATTTGGAATCCAGCATGGGGCTGGTCAACACTTGCATGCCTTTTGTGAAAACTGCTTTGAGAGAAGTCAGGCCAATGTATGGTTTTGAGCTGGAATTATGGGAAACAAAATGTGTGGCTGAATTTCATATTGCATGCTCTGAGTTCATTTCAACCTGAGAACTATGCAAAATTGGGAGCATGAAAATTCATATGGATCAATACTGGGAAATGCACTGAAGAACTATTTTCATGATTCCTTAGAGCTTCAGGGCTATCATTTGGTGGTGTTTAATGCACGGAAGCTGTTTGTGATTTTCATGACTAATGTCTTCAAGAAAACTCTATTTTGATGAATTAGATAACTTTAAGATAGCTTCTCTATGTTTATTTTCTTCCTACCAACATACTATAGAAAGACAAGGCTTAGCATAAACTTTGGCCTAAGTATGACTAGCTGATTTATAGGAAGTTGTAGATGTATGTTTCTAGAGTTGCGATGCAAACTGTATTTTGAAGTACCTTTTGGAAAACCCCAGGAACGTAAAGTAAAAATTACCCCCCCCCCCCTTCCCGGTATATAGTCATGTTCAGGGCCTGTCACTAAGAAAACAAAAAGATTTAGACATATCCAAGGGGAAGTGGGTGTGGAAAAAGAGTAGAAAATTCTATGCAACTTCACATGGCCAATGTGTAGAGTTTGTGAGGGGAAAGAGCAAGTGTAATACAGAAAACGGATATTCTGTGAAGAGATGGAGAAGACGTGGATAGCAATGAAACTGAAAGAGGCATGTATTTTGTATGTAAAAAGGTAGTTCAGTGTCACCTCAAAAACTCCTCTTTAGCACTAACCATGTAAGTTTTTAAATTCTGTCCACAGCTGGCCTCAGTACTGCAGGAATCCAGTGAAATTTCCACCCCTTAAAAATGCCAGAGACTTCAACTTCTTGTTGAATGAAAACTCATTAGCAGAACCATATGCTGCTCACTGGAGAACTCTTTCTTGGAGGAAGAGTAATAGATACAGTACTAGTGTGTAAACAACTCCCTCAGTCTTTTTACTCACTTGGAGGTCCACCTGCTACTGAACATAAGAGGGTAGAAAAGACCATTTCTCACCAGGAAAGGATATGAAGCAATTATCCCTTGAAGATGGCCAAGCAGGAGGAAAAGAGGAAGCCCAAGCCCAGCCAGAGCCTTCAAGTTCACAGCAAAGCCAGAACAGTTTCTGCTGGCGGCAAGTCCCAGCTGCCTAAAGCAGAAGTATAAAAAAAGGCACGGTAGGTAGTGGTACTGTAATGCAAATCATGAGGCGTTTATCTTAATGAAAATAGTTAAAGAGCTGCTTGGGCACTGAAAAAACCCCAAAAACCCCAACCAAAAAAAATCCCTCAAAAAAACCCAAACCTCACAAAACAAAATTTTATCTCTTTTGAAATTACTCTCCATCCTGAGTAATTGTATCACTGAAGGTTCCTGTTTCTCCATTTAACCTGATGTTGAATCTTTTTTGCTCTCAGCTTCCAGCTGCAAATAGTTGGGAAGTCTGTTCATATACTTAGTGAGAAAAAAGATTTTCCCTTTCATAAGCTTTGTATTTTCTGCCTCCTAACCACAGTGAATACACCCTTTTGGAAGATGAGGCATAAACCCTACACATACTTTGCTTATATGAGTACTTATCACCTTCCCCATAATCTATGGGTTTTTTTTTTTTCCATACAACTGTGGTTTCATATCCTTAATTGCTTCTGAAGTAATTTTGTAATATTCTTTTCAGGTCTGTACTACTCTAGCCTATTGGAGGTCATCTCCATTAAAAGAAAGACATTGCTTTGCATTTGCTAGTGCTTTAGGAAGAATAAAGATTCTATCAATTATGAAGATTTGAGAGAAATAAATACTCTATGTCCTATCCAAGGGGTTACCTGAAATCTGTAGCAACCTCTGAAGGACTTTTACATTTCAGTGATCAGATTTGGTGGTGTTTAGTACATGGAAGTTGTCCAGGAGCAATCGATAAATTCCTGCTTCTGTAACCATTCTGTAACCTTCATCACCATGGAGGACGTTATTGCCATTATACAGACTGAATGAAGGAGAGAATGGAGACCTTATTGCTCTCTACAACTACCTGAAAGGAGGTTGTAGTGAGGTGGGTGTTAGTCTCTTCTCCCAAGCAACAAGTGATAGGACAAGAGGAAATGGCCTCAAATTGCTCATGGGGAGGTTTAGGTTGAATATTAGGAAAAATTTCTTCACTGATAAAGTGGTCAGGCATTGGAACAGGCTGCCCAGGGAGGTCATGGGGTCACTGTCCCTGGAGGTGTTCAAAAAGCATGTAGATGTGGCACTTCGGGACACGGTTTAGTAGAAATGGTGGTGTTGGGTTGACAGTTGGACTTGGTGATCTTAGAGGTCTTTTCCAACCTTAAAGATTCTATGATTCTATAATTCTAAGGAGCATTGGGGATGGAAATAGCTGTAAATCTGAGTCCTAACATTAAATTCATATAGACATAATTTACAATACCACTCCCTGTCATAAAAGAAAAAAAAGGAAGGGACCCTTTGCTAAGGGTAGGTACAATAAAAGCAGGTGTTCTTCATGCAAGAGCACATCTTTCAAAGTTTTGTTTACTACATCCATTTCTTTAGTCTATACACTTAGAAAGGCAGTAACTCTAGGAGGAAATATTTTGAAACAAATGTATCACAGGTTCGCTGTAAGAAGAGTCTTACACAATGCAGTGAGCCTAAGCATTACGGAAAATAATTTGATTTTTTGCTCTTGTGAATGTTCTAGCAGATATAAGACTGAAATAAGAATGGGCATGTATTTTATTTGAGCTAAGTAATTAGTATACTGGAATCTTAAGACAGTGTGAGGAAAACACTAGTGCACATTCATGGTTCGAGTTAAATATGCCAAGAAGCTGGGAATTTTTTTATTTGAAGTCATTCTTAGCTTTCCATCCCCAGTATTAATACCAAAAATGGTGCCTTTACTTTTTCTCATTAAATCTATCTGTTGTAAATGTCACGTAGCAGCTGTACAGCACACTTTATCAGGAAGCGTGCTTGAGTTCAGATAAAGTTTGTTATCTCTGCTGAAATGGCCACCCTGTTAGATAGCAGAAGCCCTGTGTGTTTGCATAACTCACAGAGTATCTTCTTCAGCACATAAGCCCTCTCTTCTTTCCACTACAACCTTACAACAGAAAATTAGTTTTCCAGTTAAACAACATCCCAAAACTAACTGAATTTACGCTCTGGCTGCAACAGCCCATACCCAGCAAATGTGAACTTTCCAGGCAATCTTGTTCACAGTCGTAAAGCAGCAGCAGGATGTGTCTCAGCTACTTGTCTTACACTACAACTTTTATTTGTTTGATAACAGTATCCAGAGTGGAGACCTTCTGCAAGAGTGTTAGTGAAAACTAGATGAAAACTGATCAGTTCTGAGCAAGATGACTGGCTACCTTGCTGATCAGATTTAGTCTTTCTCAGTACTGGCCATATAGCAGGGATTTCTAAACACTGCAAAATGCAAGAATTTTTTTCAGAACATGGGTAAAAGGACCTCTAGATGTCTGACCAAAAAAACCCTAGTGCAATGGAGAAATTCCTTGATGAATCTGAGGCCTGGTATGTTCTCCTCCAGGCTCAGTTTTAGCACCGAGATCTGTGAAGGTTCCAGCTCTGTAATCTTTATTAGAGCTAACTTTTGGTAAAGTTCATTATTTGAAAAATATTTTTCTTATATTTTATCTTATATTTTACCTTTAAAAAGAAGTCTACACCACTATCCCCCAACAACGAAACAAAACCAACCACCACACCAGAAACAAGAAGCAAAAGGAAAGTATGCTGATAAATTAAACTAGAGAAGGAAAGAGCAAGAAGAGAAAAGTATCTCTAGTATTAGCTACTCAGAACTGGACAAAACAGCCTACACAATATCCCTTTCCTACCTGCCCTTATCTTCATGGCATGGCTGAGGAGGAATGGGATCTTTAATCACCAAATTTTCATACCACTTTAGATCAGAGAGAATTATGTGTTCTTCCTTTTTCATCATCATAATTCAGCATACAAATCGCTGAATTCCTCACTGAGTGCATTAGTTCATGACAAGTCTGGCATCTCTTTTTCAGAAGCAATCTCTCTGAGCACATTTGAGTATAACAGGTGTAAATGAGCTATTTTACAAACTGAGAGAAAGTTCACTTTGCAGGCTGGTGTTCTACTAAAGTCCATAGTGAATTCCATAATGAAATTAGTGCCCTAGTGTTTCTCAAACCATCTGTCATGTCAGGAGAGCTCTGAGAGGACAGAAACCTTAGGCGTTTCAGGGTTACAGAGGGCTGGCAGAATTAAAGTGAATCATAGACAAAGGGGCCAAATGTTTTTCAGATGTGTCAGCACATAACTGAAGAACAGTTAATCCTTCAGTAACGGGTTAACCTGCTGCCCTGTTTCTAACCATGAGAAATGTTCTTGTGAGGAGTTCCCTCACTTGTCATTTGGACTGTCAACTTGCTCTAATGAGTTTGCTTCAAAGCCCAAGCTAGGTTACGTACTGAAGCACTAAACCAGCTACTTTTCTCTCTCTGCTGCACACTTTTTATTCTCAAACCATTCTTCCTTTATCACCTCTCTTTTTCAAAAACTTTCCCAGATTCTGATGGCTAGTGAGAAAATCCTACATTGGGAAAAATACTAGTGGGTGAAGGAGGGGAAAAAGTCAAGTCTGAAACAAAATTTAGAGCCTCATGTAGTTTAATGCTTTGTATTTGAACACTTGCTAGTGTCTGACACTATTGTAATTTCTCATTAAACTCTAATGCAGTTGATATTGTTGTCTCTATGGTTTATCTTCAGATCAGTGTGTTTGAACTTTTCAGAAAACACTGGTTAAGGTACTCATTTGAAGGGTGGGAAACTGAGAAGGGTGGTATAGAGCACATCTTCAAAATGGTTTGCCTGACACCTGAAGGAATTGGATGTCCAAACTGTAAGTTTGCACCTCCCATAAGTTTCAGTGAATGAAACAGGTACTTGTTTGTCTTTAATTTGCTGGTGGGAAACATGGTGACTCAAGGTGACTAAAAGAATTCCCACAATTCTTTGGTAAATCACTGCTGTACTGCAAATATCCCAGAGCTGACTTGTGTCACCAAAACAATGATAAAGTGTAGTTGTCATAGCAGGGGACTATAGCTCTTTTTTTTTTCTTTTCTTTCAGATGACGAACTCCAATGCTGGAGGAGGTATTTCTATCAGAGCTTCCATCTTAGACTTCAGAGCAGGCACTGCAGCATGTTGGCATACCTTATCATTGAGTACAGTCATAGGAGAAGGGAATGTGGTACACAATTGCGTGTGCTGCACTGGCAATACATGCAAGTGAAAGCAGGTCCATGAACATCAATGACCAGCCTTCTCAAGTACATGTTCATTTGTACTCTAACCTGGAAGGCATGGCCTATGTTTGGCTTACAGGTATCCCTTGGCAACATATTCTCACAACCTGGCAGTATTTGGTTTTTCATCTTCCAGTGGTAGATAATTAAGACCCAAGAAGCTTTCTGTATGACCATAGTTTTTTTGACAAGACCAAAGTCCTCTCTTCTATGAGGAGCTGAATGATTCCACAGTGTTGGGTTTTTTTGGTTTCTTTTTTGGGGTGGGTTTTTTGGTTTGTTTTGTTTTTTTGTTTTCATAACAGACACTGTTTCTCAAGTCTATGAATTTTCATCCAAAATTATCCTTACCTTGCTGATCTCCTTTCTGCTCTTTGCAAACTGCTTGGATCCCAACCTCCAGCTGAGAGATAGAGGCATTTCAAGGATGGGTGGAGTAACTCTTTTGTGAATATAATTTGTAAATTGCTCTGAGATGGCAGACACTATAGAAATGTAAGATATCATTACTACTAAACTGTCATTGAGCAGCATCCTGTCTTCTTTTCTTTCTCTTGGACATAAGGTAGAAGTAATCTTCACTATAAAATCTAGTTGATAACATTTACTGGAACAGCTGGTATGTTGACTTGTTAGAAGTGGGTACTTATATTAAATTTGATAGAAGAAAAGCTCCTGAGTGTCCTCACTGGAAAGATACTTTGAAGTGTGTGTATGTTTGTGTGTATGTGTCAGTCTTCCTGCAGGAAGACTGAGGCTTCCTATGGTAAGGACCTCACCAAATAAAGCATTTATTTCAAGAAAGGATCCCAGCCCAGCGAAAATCTGAGTAGGGAGGGTGAGGCGAGCAAAGATGGAGGGAAGATTTCAATTTGGGACTTGACTGATCACAGTTCACCTGTTTTTGTCCCAAAGAAGAACTGTCGATACAATTCAGCTGTTGCTGAACAGGGTCTGTTACGAATCCCGGCTTGGCTAGTAAAATCTCTGTAATAAAAACATGTCTTTGATGTCCAGCCCAGTACATAAAACCCAAAAGTATGCTGTTACCAAGGTGAATGGGTGAATGGTTTGGGTTAACATCTGAGCAGTTACAAATGTCACAAGCTTGGAGAGATTTAAAAAAACAATTGAAACATCCACTGAAGCCAGGTTTCTGGTTTAAATTTAAAAGAAATGAAAATATCTAATATATTTTATGGAGTTGTCAGGCATGAAATTGCATCTTTGAGAGTATGAAAAACACTGAGAATTTAATACATGTACTTTAGGTAATGACATACCAATAAAAGAGATAGCAAATGATTCATGATGCTTTATGCTAAATGCCAGACTATGCAACAGAGACTATATACGTCTGAAGATAGCATGTGGCACAATTATGATATTGTCCTTCCTTCTGATAAGTACATACTAAGAGAAAAAGAATACCTGGCAGGCTTTTTCCTCATGCGATGTTAGCATGATACCAAACAAGATACTCACAAGCTTTAATTTACAGAAAAAAGTCTGGGAAGCAAGGTTTTTATTTTATAGTATAAACACATTCTCTAGCCATTGCAAGGGGAAATTACAGGCTGTTGCTATTGTTCTCCTCATGAAGAAAAGCAAAACTTGGTTGGACAGAGACATCTCCTGTGTTTTCAGAAGCTCATCTTATCTCCTGTCTATATGCTTCATTACATGGAAGAAGAGGGCATGAGAATGAGAGGGAAGCCAAACCCTGCACATTGAAGTGGGGGAGGTAAGAGATAAAAGAAGATGAAAATTCTAATTTTGACTGCTAAGCACCACTAGTACACTCCTGAAGGGTGCAGCTCTAAGTTTGCATCAGAGATGCACTCTCATGGACTATACAGTTGCAAGCCATAAATTGATACATACACTTCATATTTTTCTACGTGAGGAGAAGAATGTTTTTCTTGCATAATCTTCAGGATCAATAGAGTTTTCTGATAACAGTTTCTACTCCTTGAAATTACACAAGGAGATACTAATGGGATATCATGCACGCTTTGCCTCATGACGCTAGTATACGGCCCAATGGCTCTAACTGGTCAATATGTTTTAGACATAACTTCTTTTGCACAGAAATGCCAGATAAGGAAAGAAGACCAGTTTAATAATTCTGATAATTTAATAGAAAGGTCATGTAAAGCAAAACTGTACCAAAAGTGTTCAGTAAACCTTAGGTAAATATTTTTTTGACATATCTGAAATTTTCATGGAATGTCAGTGAGTGTAGCAGGAAGCCATGTGTGAGTTGTATGACCAATTAGATATCAATATTTCCATCTAGAAAGACAAAATCAACCGGAATGTTGTGTGGCATTAGTGGGAAGAATATTGGGAAACCTCAGGCTCTTATTCCTTCATGAAGGTTTCATTTTGTTGGCTTTATACGGTCCCGAAATGTAGCATACATCTCTGTAAAGTAACGGCAGCTAAAAGAAGGATATACTAAACCAGAAAAGATGAGAGAAATAGACTGCTTTGGGGCAGGAATGTGAGCCAGCATCTGAGAAGACAGTGAAGTGAAAGTTTTGTAGATTTAAGCAAATTAAAATGTATACCAAGTCTTCAGCATTGTGGTTCTTTGTCCCCCTCTGGTGACTGAAAAGCTGCAGAGGTCTGTGACACTAATACAGCATTTGGGACGAAAAGGAAGGTGGTGATGGTTGTTGTTGCTGTGTCTTTTTTGTTTTATATCCAGACAGTTGCAACTAACCCTGGACTATTCTTCTTGCTTCACTGCTAACAAGCCATAGAGGAGTCTCCTATTTCATGAGTGATACCTGATGAATCTAGTCAATGAACCTAGAGCATTTCTGGCTAGATGTGGATTGTCTTCTGTGCCTGATGCATCTCAATGGAGACAGAGGCAGGCAGAATCCTTTTCCTCTGGTTAAATGATTAGCTCCAAATGGCCCTTTTTGATGCAATAAGATGGCAGTAGATATTGGCATTTCAGAGCCACTGAGGTGCTTTTTCAAAGACAGTCATGTCTGCGTTCACACCCACGCCTGTTTGTTTGTGGGGAGCAGAGTGGCATGCCGCTTTGTGCCCGCTCACATGACAACTCACAAGGAGGATTATGGGTGTCAGACCTTTTCCACAGTGTAGCTCCATTGTATTCTCTTGCTAAAATCCCAGTTATTCTTAGCTGCTTACTAAAGGTTTAGTGTAGGAAATGGGTATGTTAATTCATGAAAGTACAGATCTGTACAAAAGTCACAGCTAGCGTTATTAAGGGATGACTATGGTGAAGTACTGGGGTGAAATCACAAAATCTGTGCCTAACTTCTAGATATCTGTACACTACTGGCCACTGCAATGTATTTAGTCCCCCAGGTATCCTAAAAATTGCTG
>VWZZ01000543.1:1053901-1163962 GCA_013399095.1 Psophia crepitans
CCCCCCCCAATACCTCATTTCAAAGCATCTAAATATTGAGAAAAGTGAGAAGTGATAATGTCAAGATCCTTATGTCTAATTAGTGAGCCCAGGAACATCTTTCAGATGTTCAATTTGTGACTGGTCAGGAAGGGTTAAATATTCAGGAATGTTGGAATGATATATCTTTGCACACTCGTGACAGCTTTGCCTTTTATTTATGGTAATTGGGAAGTAATGGTATTCTGTCAGGTCACCTGTGAAACATCTGGCTTCAGTTTTGGTAAAGTAGTGCATCAAAGGAATTAAAATTTATTTGACTATGTTTGGCACAGGTCAGAAAACATTTGGCTGTCAATACACCAGGTAGATTTATGTTTATGCGTGGACAGAAAGAAAGAATTGAACACATTTCAGAGAAATAACAATGCCCTTTTCCTTTGATGAATCTGTTGGAATTTCATTTTTATTCATGTCAGCTTCCAGCAACAGATGCAAAATGCATCTGTTTTTGATGACACAGTACAGAGTAATATGAACAGTGAAGAAAACAAGACAGAAAAGCCTGCTATTCTGTCACCAAGAGGGTCAATCTTTGGTTTAATCACCCCCATACAGTAGATAACTCAAAGATATATCAATGCACTGTCTGAGCTTGAAGTCATGTCTTAGCCAAAACACTTTCTGAGTACAGTATTAATTTACTGTAACTCACTCTAATTATAGACATCAATTGCAGAACCACAGAATGCCTGAAGTTGGAAAGAACCTGTGGAGGTCATCTGGCCCAACCCTTCTGCTCAAGCAGGACCATCTCCAGGTGATTTTTTAATATCTTCAAGGATGGAGACTTCACAACCTGCATGGATAACATGTTCCAGTGCTCAGTCGCCCTCACAGTAAAAAGGTGTTTCCTGATGTTCAAATGGAGCCTCCAA
Source organism: Psophia crepitans (assembly GCA_013399095.1). Taxonomy (NCBI): domain Eukaryota; kingdom Metazoa; phylum Chordata; class Aves; order Gruiformes; family Psophiidae; genus Psophia; species Psophia crepitans. The sequence continues at coordinate 1,054,819 of VWZZ01000543.1, forward strand.
TGTTTCAGTTTGTGCCCATTCCTCCTGGTCCTGTCACTGGGCATAACTGAAAACAGCCTGGCTTCATCTTCACACTCGCTTAGGTGATGAGATGTCTCTGAGCCTTCTCTTCTCCAGGCTAAACAAGTCCCAACTCTCTCAGCTTTTCTCATATGAGAGATGCTGCAGATACTGTACCATCTTAGTGGCCCTTTGCTGGACTTTCTTCAGTATGTCCATGTCTCTTTTGTTCTGGGAAGCCCAGAATTGGACCTCACCAGTGCTGAGTAGAGGGAAGAACAGCTTGCTGCCAGAGGACAATGAGGTAGTGCTGTCTACTAATGCCTCCCACCTCCTCAGAGACTTCATGTCTGCACACTGATGCCTAGTTGGCAGCAGAAACAGCCTCATTGGCTCTCTGGGGACCTGCATATACATCAGCTGAGCAGCAGTCCATGGCTATGTAGAAGAAGCAGATGTAGCGGTTTTGCTCCCTCTGCAAGTGGGATCATCTTGAACCAATGCAATCTTACCAACAGCTCTAGCAGTCATGAAATGTCAGACATGAAGGATGGGGAAGATTTCAGCCTAAAGTCCAGAAGATTACTCTAATATATTTAAAATCCTTTAGCCTTTTCAGTGTGTGAAGGAGCTGAATTTTAAGCAGAGCATAGACTAGCTGATGGTTTATGAGAGAGTATTTTGGAACTCAGTACTTCAATACTGTCTGAAGGCAGCCAGAATTCAGTAGCTTAGTCAAAATTGTCCTGACAGCATTTTCATTTGTGCCATCTCAAACTCTAGGCTTGTAATGAGTCTCAGAATCTGAAGATCCAAAGGGAATTTGGTACTTGATGGGGACTGTTTGCCTCATTTCCTCAAGTTCACTGAAAAACTCAACCCATGAAAGCTAATTCAGAATTTCACAGGGTTATTTGAACACTAGTTTGAGGTCCAGTTTACAGCAGTGGAAAGCAGACAATACTTCACAGAGGTCTGTCTGAAATTTGAAGTGGGAAACTTGGGAAATGATGGTGCAAGACTACTGAAACTGCTAGTTTCCTCAGTGAAAACATCTCAAACACATTTTCGTACAATATTTTCACTTGCTTCTATTCCAGAGTAAAGGATTGGGCAGAAACACCACTCCTTGCACATTGTGAAGGCATCTACCACACAGGTGGCTCCTGCAAAGTTAGGTGGGAGAAAAAGTCAGGAGACAAAGTACAAAGGGTCCAATAAAAAAAGGGGTTCATGAACGGAAGCCCCAGAAACAAGGATATTAAATCATTCAGGGTGATGATCTTCACATTTACAGCTTCAGAGAAGTAACTACCGTGGTTCAGAAGTGTGAAACACAGCTTTGTGTTTTCCAAGATAAACTCATAGGGGATCGATCAAGGGCAGTTCTAGGCAAAGCAGAAATGACACTAAGAGTATTTCATGGAGGCCAAACCCACAGCTTTACAACCTGCAAAAGGAGACATCAGACTTCCTAAACACCCTGACTGGAAATAACTGTAGCTGGAAACATAAGCTGATGAACAGGTTTTTTGCATTAAACCTTAAGCTATTTGAAAGAGGGTGGTATGGGAATTAAGGCTAGAAAAATTCCCCTAAGGGAGAACACTGATGGAAGAAAAGACAATACTACAATTATTTGAAATAAGAGGAAAGTAACAGAATTCAAGTGGAATTCTTTCCTTGAAAGGAATCTGCTTTGGGCAGAGGGTGATGGAAAGGACTGTAGCTGGAGGGTAAGAGGTGGCAGCAGGGTGAAAAGGAGTGAAAGAAGAGGAAAACATCTGGACACCTGGGCAGTCTAATAGCAAATGGCGCCAGAAGGCACTATTTTCTCTGATTTTAACTTTGTCATGTTCTATGTTGCAGCAGTTTTGTATTCTGCCTGCTAGCACATTGTTCACCGCCTGTGCTATGTTTCTGGTGATGAGAATCTAACACATTTGTATTTGCAACATGTCTTACATCCACCCTTCATGGAATGGACTGGATCAGGTGACCCTTAACTTGTCTTGCAGCCAGTCCTTTGTGACTGATTTGTGTTGGAAAGGACCTCAGAAGGTCTCTAGTTCAAACTCCTGTTTAAAGTATGGTCAGCTCTGAAGTCAGACCAGGTTGCTCAGGGTTTTGCCAGTTGCCACTCAAGTCATGAAAATCTCCAAGGATGGAGACAGCACAACCTCCTCCACTTAACATTAGTCATGGTGTAAAAGTTCTTCCTTAAATCCAGTCTGAATCTCTCCTTTCAGCTTGTGTGTGTTGTTTCTCATCCTTCCACCATGCACTGGGGGTCCCATCCTGATGACTTCCTCACAGGTACTGGGATCCTGCTATTAGATGCCCCCAAGCCACCATCCAAAGATGAGATAATACTAGCAATACCCTACTCTCACTATTTGCAACACTAAAAGGCTAAAGGCTAAAGGCTAAAGGGTACTAGTATCTGCGGTATACCTATACTTCACCTTTCTTCATCAGAGCAAGAATTTTCTGCAATGGGCACATGAAGAAAGCACTGCAAAACAGCCAGAGATTTGCTTTTCCAGGCTTTCATGGTGATGAAATTAAAATCTCACAAGAACAAATTTACTTCTGAAATTTCTGTGACTTCTTTATTTTTCCCCTTGGCACCTCAGCATTAACTTAAAACCAGCTCTGTAAATGAGGAATGTATCATTTAAAAAATTTTGAAAGTAGGTAATTTTTTAAGGCTGAGATTTCTAAGCCTTTTTTTTTTTTTAAATTATCCGAAGTGACTAATAGTGCCCATCAAAGGTGATCTGAAGAAGTGCATTTAACAGTATCAGAACTAGCTTTAGCTATTATTTCTACAAGAAGATTCTCAGAGAAAAATTGTATCTTTATTTCCAGGTTGTTAGCACCTACAGAAACTTTCAAAGTCATCTGTCAAGTTTATCAGTGCTTTAAACATTCATTTAAACCCAAACCAGAAAACTTCTGTTAAATTTTATCAGGCATATGATTTGACAATAAAATCTGTACCGAAAAAGATAAAGCATCAAGCCTCAAGTCTTGGGAAGCTATACGAAGGTGTTTACAGTAGGTTCAACACAGACTTATTTAAAAAAAAAAAAGGCTGAAGAAAATGTCTTACATAAAAACCTTTATCCAGAACTTTACACTTTTGTAAACTTTATAGAAAGACAAAAATAGAAACTGAGGGCCAGGGTTTGTAAAGGACTCCATGGAAGAGGGGGACCTGAAGGCTCACAAACTTTTCAATGCCCAGCTCCTAGGCCAAAGCTCCTATCTAATATAAATAATAAGAAAATTCTAGCTAAAGACAGTGTGAACTACAAGACAAAACAGGCAGTGATCCAGGTCCCATCAGGCATTCAAAATACTTTAAAAAAACTTCAACATCCCCCGCCCCCCAAAAAACAAAAACAAAAACAAAAAAAAAAAACCAACCCAAAAACCAAAAAAACCCAAACCAAACCCCAACCGCCCACCAACTTCTTTGTAGCAAAGGTATTTTGGCTTCTGCCAAAAATGCTTAATCTTTCCTGGATCTCATCTGTGAGACAAGGACAGAACATAAGACAAGGACAGAACCTGGTCACGATCCCTGAAGTTATTCACTGCCTTGTAGTCTATTTCACTGATAAATTTGAATGAAAGTTGCTGGCAAGCAGTCTGGAAAAAATATGTCCTAGGCTGACAAATAGCTAAAACGTGGGTCCTATCTCACGCTGTACAGATGAACTAACTGATTCCAACCATTCTTATGAAAGCAAAGAGGAAAACAATGTTTTCTTACCATAAAACAAAACAGGAAAAAAATCCCCAGTGTTGTACAAAAACAAGGTCAGCTTTTCTAAAGAAGAGATTTTGGGGGAAAGGGTTTTTTTTTTTATTTTCCTCCATATTGTACTGACACATAAGACAGGATACAAACAAATACTGTCAAGATCATACTTGTGTTTAAATATTTGCAAGGTCATTAGGCATTTTGAAGTTCAAGGGAGTTCACTGAATGAGATTCATGCAATAACGTGCTGGATCTCCATCCTTAGAACAGAGTTTGTATCAGGGGCTACAGAAATATTTTAAAGATTATTACAGAAACATTGAGTTATATCACCCTCAGATTTTTTGTAAGTCCAGATTGGTTACTTGAATATACTTGATTGCTACTTTACTGAATGGTAGAAAATACACAAGTATCTCTCAGAAAAAGAATAAGAGTTCATTAATGTGAATAGCTCTTACTAGAAATGAGAGCTTTTCCTTCTGTAGTTTGTTTATTGTCTCTGAAATAATCCTAGCACTCTCTGATGCAGTTTAGAAAGAGGTAAGGATGTTGTGAGAAGCAACTGAAATGTTTAAAATTAAATTGTTGATTGCTCGAATACCCACATAAACCATGCAAAGGAAATTCCAAAAGTTTTCAAATTATTGTAACAGCTAGTGGTGTGTTCAATAAGGTTCTTCACAAACATAATGTGTCTGTAGAAAGCAAACATGACTCTTCTTAGCAGAAGAGTGTAAGGGTATTTTGTCCCCTTCATCGTAAATAAATAGGAAGTACTTGCATGTATTAACCTGAACTTCATCTTTGGCTGTGGTGCCATAATACACACAGCAGTTATCTCCAGTCAGAGCAATACAGTCCATTGCAACTTCTGCCCTGGCACAGCTCAGCTGTGCAGAGGAGGGGAAATGTCCCTGGTGCGTGGTGAGTACAGTGGCAGCACCATGCAGTCCTCTGGTTCCTTCATGCTCAGGTCCAGTGAACATGTCCCATACAGCTGATCTGCATGGGTGTGCAAGGTGGATTTGCTGTTGAAGCGTGGCAAGAGCACTGCCTTCTGCTTGTACGGTACTCACTGTGCAGCTCACTGACTACAGAGACCCCATTTGTTGAGGCTGTGCTGGAGGTGATACCACCACCAGGTCTTTCCAAAGATCCTGGACAGGTGGGTCAATCCCAGTCATAGAATCATAGAATCATAGAATCATTAAGTTTGGAAGAGACCTCAAGGATCATCCAGTCCAACAGTCCCCCCACCACCTATTAACCATTAAACCATGTCCTTCAGTACCGCATCTAACCTTTCCTTAAACACCTGCAGGGATGGTGACTCCACCACCTCCCTGGGCAACCTGTTCCAATGCCCGACCACGAAATAACGGTCCCGGCAGGCAAACGAGAATATGTGCTAAAACCCCAGAAACGATTCTAAGTGTATTTAGCCCTGCTTCTGCTTTCAAGTCACTTACTGTCTTGTCCATCACAGACACCCCTTACTGCTAGACAAAGTCCCTGCCTTCAACTCCCTCAGCTCATTAGTGAACCATTCAATGTGTCTTCCTATAATGATGCCAATATTTATTACTCCAATATGGAAAAAAAACCCATGCATGAGAGAAGGAAAATAGTGAAGACAGTAGGGAAAAGATTATAAATACATTTCCTTAGCTTTTTGCACTTATTCTGTCAAAAAGATTCATAACTGAGCAATATAACAGTAAGATAATTAAAAGGCCATTCTTTTGGAATATCTTCAGAAGACCCTGTTTCTGGCATGCTGCTAAAATAAAAGTCAGCATGAAAAGTTACAAAAGTCTCTATTTTTATTTTCACTCCAGTGATTTTCCCCCCCCGCTATCCTGACTCAGATTTCTTTCTTCTATGTGCAAAACTGAACCAAATGAAGCACACATCAAAATACTTCAGCTAAGAGAGGAATCACTGAAAGGATAATTGGTTTAGTAAAGATCACTGACTGTCATATTTTCTACAACCATCTTTATTTTTCTTCTGAAGTCAGATGTTCCCAGGCAAAACTTAACTAAAAAAAAAAATAATAGAATGCCTCGTGACCTTGAAGCTTGTAATAAACTTGTATTGTTTCTCTATCATTTTGGATAAAATTATTTTTGTTTACATTCATATTTTAAATAGACTTCCCAGACTCATCAGATAACTCATGTCTAGTTTTATCCCACTTCAACCTAGGTCACCTCTCAGGAACAGCCTGTGGTCTGGCCATTTTCAACTCTGACCTTCTATCACAAAAGCCACAGTGAGAGGTTAAATAGTCTTATAGATTTCCTCTTCAGCTATCTAAACAAAACCCACAAAATTAAAGCAGGTTAGAGCCTGGAAACTTCTTTTTGTTGAGGTTGGTGTCTGTGTTCAATAGCCTCATGTTTCCCTTGAAATTTCACAACCTATCTGTTGAATCTTAAGGAAAAATGTTGATTCTCTTCTTATTTGTTTACAACTGAGGAGTTGAGCTTTCCTCAGTGTTAGAAATCTAAAACAGGTCACTGAAAACTAAATATAGATTATTACTTTTTAGTACTCAGATCAGTTCTGACTTTAACGTACCTCTGAAACATCATTGAAAGAATGTGGATGCAGATTCATGGCTTTTGTAGAGCTGGATATTATGGTATGCTTTCAGTTTATGGCCCCCATTTGTGATGTTCCATAAACATCTTCTGTGAAATTTTAGCTTCACTCATGATAATGACAAAATTCTTGTGGAAGTCAATGGAGCTGGGTAGTCACTGCTCAGCTTTTTTAGGGGTTTGTTGATTGGTTTTCAGTCCCCCCTCTGCACTGTCGAGTTTCTGTTATCATGGTTGTGTTGGTAAAACCCCTTAATGCAAATACAGTGCAAATGCAGTGTTTGCTGACTGGAAAAGTGTTTTGTGGGTGTACTTAAACTACCTTCCTGAAAGTTACAACCAAAACCAATTAGAACTTCCTTCCGGCAACATAGTAATGTTCATGTCAATCATTTTGGTGGCATAAGATCATCAGTTTGAGGAGAATGCATGTGAGTTTCTCCTATAAAGCAAATATAGGTGTGTCAGGACATATTTATAGGATAGACGTAGCCCGCTTGAGGGGCTCATGAAATATGTGAATTTTAAAATCAGTTGTTACAGAAAAAAAATTGTATGTAATTAGGAGAGGAAAAGATCTTCATTACTTTGATTTGTGTTATTGGATCACTCAAATTCTCTGATCATGTTCTATGACCCCACACTGTCAAAAACTCCTAGTATAGGACCCGCACAAAATACCTACAATATATACTATGGGCATGCATGAAGAGCATTAAAGTATTTTTAGATGTATTTTTTTAAAAACAAAGAGCTTTAAGCAAGGACTCAGAAGAGAACTAACAAGTGCCTGTCACAGCTAAGAAGTCTTTCACAAGTATGAGGGGTCATTTGAAAGCAAGTGCGAAAATGGTCTCACTTGAAAATGCAATAAGCAGCCATAAAGGTTAACACTATAGGTCAATCAGAGGTGGAAGTTGATATCTTGATAATGAATAAGAGATAGCTGGAAGAAAGCCATGAATGGTTTTGGAAGTGAAGTCACTTTTGTTAAGGGGGGAGATGAGGAGCCAATTTTGTGCACAGGGAAGGGGTACCAAGATCAAAGCAACTGGCTGGTAAAATGATCATTAAAGCAGCATTCTGAAAGGCTCTGACCAGACAAGACTGCATTTGTCAAGGTCAGGGGAAAGGATGTTTAAGATATGAGTGTCTGTGTGACTTGAACTGCCTGTTACAAATCTTGTTGAAAGATAAGATTCCTTGAAAACGTAGGATGTCAGGAAATGTCTGGTTAGTAATGTAACGGATTGTGCACATTCATGTGGGCATAAACCGAGCATTTCAGCTCTCACTCATTCATGACTATGGCATTATACAAAAATGATTATGAGTGGGAATAACTAGCTCAAATATAGTCCAAAATAGAATTTAGTGAACATGAAGTCTAAAATACCTGCAATCTAAATGATGTTTTCTTCTTATGGCACTTGATATTCACCTTTTTAATAAGGAGCAGTTAGTACTGTGGTCCTTAGGCTGTAACAAGATCCTATATATCACAAAAGATGTAAACGCATCTAAAAGCATAAAAAAGAAGAAAACTTTAAAGCTTGCTTAGTTAGGTTTACCGAAAAAAGAGAAATTATTTATGACACTCTGGTGCTACTGAAATGTATGCTAGAGAAATATACACGCTGAGCAAGCCGTCTCCTAGTACACCATTCAAGACACACATGTCTACAGATCTAAGCCTTGGCCTGGAAAAGGTCAGTAGGCCACCAAATATGGTGTCAGTTATCAGTGATGGGTTGCTCACTGAGAGACTGCTGAAATCCATCTTGCCAGCTGGGAAAGAAGAGAGAGCCCTTGCAAAGAGCTAGTAGAACCAGAAGCATTTTTGCAGACAATAGTGGTGAGGCCCTCTGCTAAGCTTTTGTCAGCACCATGTTTAGTTTTAATTCACTGCTGTATACCTGAACTGCAACATTTTAAACTGTGCTTTGCATATACGGGTGGAAGCACAGTTTCATTACTGTGACACAGACCAAGGCGAATGCTCCTAAGATATCAGTGTTTCAACAGAAACCCAGGGGTTTATTGGATCTCACCTCTGACTGATGCGTAGGAACGCAGCAGCACAGAGGTCTAGGGGAAAGTGAAAAAGTGAGATGTACACGTAAGTACGCCCCAAACCTCATCTATTTTCATGCAAAAAATTACCATGTCAAATCAGCAATTCCTCTTCGGAAAGATGCTGTAGTGTCAAGTAGCATGACAAGCAGCACATAATGAATTTCAGGTCGTATGTTTGGCCTGACTACATGTAGTGGTTTACCTCTGTGCCCAGATGTAAAGCAAGTAAAGAACAAAATGAATCTGAAACTGTTCCTCACCACAGAGTTGGCCTCCAGAGCTGTCTTTTCTGAAATGTAAACAGTGAAGTGAGAATGTTCCATTTGCTACTGCAGTACTGTTTATTTAAACCCAAATCTGCAAATATGATTGAAGCTTGGCTTGGTTTCAACAACTCGATATGGTATTTAAAGCTGCAGTGCCGTGTTTTGAATCACAGACTATTTACCTTATTCAGGCTTTTTGTTATGTCGTTAGGCTGTTTCTGCTTCTTTCACTTGTTTTAAAATCATTTTTAAGAGATGTTAAAAGTGGAACTGTGGGAAACTCTGCTATAAAACTCAAAACCACACACAAGCCTTGTCTGCTAAATAGAATCTGGGCCTCAGAGGCCCTTTTTGAGTTTCAGAAGATTTGCAAGAGTTTGCTCCAGGGTCATCTTGGAGCTTCTGGCTAATGTGAAACTATAACAACAAGAATTTTCAAAGAATTTTAGGCGCTAGGAAACTGTGAACAAAAAATCATCCTAAGATCTGTAAGCCCCAATGGGGCAAACAGTGTTTGGAACCTGATGCACTTCAAAGTGAAAGGATTTTTTAAAATACATCAGCAACATTTAATAATTCTTTACTCTTAGATGGCTTGATAAAACAGGCTGAATTTAACAGAAAGCTTTCAGCTGAGGTCAACACTCCCTAGATTGCAACCACATAGTATTCTTAATTGAAAAATATTTAAAGACTGAACAAAGAAAAGAAAATGTCATTATCTCCTATTTCCATGCAGTAAAATTAAAGCATTGCATAAATAACACAGCTTCCTTAAGGTCACCCCAAAAGATCTGTAGCAATGTAGGAAGAGGAGTAAGGATTTCAGATGGCCGATCTCAAGCTTTATACTGAAAACAGCACTATTTCTGTAATTATTAGAAGCCTGACTATCACTCAGAGAAGGAGTTTCAGATAGTCGCTGAATTCCTACTTCTTCAACTACTTATTCAAAGGAGAAGGCTGCAGTTTAGCTAGGTATCTGGAAACAAAGAGAAAATCGATACACTACTTGCACTGATAACAACAAAAGGCAAGTTCTGAACTTGTTCTGTCTTCAGAAGGTGATGACTGAATCTTTTATTAAAACTACGACTGAATCAAAAGTATTTTTATAGCACTTGCTCTCAAAGGCAGTTACCTAACTGGGCCATGTGACATGCTTCACATTGAAATTCAGCTGACCAGTATTCAGTCTTCTGTTTTATTGATTATGAATTAAAGAAAAATAAATAACACAACAAAGCCAGGTATGAACTTCAGTATCCAACTTCATCAAACATTTGAGAGATCTGCACAATCAGATTTAAAGTTTGGCAAGAACACTGGACAACTTTTTTTTCATATAGGAAATTTCTTTCTTCTCCTCCCTTGATATAGTGTAGTGTTCCCAAAATAATAATTTGTAAAATATGCCCCTGCGAAAGGGACATGATATTTCATACTCACATGTTGGAAAGTTACGTGCTAGCATCTCCATGGAGGCTACTGCTACTTCTCAAAGGAATTGAAGACATTTTTACAAAATGCCTAAGGACTGTAATTCTCCCAGAACATTCACTAGCAATTTTTTCTTCATTGTAAAATGGAAATGTGGCTTTCCCATGTGGCAGCTTCATGCCAAATAGATATTTTCTCAGTTTGCCCACAACATCTAGAGTGGTTCAAAGGATGTGCAGTCAAACAACAATGTCATCCTGGACCCGAAACTCCTTACTACAAAAAAAAAAAAAAAAAAAAAAAAAATTGGCAAAAATGCTATTTTTGCCTGAAAAGTTACATTTTCAAGATATCAGCATTTTCAAGGGAAGAGGTGTTTAATAAAAAAAAAATCCTGACCAGCTTGTATGTGAAAAATTCCTTGAGAACAGGTTGATCAGCAGCTTGATGCATGCCTGCTTTGCCAAACCATATCCCTAATATACACATGTAATGTCACATCTTTCATCCTGAAAGAATATGAAAGCAGTCCTAGGGCAGCACTAATATCATGCAAATGACTCAGTTCCGCCCTCGGTAAATTTGTGAATTCCACTTGCCCTTCAAACCAGGGTAATGGGGCTTTGTCCTCAGGTGGAATTAACCCTCCAAATTAACTGCAAATTTAAAGGATCCAGGTCAGGAAGATAACAGTACATATGGCACAAGGCCTGTGCCAGTAATTGAACCTTGTGCAGTTACATGATATTTATCTTTTTTTGGCATATGGCTGCACGCATATGCCAGTGAATATTATTATCTGTACTGGCTATGTGCACTGTATCCCTCTAGACCCAATTACTTTAAATAAACCTGTGTTCATAAATGGGCACATAACATACCTGATGCAGCAAACTCCATCAGAGTCAGAGACAGGGCTCTAGTTGTATCAGTCTGGCAAATTTCTCATTGGAATATTTTACTCCAATAGTTAAGTATAGAAGTGGCTATTCCAGGAACTCTGAGAGACACATGCTTGGCTCATTTTTATTAGGTAAGTCTGTAAACAGTGGAGCTGTGCTGGCTGGCACCAGAATAGGCTTTTGCCCTCGGCATTTCATAAGGAACATAAACTTGGCAAGTCTGCCTTACAAATCACATATAAATCAGAACTGCCCAGCAAAGCTGGTCTCATTGGTAGAGTTCCTATTCCCACACATAGGATTAATCTTTGAAGCCAAGTTGCCTTAAAGATGTTTTTGTTTAAACTGTGGCATTTAGGTTTCAAGGAGTTTATTCCTTCAGCAAATATTTTTACAAGACAAATAGCAATTCTCCTATTTTTATATTGTTTCTCATTTTCTTTGTGGAACCATAAAATCTAATCTACAATAATCTGATGAGAGTAGAATACATATCTGCATTAAATTTCTTCTCTACAGCCACTGTTTCACAACTGATCTCATCCCACATGGTTGTGGATATTTGTTTTCTGGATATTTGTTTTCTTCTCTAACATCCATATGTGCATATTACTTTACATGTGCTCTGAGACATATGTATGGAAAGTACCATGCTAAATTTTTGTCTTGTCGGGACGGAAGATGAAATACTGTATAGAACCATAGAATCTCTAAGGTTGGAAAGGACCTCCAAGATCATCAAGTCCAACCGTCAACCTAACACCACCATGCCTACTAGACCATGTCCTGGAGTGCCACGTCTACATGTTTTTTGAATGTCTCCAGGGACGGTGATTCAACCACCTCTCTGGGCAGTCCATTCCAATACCTCACTACTCTTTCTGTGAAAAAGTTTTTCCTAATATCCAATCTAAACCTCCCCTGACGCAACTTGAGGATGTTTCCTCTTGTCCTGTCGCTTGCTACTTGGGAGAAGAGACCAACACCCTCCTCACTACAACCTCCTTTCACGTAGTTGTAGGGAGAGATCAGGTCTCCCCTCAGCCTCCTCTTCTCCAGGCTAAACAACCCCCGTTCCCTCAGCCGCTCATCATAAGATTTGTTTTCTAGTCCCTTCACCAGTTTTGTTGCTCTTCTCTGGACACACTCCAGCAGCTCAATGTCCTTCTTGTATTGAGGGGCCCAAAACTGGACACAGTACTCAACTAATATCTCTGGGAAGAAGGACGCATTTTGATCTATCTATCATATGTTGTTTTTTTTCCACTGAGGCTTGTCATTAATAAAGCAGGCTTAATTTTTCCTCTCCATGGAGGTTCCTGCAAGGTGAGGGTTTTCCCAGTGTATTCATGCTGTTTCTGAACACAAAAAAGTGTAAGTATTCCAAGTGAAGTCAGTGGACACTATGTTCAGCAGTCTCAGCTAACAGTCACAGGATGAATACACAGTAATCACTTCTGAAAAACTTTATGTTCAAGTTCAAAGTAGACAGTGCCTCAAATGGTATTTGATTTTCTTAGCTCTAATTAATGTGGCTCAGACTTTAAGTGTTTTAGCCCTTATCCTTGTGCATTACCCACGAGAAAGACAGACTGAAACCCAAGCAGAAACAACTTTATTCTTGAACTCATGTATAAAGCTGCCTCAAAAACCTCTGGACTGCAGTCAGAATTAATTGATTTGCAGAAGAAACTGATGTTTAAATAAATACGTGTGTATGTACGTATCACATCATATAGCTAGATGGTCAGGAGGCAAAGTAATACTTCTCCACAAACTATATTTCCTCTTTAGACTGGAGAGAGTTTTATTGGCTTGAAGAGTAGAACTCTTAATGAAAATATCCACAGAGAGAGAAGTTTTATTTGACAAACGTGTTCCAAAGTAATATTCCTATCACTAGTAACAGCCTTTGTAATTAAAACAAACAGATCACATCAGTCATGAAATCATTTGAGCCACAAAGGCTATAGTTACTGCCATTAACAATTACATTTGCGTCAACTGTGTGGGAATAACTTATACTACTGAGGGCTTAATTTAATTTAATTTCTTGTGCAGCAAGAGTTGTGTTGTTAAACGAAGCCAATATAGTGATAAGGTTCTCAAATAACTGTATAAGTTCTTCAGTGGAAAACAGTACTGGCTATTTTTGCCAAACTGTGTAAATATAAAATACAGACATCTGATACAGTGTGTTTTTGAAAGGAAAAGCATTAGATTTTTTCTTAGGAAACTGCTTCTAAAGGGGAAGGTGAAAGAGGTTAATACTAAGCACTCACTTTCTCTGCAAGATATTCCTTCTCAAAAAAATGTGTACGTACAAGGTGCACAACTTCTACAGCAGTGAATTTTTCAGAAACGTTCCTCTCAAGCCCTGTAGAAAGGTGCTTGCCAAATTCCTGTCCATATTTTCAACAAAAGATACACTTAGAAACCTGGCAGAGTGCTTACAAGGCAGAGACATGGAACATGGCTGGAATGGACAAGAGCCATTCTGGATCCTGTGGTCCCACAGAGGGATTATGAGAAATATTTATTATTCTTGACTAATGATTTTTTGGGTGTTTGTAATGATTCTGACTAGGGATTAGCCACATCAGTACCAAATACCCATTAACTGGTAAAATGGAGTTCCTGTACCAGAATACCCACTTCGGAGAAAGAAGATACAATTTAAGCTGAAGAAATGCAAGACAGAGATAAACGAAACTCAATTATATCAAGCACCAATCTCAAATGTTAAAGTGATCTAAATACACAAGCAGTGGCTTTTCGTATGGAGAAGCATGTACTGTTCCAATGGGGAACAGTAAGTAGCACATTAGGAGAAAATGGTGGGGTGCAAAACCAGCAAAGGTGGTAAGTCAGCAAAGATTTAAATGAAAGAAATGAGCAGTTTGCACACTGAAAGAAGTATTACACAAATACCACATGCAGGGATGGGAAGGGAGCATAGAAGAACAAAACAAGAAGAGTGGGAAGGGCAAACAACCATGACAGGATGCAAGACTAGAGAGTACAGCAGAAACAAAACTCTAGTCGGTGCTTTTGAACTGGTTGTAGAAAGAGTGGGACAAAAAAGGACTCAGCAAGAAAGCAACACTGCTTCAGCTGAGGGAGAAGAAATTCTTTTAGCTGATGAGTATTGGGTAGGCTGCGCTGGCAAAGCTGACTGCCAGGGAATGCACAAAAAAGGAGGCTGAAGTAGGACATGAGAGCAAAATGATGAGTGACACAGAAGAAAAATAGAGAGGCAGCTTTAGAAGATTATAGGAGCAAAGGAGACACAAGTTGATGGCGACCTGGATATTAGAAAGTGAGGAGTGAAACATAATTTCATGGTTGTCAATTTGAGTGTCTGGGAAGATGGAAGACACGTCAACAGCGACGAAAGAAAAGGCGTGGGGAATGGGTTTGGAGGAAAGACAAGAATTTCCCTTCTTTCTGATTAGTTAAACTGGGACTATGGGGGAGGGGACAGAGAAAAAGTCTGCACAGAGGAACATGCTGATTTTGAAGAATTAGATTGCAAAATTGCAGCATAGGCATAAGACAGGACATTGAGGAAGTATTGAGCTCACCCAGGAGAACAGTACATATGGAAGCATGAGAAGATTAAAGAGAAGTACTAAGGAATCTGTGAGTTCACGTCAGCCAGCCAAAGATACTCAGTTTACAAACCTGCACCATGGCACCAAGCCAGCAAGCTACAACCGCCGCATCAGCAAGGCTGACAACATCTGAGGAAGGTTTTGAGTTAGCAATTTCACTGAGGTCTGCACTTGACAGAAGTCCAATAAATACATGTTGAGCCACAGACTTTCCATATGTTAAAAATACTGATCCCCCAGAAAGTGGTGTACATCTCATGGAAGGCTGAAACAATATCTTATGAGATAGTATGGCTCTGGCACCTACAGCAACGTAACTAAGAGTAACCTTTCAAAAGTCCAGTCTCTGTATTAAAGAAAAGCGTTTGAACCGGTCCTGATCTGACAAGGGTTATACTTTTAAAACAGAGCAGAAGCTTCACAAAGCAGCAGTATTGAGTTCATATTTCTGTGTCATCTGCCCTGCAATAACTTACACACAGACCTCTGTATTTCTGGTCCACAAATTTCATACTACAGTGTTGTTTTTATTTAAGAGAGAAAAATCCATACAATGTACAGGCAAGGATTTGTTTTAATCATCTTGGGCATTTACATGAACCATAAGAATATTTGGAATAAAAATAATCAAAGTTGAGATAAATGTTGGAAGGGACATTAAACCTCACACTTCCAAGTTCAAACCACGTTGTGACTATATAGCCTGAGAAGAGTTTTCCACACCTTCCTGCCAATGCTGGTCATGTTGACAGACAGGACACAGGGCTGCATCGCACTGTGGGTGCCATGGTGGGTTCTGGTGCTCCTACCTGTGCCTGCTGCAGGTAGTGACAACCAAAATAGACAGTTCCAGAGATGTCCAAAACAGAGACCTTTCAATCACCCTTATGTTGCTCACTGCCAATATTTCTTTTTTCTCTCTTCTCACTCTCTCTTTCTTTTTTTTTTAATGCATATAGAAATCCACCATTATAAGAAAATCACAGTCTTAAAACAGAGCTGTTGAGAGTTAAGTGGTAGAGCCAGCTTGTAAACACAAGTGAACATAACAGAGTTTGCTGAACCACAGCAGAGCAGATGTCGTTTGCCATGTGGAGTCTTAACTCTTGCAACACATTTGCAGTAAGTGTCAATTTCCAATTTTAAATGGTCAAAGTCAGCAACTTAAGTCACAAAATACACAGCACCAATCCTCTGTCTCTTTTTTTTCTTGTGAAAAATAAATTTACAGAATTCAGCCAAACTTTCAATTAATTTCATACCCAATTCTCCTTCCCGTTCATCTCCACTCCTCTAGACACAAAAAGACTGTTCAGAAAGTTCATCACCTAATTCTCCCTGTGATGGTGGAGGAGAAAAGCATGAGATGGAAGCATGAGATGGAGCATGAACTGTTGAACCCTGTGATCTGTGTTACCATGTTTGATGGAGTGGAGGGGTAGTTACTCAGTTGTTACTTGCAGTGGAAGGGAGTGGAAAGTATTGCCTCTCAGTGGGGTATGGTTCCTGCCTGGCACCTCTTCCACTCTCTAACAACCCAGTCTTAATCCCACATCAAACAGACAATGTTAGTGTAGCCTTGGATCTCCTGTTACCATTCCGCAGGCTGGTGGTGTACACCCTCGGCATATGGGTGGATCTCTAACAGAAGGAGCAAATGGCTGCCTGGGGACTTCGCAGGGCTCTAAGAGTACAGCAACACTGCCCCACTGGGAAGACCTAGTTGCCTCTTTTAACCTACCCACTTAATCTGTGCAGATATGCTGAATCATAATGTGTAATGATTCAGAAGTGTGCCCACCCCCCCCCACCCATGTAATGTTACTAGTGGGTATCCCTTCAGGCTCACTTATTTCTAACATTGCATGCTGAGCATCCCTACGGCCCTGCTCTGCATTAAATAGAACAATACCCTGACACCACATGACAGCGGCAGCCGTCAGTTGAAGGAAACTCACCTTGAATCTACAGGAAAGGAAAAGCATTATTAAAATTTAGTGTTGAGTGTAAGGCCAGCAAAGAAGACAAGCTGGAAAAATATTCCTCAAGAAATATGAAGCTGATGAAAGCACAGTGAAATCAGGGCATTTGGTAAAGAGGACACAGAAATCATGGAGCCTGCACAAAAAAAATAACACACCCCAAAAAACCAAAAAAAACAAGAAGTAAAAGATTATTTAAGGATTTAGCTTGCCTCTTCAGGGACAAGAAAGTGGAAGTGTGGAGTATTTCCTTAGGTGTTGAGGAGGACCATGAAGCATTCTGAAACGCGAAAGGAAAGAACTTGTAAGACAAAAGGAAAATGAAGAAATAAAGGAAATGGGCAGACACAGAGGGAGACTGCTGTTAGGAGTCTGAGACGCCTTGGACCTCACACGATTAACAGAGAGCAGGAAAGAAGGAAAAAAGGACAGAGTTTTTCTACAAAATATCTGCTTGGCCTTTAAGCAAACTGTTAAAATACTGGACAGGTGGAAACAAATTAACAGAACGGAGAATACTCATCAGCCCATGACAGCAAGGAGTATGACAGTGAGTAAGAATGAAGGTAGTTTTTCTAGAAAATGAAGAACTACAAGTGCATAGGATGTTGGCAAAGTCATGGTGCTTCCATGGTGCTTCCTCCAGAGAAGCTGCACATGGTAAACTCAGGAGCAAAGATAGCAAAGACGAGGAGAGAGCCAAGAAAGCATACAGTGCATCAGAGGAACAGAGAAATGGTGGGAGAGAGGTGAAATATCTGCCGAGTGTGAAACTGAGGATACAGTTGAGGTTGCAGGTAGGTCAATCAAGAAATTCTCCTACCTCTCTGACTAGCTGGTTTATTAAAGTTTTATAAATGTTTGCAGTTTAACATTTTTGAGGAAATACTTGCATGACTATGCTAGCAATCTAGACTATTCCCTACTGTCTTCTCTGGCCACACTGCCTTTGAGTCCCTCCATCCTACAATGGTTGCACCACTCACTCTTGAGTGGTGGTGGAGGGGGTGTGTGGGTTACTGTAGGATTTCCTTTTAGAAACAGCTGAGAATGGGCTCAGTCATGTCTGAAGGTAAAAATCATTTTTTCAGACTGTTGCTGGCACAACAGATCTTTATTCAAAAACCGAAAAGGACAGTTTTCCCTATATTTTGTAATTTTTTTTATTATAATTTATGTAGCAAGTCTCAGAATTGTCCCTTGGTAATCTAAATTAAACTGAATAGGTTTTTCCCTTCTTCCATGGGATTGACTTGAAACACAGAGAGTAGAGTTAGTCTGCTGACCTTTGACATTGAAAATGCAAATTGAATCCTGGCGTTGACAAGAATGTTTGGATTTGGTATAAAAGAGACTTAGTCACGGTACATTTCCAGCTCCTGATTATGCCAAAGCAGGAGGGCTGAGCAAATGCCAAGAAACAGCGGTTGCCACTCCCCCCCCAAGGGAAGGAAAAATGGATAGCCCTCTCCTGGCCCACACACACTTTCTGTATTTCAGTCTTGTGAGCTGCCTGAACAGACACTTCAAAATTAGGAGATACATGCAATTTCAAACTGTCTGTTCCTTTTTTGTTCTGGTATTTGCGCAGAGGAGACTTGCAGAAGGAAAGTCCTCCGCTAATGACTGAGCAAGCACTTCACTGACACCAAATAACTTCCAGAGCTTTCAAAGAACATTTCAAATAAAACTATTGATGGTCCTTCCTATACTTATGCATGGATATGACAGTCCTTTGCACTCTGTAACATGGGCTATGTTAGTTTAGGTGCAGGACTTCCCAGTTCTTGCACAAAACTCAAGGCAATCTGACTCTTTCTAAGGGCTTCTGCCTCATCTACAGGATGGACATGCTGCTGCGTCCAGCAAAGTTTCTCCTTGTGTATCTGCATGCGTTCTGGTTTATAAGACAATAATGGGTGAGCCTTTACAGATCCTCAGGTGAAAGGACTGACAGCAACCTTAACGATCCTTAGGGACCCAGTTGGAAAACTGAGGAAGAAATTACAGTTCTTACATTAAAATAAAAATCCAGGAAATCCATTTTTAAAAAGCAAACTCAACTCATCGTAATAAAATAAATATAGACACTGCATTTTTTTTTTCTCTGTTACATTTGCATCCTGGTTCATGAACAACACATTCTAAAACATAAAGATTGCTATAAAATTTAAACAGTCACAAATCATATAGAATTAGTAATCAATGCTAAATCTTACCCTGCAGGAGACAGAATTTATAAGGCAGATGAGTATCACTTGATCTCCTGTAAACAGTAACTGCATCTGAATAAATTCAGTGTTTATCAACTGAGGGAAGGGAACAGGAATGGCATACTGCCACCTTCTCTTCTGATTAATTAAGATTCATGGGAAACATGTAGCTCAATTGTATTTAATGTTTAAAGGAGTTGCATGGTGGAGATAACAAAACCACTGAAAAAAATGGGAATGTAGGACTTGTGCCTGCATGAGAAGAGAAAACATAAAAGACTATCCAGATTCCCTGGGGACATCTCTTTTCTTGAAGTTAAGTTCCTTTGCTGACCACTCCTGCCATGTTTCAGCTCCTCTTCTACATCTGTTATGTACCATAAAATCAGCAAAAGAAACAAAAATAGTTAAGGTGGTGACATTTTCTGCCAGGAAATGGAGGAGTGTTTTTTGGAGTTTTTTGGGGCATTTTTTTGGTGTTTTGGTTTGTTTTTTTGGTGTTAGGTGTTTTGTTTTGTGGTGTTTTTTTTTCTTGTTTGTTTTTTTAATGATAACACCTGTAAAGATTCCTTCATGGGAGTCATTAATTATTATTAGTGACTTTGAGAGTTTTATTGCATGTCACAAAGTTCAATTCAGTTCAGCAAAAGGTGCATTCCCTTCATTAAATGCTGTGTCTGAATAAGGGCCAAAAGACATATTAAAACTAAAAATAGACAACCATGAAGAAGAGATCTCCCCAAAGTTGATTTTTCTGATTAGCATGTGAATAAACTCTTTGACAGTCTTCATATCATTGAAGGCTGGGCACTCCCTTTCCTTATCCACAAAGCCTTGCTTTTAAAGTACATTAGCCACCCAGATGGATGATGGGAGAGGTGCAACACTGCATTGCCTCCTTTAGGTAATCTTGCAGTTCCTAGCAGAGAGAGTAAGATTTGGGTCCTCCAAATGCACTTTCTCCTCAATAAAGCTAACTCAACCTCCTGAACAGCTCTCAGAGGTCTTTTGTGTGAAGGACAGTTAACCCCCCTTTCCAAATGGTTAAGGAAGGACTTTCTCTAAGGGGAGCACTCAGCAACTGAGGCTGCCCTCTCAATCAAAGCGATGTTACTTTTAATTTTTTATAAGACTAACCCAGAAGATTTTTATATCCACTGTTTTATGAATATGTAAGCTTAGTGAAACACCATAAATATACACTATCGTTTAAAAAAGGTTAGGCTTAAAGTAGTAGCACCACACCTGGAGCCAGTGGAGTACTCTGGATACTACAAATCACTGAACCCCACTTGGTTTCAAATTCCCATCCCTGTAAATACTTTTCCCAGGGTGTTATAACATCATGGGAAATCCTCAGATGTTCAATTTCCTTCCCTCTTTACTACTTCTGGGAAAGCTCAGGTGTTTTTGAAGGTAAAGAAATTTGGGGGGGGTGGAGGAGGAAATCTTCCTTTTTTTTTTTTTCTTTTTTGCAGCCCGTCTGCCTTGTAGTTGAACTTGGATTTCTTGGGATTTAACAGCTGAAGATATTTATGCTTGGAAAAATCTATCCTTTGTGAAACAGCAGAGCATATGGATTTGTGAAGATAAAACAGCACAGCAACTGGCAAAATAAGAATTGAATAGAGTGTTAAACCTTCAAACTCAAAAGGATTTTGAAGTCTCATGCTGACAAACTTTGATGCAACAGGCCAAATTCCACTTCTAGCTGTGGGAACTGAATGAATGTGGGAACTCCCTGCCCCTCTCCTTCCACAACAGAATTGGCCTACTTATGGTAATAAAATTGGGGGTTCTGGTCTTCATTAGGTACATCATTGCCACATGGGGGACCCTTGGGTTCCCAGCTTTCATTTTCCTTATCCTCCTTTCTTTCTTTTCTTTCCTTTTAACTTGACTTTTTGGGTGTAGCTCTTCTCTGAATTACTCACCCTCAATTCCCTTCACACCTAATGGAAAGAAATGGGTATTTCAAGGGTGTGATTCATCAGAGACCTTCAAGATGTCTTACTGAGGTCAAGATGAATCAGGACTGAACTTAACTGACCAGGACTTTGTTGACTGTGGCAGGAATACAGAATTGCTACTTGTGATGGAGGTGTCCAAATTGCAGGACGTCACCATTCATCCTGTTGAAAGCCACCCTTTGTCTTTTTCTTCACAGGGGAAATGAATACTGATATTAAAGAGCTATTTCTGTGGCACTGCATGGAGTTTACTGGAGGTATAATCACTTCTAAGCCTTCTGTGATTCAGACTGTCAGCTCAGGAACTCCATATGAGTTTGCCTAAATTTTGCAGGTGGAAGTTTTCAACACATCTGAGAGGGTGAGGCATTTATTCTAACTTTCTTGCTTTCAAAGGAGAGCTTAATCCCGCTGTATTATGCAAGCCCTGTAAATTCAGTTAGCAGAGTGCAGCAAGTATGCCCCATTTCAGGCTCTTCAGCAGCTCTTGTTTCCTCTGCTTTCTTCGTCTCTTCCTCTCCCCATGAAGCTCACACAGCTCTCCACCTTCTGCTTTCTCTGAAAAACATTCCCATACCCCTGGTTCTTCCTGACCATTAGGGACACCCAACTGCTCAAACAGTCTCACATTGACAGCTTGGACTCCTTAGCCACAAACCCACTTCCCTGCCACAGACCCTTGCTGGCATCTAAACCAACTCTCCTCTTGCCTGAGAAGTGGTTGAGCAATCAGAGGAACTCAAATCCAAAGCCTTTTTATTTCTCCTGCACTATCTTCCCACCCTCCAGTATCTTCCCACCTCCCTTCTCCTTCTATTTCATAAGATTAACATTGTTTCTCTTTTTCTGCCTTCATTTGCTTGTTACTCTGGCTCATTGCATCATGCAATTAGCACAGCTGTTGATCGGAGTGTGAAGCATGGTCCATGCCCCTTCTCCAGCCCTTCCTGACCATGGTTCAACCCTAGCCTACTTTTCCTGAAGCAGACCCAGCTGTCTGTGGCTAGGATGTGGCGAGGGTGTTGACAGGATTAACTGGCTTCCCACTATCCCCATCTGAGCTGACTTCCCTGTCACTTTTGCTTTTTACAAGAAGCATTCGGTCATTTGTGAATAATCCTCTCAGTACCAGGCCCGTAAGCTTATGATCTTAAACTTGAAGTCTGGTGAATGAACCACACAAGGGACCCTCTTCATTCTTTATGCTTGCTACTGCTTTCCCTTCAAACACTCTTTCCAGAGTGCATCACACTGTTTTCTGAAAAAACAGCTAGAAACAAAAAGTAGGCTTTGGAGACTCTGCATAGCCACCGGCTCACCACCTTCCACAGCAGAAAGCAAATAATCTCAGATTACCCCACACAAATAAATACATCATTATCAGATGGAGAATTTTGTGGACGCTCAAAACATGCACAGTACAAGCCACTACAAATCAACTTCCACCGCTAAAGGGAAACAGTCTTCCAGTCAAACAGTCTGTGCGGAAATGTTCTCATGCATGGTGTGTTTGGAGTGGTAATGTTTCAATCTAGGACAGCACGCAGTTATGCATTTTAGCATAATCTTTAACATCAATTGACCTCAAAGTCTATGTAGATGATTAGGAGCCTGGGTTGAGACACAGGAGATGGGAACTCTGGATCCAGCCTTTTTTTTTTCTGTAAAAGAAAATAAATTTAGTTTTGCATTGTAATGAAGCTTCTTTCAGACAGTGACATCAGCAGAGAAGATGATACAAACTGTGTTTTTAGGTGAATATTTTTTTTTACTACAATATCATGTTAGTTTAATTATTGATGGCTGATAATAGCTCCACTGAAGGTAAGAACATTACTCCTGATTTACACTAGAAGTGACAACTTAATTTAGCTCCCTCTTTCTGACAGTGATCATTTCACAAGTAGCACAGCACTTGGAGATTTGTGGTGGGTCCTTTTCGTTTATTTTGTATGTGTGTCCCTATCTGTTTTGGGAGCCTGCAGTAATCTTGATATAATCTGAAGTCCCAAAACACCACAAGAAAGACTGTTTTACAGGGTCTCCAGTTTAGCCAACAATAAATAATTCTGAGAAATACCACAAGGAAGTTGATTTATAGTTTGATTTCTCAACAAAGAACTCTGGACAAGGTTCAGATAAGCAAGTAAACTTATGGATGCTTATCTGAAATAAACGGGTATATCTCTGGGGCTTCACTGCAGACCAGAATGACCACAAGATAGAAAGCAGAGAAATTGAAAAATGTATCTGATATGAAAGTACTGAAAGGGTTTAGAAGCAGACATGTTTCTCTTCAGGTCACCAGCACATTTCAAAAAAATCTAATCAATTTTACTGTGCTTAATTGTTGTCTGGTTCCCTCCCTTTCATTTTTAATTTCCCTTTTACATAGCTTATGAGCCAAGAGTTTTTTAAGACTGTAAGGTTAACCCTGAGTGCATGGAATGTATAAACCAACTTTTCAGCAGTAGGATTTGTATGAGGGGGAGAATGCAGGATTTGCCAGGTGCAGACAGATGTAGATGATGCCTGCAGAGCTTTAATACCCTGATGATGGTAACTGTAAACCTGAGAATATGGACAGACAGTGAGAAGGGGCACGGAACGGCACCAATCTGAGCATTGCAGCATTCATGAGTTGCAGGTGACAGAATGACAATTCTCCTCACGTTGCGTCAAGCTACTGTCTTAACCTCTGGTTCTGACTAGGCATTAAAGGAAAATTATTCTTGTTTTCCCAGGAAGCTGAACTCTGCTTAGTTCTGCCTCAGCTAACCCAGGTGCTGTCAACTGTTTTCAGACTGGTTTAATTTTGTAGCCTAAACATCATCTATTGCTTTTCAAGGATAACAATGACTTGTTTGAATCTGAGTAATTTAGGGCACCGGGGGGCATAATTAAATGGAATGAGTTTGGTTGTGTTTGGTTATTGTGCTGTAGAGCAATCCATGGGGAGCGCTGGGAGACCTACTGTTCGGCTGCAGGGGCTGGAGTTGCTGAGCGACCAACTGGGCTAGAGATGGGGCAAAACCACTATGGCTCTGAAAACAGTTCAGGGCGGCTAGCACGGGCACATCGTGGCAGCCTTGTTTAAAAACCTGTGCTTGAGGACCTGGTTGCTGGAAGTGGTAATCAGTATACTTTGAATTCGTCTTCCTCAGTCTCTGTATAAGGTGTATTATATTCTGAATGTACGCTTGCCTGTACTAAGTGTGTAGTAGAGAAACAGCCAGAGAAGGTTTTGACTTACTGCAGGATAAGATACGTGGCATTTTGATCAAACTCCTAGCAACACGTTTGGGTGTGTGCATCCCAGGGATGCCTTTATAATTAAGGTGAAGCTTTGGATGCCCTCATGCAGGTCACAGACTAGATCGTATGCCAGTCACTCATATTCTTCCAGCTGAAACCACAGCACCTAAGGCTTAATATCTTACTAGACAAAACAGGAAAAACTAATCCCGGTTTTGCAAGAAGGGGACTGAAAAATAGTTTCTTAGAAATTACCACATTTTTTCAAGAGTTTAAAAACAGTCGAAGCAGTGTACTGTACAGACATTGAGTGGTGTAGTGGAAAGGTTTCACTTCCATTTATTTGATATGATCTGTATAATTCACTTAAGGCTTTGCTTCCTGTGATTAATCCCATGATCCAGTATGAATGACTGTAAGATTCTTTTGCTTCATGACATAATCATGCACATAGTACAAATGAAACTAAAGGTCATTTGATTGTAGCAAAACCAGCAAGATGAAGTTAAAAGATCAGTAAAGTTGAAAGGTAAGAAATTTAAAAGTTGGGAGAAAACACCTTAGTTCAGTGTCCTTTAATATATGTATTATAATATAAATTTTAATTTTGTGACTGCACAGCATATTTTCCATCCAGTGCAAAAAAACCAGGCAGTTCTTATTTACTTGGCAGCTACTTCAGTGGTGGTTTTATTTCCCACTGTGTCCATTATTTATGTTCTTTTAGGCTTTTCTATGTGCTCATAACTCTAAAACACACAATTACTTTACAAATACTATTTAGTGTATCTTCAGAACTTCCTTGAGGCATGGTATATATTCTCCCTGCATCATATACAAGGAAATGAGACTTGCACAGAGTAGGGTCAGAAATACTCACTCATTTCAGGTGCAAAGTTTGAGACATCTAGGACCTTTTTTTTAAAATGTATTTTGCAGCATTTCCTATGTTCGACAGCTCCAGCTGATAGGCACTGTTGGCTGGATGCACAAACCTTTGTCTTCAGATGTATATCTTAAGTAGGTGTACTTATATACAGTACCTAACCGATCACCACCGATTATTTTGATTTATGGGATCATACCGGATGCTCCCAGCAGAGGTAGGGGTAAGTACTGTTCCTCACAACATCAGCTGCCTTAACTGGGTCCATCCTGGTGACAGCCAACTTACAATTCAGGCAGGTGAAGAAGGGAGCTTTCAAGATGCTTTTCTTTATGCAGCCATGAGGTATCACAGGAGCAAGTCCTTCCTGTGCATGAATTTCTTTGGTTAAAAAAAAAAATTAAAAAAAATTATCAGATCAAAAAATTATTTCCAGCATTGTACTGGCTTCCATATCAATTCTGAACATAAAAAAAAACTTCAGATCATTTCCAGAGCATTCTTCATGCTTAAGCCATTGACACAAAAGCTAACAAAGTCATTGGTAACACGTGGTTTTCCACTAGGTGTCATGAGCATTTTGACAGTGGGGATAGTGATAGTAAGGCTTGAAAAGGGAGTATGATCTCTGAACCGCAGTGCTGTTCATCAGTGTTCAAGATTTTGCCCAATCTCCTTTGTTGTGGTTTAACCCTGGTAGGCAGCTAAGCACCACACGGCCTCTCCCTCACCCTCCACTCTGTGGGACAGGGTAGGAATTAGGATAAAAGTGAAAGAGACTTGTGGGTTGAGACAAAGAAGATTCAATAATTAAAAATAAAAAAAGAGGGGGGAGAGGGGGGCGGAAGCCAAGAAGGAGAGAAGAAAATAGAAAGCAAATCCCCAAAAAATGAGTAATGCAAAAGAAAACAATTGCTCACCACCGATCAAGCAATGTCCAGCCAGTCGCTAAGCAATAGCAGCCCCTGCCAACCTCCACACCCCAGGTGTATTGGTGGTATGGGGTCTCCCTTTGGTCAGTTGGGGTCAGCTGTCCTGGCTGTGTCCCCCCCCCAGCTCCCTGTGCACCCCCAGCCCACTCGCTGGTGGGGTGCTGTGAGAAGCAGAAAAGGCCTTGGCTCTGTGTAAGCACAGAGCAACTAAGCCATCCCTGTAGCACCAACATCCCCTGTAGCGCCAACACTGCTTTCAGTGCAAATCCAAAACACAGCCCTAAAAAACAGCTACTATGAAGAAAATTAACTCTCTCCCAGCCAAAACCAGCACACTTTTCTCCTATTCTCTCTTTCCTACCTTTAGTTTTTCTACCAGCTCCGCCTGCCTGTGCAATGACCTTTCCTTCCCTCCATCTTCAAATGAGGCAACTTTAATGTCTCTGATGCATATGACATCCTGTGATCTCTGATCTCTATCACTATGACATTCCTCAGCTATTATATTGGTTCCAGGATGCCATTCTGTCCCAGAAGACCTGAAAATAATGGTTCCAGCATCATATTCTTATTTCCAGTAATCAAAAAAGTCTTCAGAAACATAATTTCCCTCTCTCTTCATCATGCCTGAACTGAAATACTTGCAAGAGAGGAGCTCATATAGCTGGCAGAGAACAAAAAAAAGAATTAATTGTGTATTTATTTTGCTGTAATTTTTAGTATTCTTTTTTTCTCAAAGAGAACAGTAGAATAGGAACAATGAGGGACCAAAACAAATGGTATAAATGAGACAAAGACATGGAAAGATAACTGTCCTGGTTTCAGCTGAGAGAGAGTTAATTTTCTTCACAGCAGCCAGTGTGGGGCTGTGTTTGGGTCTGTGCTGGAAGCAGCGCTGATAGTGCAGAGACGTTTTTGCTGTTGCTGAGCGATGCTCACACAGAGCCAAGGCCTTTGCTGCTTCTCGCACCGCCCCGCCGGCGGGATGGCTGGGGGTGTGCGGGGAGTTGGGAGGGGACAGACAGGGCAGCTGACCCCAACTGACCAAAGGGACATTCCATACCATATGGCGTCATGCTCGGTTTATAAGGGACTGGGGGAAGGGGAAGGGGGGCAGCGGGGTTCGGAGTGATGGCGTTTGTCTTCCCAAGTCACCATTACGTGTGACGGAGCCCTGCTGCCCTGGGGATGGCTGAACCCCTGCCTGCCATGGGGAGTGGGGATTGAATTCCTTGTCTTGCTTTGCTTGTGCACGTGGCTTTTGCTTTACTTATTAAATTCTTGCATCTGAACCCACGAGTTTTCTCACTTTCACTCTTCTGATTCTCTCCCCCTTTCTGATGAGGGGGACTGACCGAGCGTCTGCGTGGTGCTCAGCCAACGGCTGGAGTAAAACCACGACAATAACAAGGAAGGTGTTTTGTCCATATAAATGTGATTTATTTCTATTTTTGCTTTAAGCTTTGGCTGCCACTGCAAATACAGAATGCTTTACAGTGAATAGAGCTGGTGCAGCATTTCTGTTCTCTCTTCAGTGGGCCAATGTCTTCTAATAAGTGGATCCCTCAAGGTGAGAGGGAGTTACTGAATGTGATTGTGATAATTGCCTAGAGTAAAAGCCCCAAGCTACATCATTAGTGTACTAGAGCAGTAAGGACAGGCAGAACTAGGGAATCACAATCTGTCCTCCTATTTCTATATCGTACATTCATATGAATCTGATGCCATGTAACACATTCAGCAGGGTGGTGAGAGGCTGTATCTCAAATTTTCTGTCACATCTGCACAAAGAGGGAGAGTCGTTCAGTGGCCAAAGACTGGGGAAATCTGTCTGTTGGTCCCTCCTTTGTCTCAAACATCTGCAACTACAGGAAACTCACTCCAATATGCTGCCTACATCTCCTGCCCATGAATAGGACTTTATTCTCCTCATCTGTATAGATACGCTTGAGGATTAATGTATTAAAGATTAGAAAGTGTTATGGTGGTACCACAGCCATAGAGATCACACAAGACAGGCAGGGCTTTAGATTATGTGATTTCTCAACATCCCTTCCAGCAATACTCATATTACATGGATATTAATACATTAAAATTTAATAGTAAATATTTTAATATGTAGAGACAAATAAAAAGCTACCTTTTGGTTTCAGTGGGAGGTGTGACCGGATTTGTTGTACTTTTTCAGACAAAATAAGACGTTAATTTCCTTCTTTATTTGACTTCTAGAACTTGGATTTGAGCGTGGATGTTTCCTAGGGCACAAATAACATAATGACTGCGGGGTGCTGGGATTCTTCTTTGTACACTATTATAAAATACGTAGCAACAGATGATGTTTCAGTCACTACCAGATAAAAATAACAGAAGCCTAAACTTAGGTCTTGAAAGGAACTTGTAATATTTTCAGATCAATTTTATGTTTTGTAATAACATATTTAAGTAAGGTTTTGGTAATTTCGTCTGTAGGGGTCATGGTTTGACAAATGGGTGTAATACAGACACAGAGAAGTTCAGGCAAAAATTTGGCAGCTGCTGAAGAACCGCAGGAATGATTGCAGACTAATTCCTATGAAAAAATGTTATGCATGATATACAAATGGATGAAGCAGAAAGAACAACAGAATCTGGGCTTTTTCAGTTCTTGGCACTGAAGGTGAACTGGATAGAATGGGAGATTTCTGAACACCTTATCTGAACTTGAAAAAGCTTGTCCAATTCTAAAGTATTTTGAAAACATTTTTGCTCAGATTTTTAATTTTTCATGACTTCTTATTTCTGTACAATAAACAGTAAGTGAGCGATGATCGAAGTAACAATCGGAACAATGTTCCCACTTTGCTTATATTAAGATATGTGAGCAATAAAAAAAAAAATAATCACGAGAGTCAGATGGAAATTAGATTTCACTCAATATTTTGTTCCAGTCTCTGATTTTCCCTGTGTAAATATGAACTCATTACCTTACCATCAAAGAAAGATTTTATTGTTACCATACCTGGAAGCAATTCTTATCTCTAATGTGCAAGGACACAGCCTCAATACCAGCACAGCGATATGCTGGTCATTCTATCTAACAAAAAGACAGTTTCTCTTTTTAAGATCTGTTGCAGTTGTGAAAACAGGAAGACACGCAAAGGGTAGCATAGGAAGAAAGTGTGAGGGTTTTTTAAAAGTACTTGACTTGGCTAAGCTGGAATAAGTATATTGTGTGATACTGTACCCACTGAAATTCAGCTTCAAAAGAACTGAAAATCCAGATGTAGCCATAGCAATTACTCTTTCACAAAGAAGAAAAAATAAAAATCCATCCCTCAGGGCAGAAGTTAGCCCCTGAATCACTTTGAAGTGCCATATATCAAGCAGGTACTTGATTCCAGATTGGAACCAGAAACAGGACACCACTGACAGTGATGCTACAGTGTCCCCTGAAGTTACAACAGACATACAATACAGTGGTTACCTAAGGAATTATCTCACTGCTTTTCAGTATATAAAGCAATGATGGCACAAAGTTGTCCTGAGGATATCATCCCACTGAAGTGGAGCAGAGACTTTTAATCAGTCTGAACGATCAATTATTAAAACTAGGTTCTACTTAAACAAAAATCTCATACTGGATGAAATGTGCCTCCTGTGCAAAGGATCAGTATGAGGCCTAAGCATCTCTGAAGTCATTAAATCTCTACTGCAGGGCATGATTGTTTCTTAAGCATCCTATAGGCTTTCAGAACAAGGGTGAATTTTATGAGACATGGACAGACCCATCTTTAACAGTACTGCAGAAAGCAACAAAGAGTGTAAGAGGCAGCAATTTCTTCTCAGACTCTGATTTCTAGAACATGAGCCTAATTTGTAGTGCAGGAAATCTGCTGTGTCATGGCTTTTCAGTGAAATGAAATTAATATCCTTGCAGTTTCTAAGAGAAGCAGCCAAAAGACTGCAGTGTGCACAGCTATACTTTCAATTTCAACAACAGAAACAAACCACAGAATACGATGTGAAGTTAATACTGTTTCTTGCTCATTGCTTTCCTCAGAGGCTGTATCTACAACAACACAGAAAAAATTGGAGAAATAACTGCTCGCCATTCACTTGGGTCAGCTCATGGTGAAATACACTGCCAGGACAGTGTGTGGATGTTATAATGAAGAAGCTTGAAATAATGTAATGTCTAGTATAACCGCCCTGAAAATGAGAAAGAACAAGGCAGTGTATTTTATGAGACATCATCTTCTACTTAATTTGATTTTCTAGTGCTTTACAGGATGAAGAAAATAAGGCAATATACAGCTTTACAAAAGCACAGCACTCACAGTGGATCATCCTAGTTGTCCAGGAGATCACTTCTAAACCATATTTGCCCTTTCTATATCCTCCCGAATCCCCTCTTTCCCCTTCAGTAATGTCTAGTTTATAACAGGAAAACTGAACACAGGAGAGTGATTTTTTTATATTGCTGCACTGAACAATTTTCGTAGCTGCCATTGACTTTCTCTTGGATCCACACAGAAGGTCACACGACTCAAGTGAGGTAAAAGACTGTTAGTATAGAGACCCTGACAGATCCTGGGAAAGTTCAGTGTAAAGGAAAACAGGCCAGGTCAGAACCAGGGTTTAAGGGACTGAGTGTCTAAAAGATGAAGTTTGGGCTTTGAGTTGCAAAGTCCCAGTTCAGTGGCAAAGAGATCAAAAGTGTCATACCAAGAGGAAGCAGAGAAAGTCTTCAGCACAGAACTTCTGGGAAAACTTTTGATATTATGTGACTTGTTATATATTTTGAGAAAATAATCTATCTGCTTTTCATTTTTACTGTGTTTAGGGAAATAGGGTTATGTGTAACTTGTTTGTACATAAACATAATTATAATTTTTCCTAAACCTGTGAGATCCTGAACTTTGGCTAACCACTTGGCTCTAGATGCAAAAAATAATAATAATTAAAAAAAAAACAACCCACCAAAAAAACCAAACCCAAACCATTAGAGGTAAAAGCAATGGACCACATGAAAACTAATACTAACAGAGGTAGTTAATGGGAATGTGGTAAATTGGGCTCCAACTGTATCATGGAAAAGGGGGATTTTCTGCAGCTGAATAACCACATATGAGATAATATAACTGCAAGGCCTCCTTAACTTCTGTGTAGACAGAAAATGCAACACTTTTTCAAACATACTGGTAGACACAATATAGGCAAAGGAAGGTTATTAAAGGTGCCCATGGTATTAATTTACATTTGGAGGTCAAAAATCTAGGCAGACAGACAGACTTCTGTGGACAGACTATGGAAAACAAGCCTAGGGTCCAGATGGTCAGTTAGGGCTTGTGTGCCATTTTAAGGATAGAGATGGAATACATCATCCATGCAGCCAGCATACTCAGTTGCAGGTAAAACTCAGTGCAGCGTGGTGACAAGAGGCACACTAAAACTTCTGAAACTGAAATCAGAATAGCGGTCAACACACTGGTCCTTCTCCTGTGTAACACAACTGAAGAGACTCAGTGTGACTTCTTTTTTAACAGCTTGAGCCCAGAAGCAGTCTGTTCAGTCTAATTATTCGGGAAAACAAGACTTTTTTCCCCACTGTTCTGTTGCTTCTATTTTAACTTTGGCCAAACCCTGAAATTCCAAGAGTATTGGGGCTTGTTCTTTGCTTTGTTGTGAAACACTTATTTAAAACAGAAATAATAATTTTTATCTTTTGTCACCATCTGTTTTCCCATTTGAGTTGGTTTGAGTTTTATAGGATGATCTGCATTGGTGCTTGTTCATTCAAACTCGTTCACGTCTCTAATTTTCCCTCAGCCTTTGGAGACATTAGTCTTGTGGCCTCAAGTTGGATCTGTGCATTCATGCTAGCTGACCATGCAAAATTGTAATCCACAAACTTTGTGCTTGCAATTACTCATTTTGTAGATGCAGATATTGTCTGGTTCACCTCAAACCCCCATACTAGAAATTTCAATTTTTCAACTATTTAAAAATAATGATGTGATTTACAAAGTCATGATTAGAGGTTAGTAAATTAATTCTTATGTACTTCAGCTAGCTTAAAAGGATTAGGCTGCATCTACTTTTCCTGTTACATGCACTTAGAACATAGTAGTTAAAACTTAGTAAATATCTTTGCTGTATTCAGTGAGCCTGATCTTACAATCACTATACAATGAACAAAATATACAGCTGACAATAGACATGATTAATATGTGTTTTGTGCTTGTTATCATGCTCAATGGCCTTATGACCAAAGATCAAGGGGAACTGGATTTTCTAATGGGTTAATTCCTCCTAGAAATTGGTGTTTCCTTGCCTCAACCACCCCATCCTACAGACTGTGTCATTTTACCCTCTGATTTTGTCAAAACAATAGAAGCCACAGTAAGTGTTCCCCATCAGACATCTACATGTGGTATCCAGATTCCTGTTAAGTCCTGTATTCCTGACTGACATGTAAAAACCCAGCATAACTAAATGTTATCATAATGTTGTCATAAATGCATAGCTCCAGCATGTGCATATATGATTTCTCAATCTCATTACCTACCCCCTCATTAGCTTTATATCTAACCATTTCATAGAGAGATGTAGACAAGAATTCATTTTTCAAATGCCTGCAAAGTGTGATGAATGGCCTGGACTTTCAGCTCCCAGTCTAAGGCCTCTGTGACTTGAATGCAAGAGATGCTTGAGTGCAAAGATCCAATTGCTCACCAATATTTATCTTGAGAAGTATTGCAGGTTTGGTCTTAATGCCTAATCCTACACAAGTCGCTAATTATTGCAATGTTTAATTGCATGCAGGGCAAAACAGCCATTTAATGTTATTTCTCTCTTCAAGTAGACAAGCTCTCCCTAAAAAGCCTGCAAACACCAAAAAAGGAAAGAGCGTAAGTATCCCAAATAAATCCGTTTTGACATGACTTTGCAACCATGTTTTAACAAGATTAAATAGTGCCCTCTGGTGTTCTCTTTCTCATTTTCCCTTGGAGAAAAGTGATTTTCCTCTAACACGATAGCTACCATTTCAATTCTGTAATTAAGTCGCCTTGCAGTGTTTAGAGTAACGTAGTCACATACTTTCTGTAAGTATCCAATATGCATACAATATGCCTTTCTTCGCATTTCTAACATAAGATACATAGAACTTCTGTCTCTTTGATGGAATTAAAACTGTGATTTGCTCCCTTAAACCCCAGAAGCCTCTCCAAAGACATACTGTTCATCTCATCTTCTGCCTGCAGCTGAGACAGGATCACTGATAGCAGGCAGGGCAAGCACACAGTGGCTTGATCTATGCTTTTTGTTTGCATGTGCAGGTCTCTGAGTTCTTTCAGGGAAAGTATTACTGGCAGGAAACACTTCAGTGTCCTTTTTTACATGAGATCTACATTTTACATTGCACTGCATGCTTTCTTATTACATTGCATATTACATACCTTTACCTTAAACTGTTGTCTATGTCAGCTAAGTAAAAAAAAGGTACAAATAACTGAACTGATGAGATTTACCATTTGTGAAGGAAAAGATCTCTAACAGCAAATAGAAAACTACAATTAAAGCTGTTATTTATAGCTCACTCTGCAATTGGCCCAAAATGTGTGTCTTGCATTTCCAGTAAGGGTCTGCCAAGACATAAGCAGAGTCACTGCATTCAGGTGTTTATTGGCAATTCATAAAGTAGTGGTTAAGATCAAGATGTCCCATGGCTACTATGAGATACAGACTGACATTTTGTGGTTTTTCCATCTTTTGTGTCAACTTATGTGTCCATTTTCAATATTAATCACTTGGTGGGAATTCTGACTTACTAATTTTGGAGCTAACTTACCTTCTCTTTTGTTAGATCTGCTGTGTGGTATCTGTGTGGATCCATAAATAATCTGAGTACAGGCAGATTCAGGAGCTGCCTTCTTACGTAGTAATGAGAAATTATCTTGATCGTGACTTTTTTCTCAGCTATGAGAAACCATAAAATTAAATAGGTTAAGGGATTAAGGAAAAACCTGCAAATGTCTACCCCATGCCATGTTGCAGAGACCCTAACATGGTCAATGTGAGCCTTTCCCGTTTACACAGCCATTGCTGCCTTGCCATAGGTACCTACCACCTCGCCACAGCTCCCTATCTCTCTGTTTCACTCCCTGATCTCATCCTTTTAGGTTTCCCCCTCTGGTTTGGCTTAAACTGGTGCCACCCACTCCTACCATCGACATCTGCTGCCGTCTTGTCTACGGGCTTCTGATGGCCATCCTGTTGTGTTTCTTCCACAGCTGATGGTCCCAATCCCTCGGGTAGGGGTCCAGGAAGCAAAAAGCAAACAAACAGGCTGACATCAAAGCAGCCCTTGGCAGTCTTCCCCCACCCCCAGCTTCCCCTTCCCATCTTCTGACAATGAAAGGAGCTTCCTTCAGGGAAAACAAGGGCTTCTGAGCTTTAGCCCCTGTGGCTGGGTAGCTGCACTGTCTGAGCCCCTGTTTTGTCTTCCTTCCTTTCCTCTCAAGGAAAATAGCAGGAGAAGAAAGGATGGAGACATTTTGTTGGAAAATAGGGGCTGAGACTTTGCTGTGTGCTGCAGCCATGGCCTAAGTCCCATGGCCAAACGGGAGTCCCAAATGCTGGGTGCCAGGCACAGTAAAGGATCTAAAATCCTAAACCTGGAGGCAAGTCAACCCTAGACCGCTCAATCAAAAATCACAGCACTTAAAATTCCTACTGAGCTGCTAATTGCGATGATGAGGGGACATCACGAATACAGCCTTATGGAATGTTGCTGCCTGGCATCCTACAGCCATGCACCCCAGGTCTACAGGAGACTTAACAGAGGACTCCGAGAGGCCCCTGACCCACCTTGTGGTCTGGCCTGGCTGAGAGCTAGGAAATATGTCTTGCTCTAGGCTAGGGAATTCAACACACCCAGGAATTTTTCCAGATGCTGTGGTAAACCAGCACAGAGTACCCTATAGCTCATGTTGAACCTCATAAACTTTCTAGGATCCAAAGCCCCATGGAGGCAGGAAAGATGCATGTTGGCAATGGTCCCTCAAATGCTCACATTCCCAAGCTGTGCATAGGGACATTCTGGGCACCACTAGTCTGTTCAGGTCACAGCTGTGGTAGGGATTGTTTTAACAGTTTAACTGTCCCTGGAGCTGACTGGGAGCATTTTGCAGCTTGTTTCATTTATTAATGCAGAGGTGATGAATGTGTCGTGGATCCCAGGTCTCTGTTGGGCTTGGCTTGGTACCCGCTCAGCAACATACCAAGCAAACCATCCAGCCCCAACAGATGTTCTTGTCTTTGCTGATTTATTTTTAGTAGAGTAGTCTTGCTTTATGTAAGATGGTATATGTATTCATAGTGTTGTATGAGTACGTCTGTAGTTGTAAAGGAATTTTAATTCTAATTTCTCAGCCCCCAGGGCAAGTCCTTCTTCAGGTTAAGTGGGAATTGCAGTGATTGATAGAGCTGATAGTTACAGGTCTTGGAGAAACTATTTTACTGTACAGAAAAGAAATAACAATTAATGCAACAGAAAGTGGCAAGAGAGAAGAAAGCAAAAGAATATGATGGGGAAATCCCCAGGTTCTCCTCCCTGCTGCCCACATCACTTCTGTATTTTGCTTTAAGCAACTGCTGCTGTAAACACTGAGTTATTACGTAAGACAAAATTGCAGCCTGACTACACCATGCCATACTGCACAGGAAAAGGTGTAAGACGTGTCTTGGACTCCCAAGAGTGCAGAGGCATTCCCATGCAGCTTTCAGGATGCTCCTTCATGCTGGTATTTAAAATGTGTCTTAGTTGTCTGGTAGGCTTGCACCTACTGTGCACGGTGACTTAATGCTGTCTCTTTTGAGCCCACTGGGGATCATTGGTGTCTATTAAAATTCTGTAGGAAGATAGTTTCTGATTTAACTTATATTATGTTGCTGTCGTCCTGATTAAGTGCTTAGATATTCACCATTACAACACAATAGGTCCTTGGTGGATCTAGCTCACAACCCATAACAGAAGATAGTGGGGCATATTTTGATCTTATTTCATACTGAAATAGCACTAGTTTCTTTTTATTTAATATGATTATAATCTGGTTTCATGTCTTTTCATGGTCCTACCTTGCTGCATATTGCAATTTTCACTCATTAGGTTTAAATAAACATCAACTTAATACTTAGCAAACCAGTTCTACTTTAAGAGAATCGCATTGATTTGCAACTCAGCTCATGTGTTTAATTGCTATTTACTTGACACCTCACAAAGCCTAGAAGGCTATAGTTAAAGTAAATATAAAGAAAAAAAAATATTTCAAAAGCACCACAATGAGAGCTCCTATAAAAGAGCTCCTATAAAATATCCTATTTTTTAGTGGTAGCTTTTCTCTTTCAAATAAATGAATAAACCTCTCCATTCTGCTAAGATTAAATGATATGGTGCAATGTATTTTTGCTTCAGTCAGTGTTACAGTGAGCACCATTTGAGAGTTTCAAAGCCCAAAGTACTAAAATCAGGCCTATACCAATTTCAGTGATGTTTTCAGTGGGTGATGCTTCTTATGGACAGGCTGGAATTTCACATGGGAGCACAAGGGAGAGGACTATTTTCTTGCTTTCTCATTTTTTAATTGATCTTGACAGCTTTGTACAGGTTTTGGTTTTATTCCATTGCAGAAGGAACAAAACCAGTGTCTCAAAAAATCAATAAATGTTCTTTTTTAAAGTAGGATCCTTGTTGTCTGGGCAGCTTCCAGAAATCAACTTCCAGAAATCATACAAATCATGCAAACACTGTATACCGACAAGAATTGTACCTACAGGTAAAGCTGGAAGTCAAGTAAAACGAGATTTGCTTACAGATTAATCATTAAGGCTGTAGAGGACCAGTATTTTTACCCCTCACATTTTTAAGTCCTTTTTACACTGGTGTGCTTGATGTTGCAACTGAAGACACCACCACCAAACCAACCCCAAAACCAAACCCTAGCATGCATATCAGTATTTCAGCTTTAAATAATACAATGATTTAATGATAATAACTGCAATACAAATGGACATATGCAGCTGGCCAGACCCACAGAGTGGATCACATCCCAAACACTTTTTTTTTCTATAAGGTTATAATTCTCCAAAGGAGCAGCAGTATCTGGGCTCAGCTTAACAATAAATAAACCGATTCTGCCACCTATCGGCTGTTTGTTATGAACGTGGTGAAAATCTGGTTAATTATAAATATGATAAAAATTAAGTGGAATATGCCTCAAAGTATTCACAAATTGCATCAGGATGATCAGTAAAAAGAAAACAAGCTACTCTGGATTGTTTTCAATATGTCAATGTACTTTATTTTGCTATACTATTAATAAAACAAAAATTCAGTGTTTTTCATTTGATGTGTCACCTGATGTTTTTAATAAAGGTAAAACTGGGAAAAAACCAGTTTAATTACATTAAAATATTTAGGTCTGGAAAAAGTGTTTTTCTCTCTTACAATTTTGTGGTTCAACTCCAAGTTCCTAAACCCCTTTAATCATAAAACTGTCTCCTCTCATGTTTTCCTAGGGTTTATTCCTCACTTCTAGTAATTTCTGATTTAGTTTTCAGATGACAAGACATACTGTATTTTCTTTAGCCAAAGATCCTCTGCAAAATATGGGACAACCCATGATAACACTTTATTGGCCCACAATCCCAGTGATGCTCTTAAATTTACTTTTAAATAAAGAGTAACTTTTCTATGTAGATTTTTCTGTATTTACATTCAAGCTGAAGAAAGGCTGGCTGATATTTATGCACATTTAATGCTTCAAAGGCCACTAGACTTGCCTAGGTACCTCAAAGGTTTGTAAGAACTACACAACTTAGAAGCTCGATCCAGAAAATACCAGGCTTTTGAGTGGGAATTGTACTTAGAGAGGGTAGGGAAAACAAAGACATGCAGGTCAATGCAAACCTCAGACACGTCACTGATTGAATTTGGAGCTGTTCTTGCTAACCCTGCTCTCAGGACCACTTCGCAGTCTTGTTTCCTCAACATTAGAGGCTTTTACATTAGACTCTGGAATATTTTGGGGGATCGTTGATATCATATGGTAGTATTTTTGCTGCTGCAAAACAGCAAATGCGACCTTGGTACGGTGTAGTTTCAGCCCCTTCAACAGTCTCTTCTCACACAAAACTTGTGACCTGAAGGTCTGAGGTTTAAGCTAATACTTACCTGAGAGTGCTCACTGAAATCAAATCATGGATATACTGTAGCAATAACTTGTTTTAAGATCCTAAACTTTAAATTTGAAAAATTGCAGGCATCAGTTCTGCATTTAAGATTGAACTACAGTGGTTCTTTAGATGACAAAGAGAAACTCTCATACCTGTACAACCTATGACTCCTCTTTCATATGAAAAAATAGAAGGGACCACCCATCTTTCTTGCAGTGATTTTACTCTAGAGCCCATGTAAGCTTAACTGTCTGTATAAGAGGCGTGATTAGGAGATTTACCAGGACTGACTTGCAGTGGGTGAAATCTTCTGCGCCATGCTTTCGCCAGCTCACCAGAGACTGTGTTCTGGGTAAAGCAGAAACAATTTCCCCCTGATTTCCATTTGTGTAGGGAACACCCTGAATTAAGAGGAAAAAAATTGATTTCTCAGTGTCCTGCAACTGTATGTAGTGCAATGGTACCTCAGTCTGGGGCTAGAGACAAAGATCCCTTCTCACATGTCTTGATACAATGGAGATCCTGGAAAACTTAAAATGGGATGTCCTGGGGGTCATTATGCATGGCCTAACTAACACCTGGCCCTCAGAAGATGCAGATTGAAAGGTTTCCTCTCATGAAGTATCTATTCTCTTTCCTCAACAGGGAACTCGGCACAGAATTCAACAGCAGCAAAAGCAAACTAGAAAGTTCACTATGAGAAATGGTAAACAGAAATTGAATGCATGCGTGGGGAGAAAACACTTCAAGATTTCCAACAAAAGCTAATGCTGAATCTGGCAACCCAAATTCCATCCCTTTAAATCTGCACTTACAATTTCTGGCTTAATTCTTAAGACGAAGCTAATCTTTGTGATTGAAGATGATTCTACTGCACTCATATATAGACACCAAGCACAAAATTCAGGCTGAAGGTTGACAAGGGAAAAAAAACACAGGTTCATCAGATCTGCATTTGATGTGGATGCCCTCTGCAAGGGAAGGATTGACTCCCTTTATTGTCTTCCGTTGACTAAACTATGCTAGACAGTGACTACTCTGTGATGCAGAACCTGGCTCTGAAGCCAGAAGTTGAACTACAAGTATAACCAGGGCTAGTTTTGTATCACAGAAGTTCAGGCAGCCAGGGTACCCTACAGTCTCCGCAAGCAGATCTTGATATGGCATCCTGGAGTACCCCATCACATAAATAGCCTTGAATGTGTCATTTTAACTTTAAAGTCTCCAGATCAACAGATCTGGATAAGCTAGTTTCAGGAGACCTAGCCTGTTTCTGTCTATTTTATATTTTATTTTATTTTATTTTATTTTATTTTATTTTATTTTATTTTATTACTTTACTTTACTATCAGGTCTTCAGCATACAACAATACATTTTCATTTTCTCCACCTTTCACTAACCTTTATCTCAAAAACCGAACATGAAGAATATAAAAATTAACACCTATAGCAGTGAAGAAAACAAGCTTGTATCAACTCAGGCCAGCGGAGGGAATTACTCTGACAATAACATTCATATTCGTATCACAGACAGAACAGAGACACATAAGGCGACTTTTATTTAGCCTGCCTCAGTGGTACAAGGAGAGTCAAGACCTTTCCAATATGCTTAGTGCTGTCAGCTAACACTGCCAGCTCCTGGGGGCATCCAGGCAACCTGCATATGGGACAGGGATTTTCAACCCTGAGCCTGAACAACGAGAAGTGAAGGAGGAGGCTACAGCAATGGGACACAGAGGTGGTTGTAGTTTACAACAGCTGTTTTGGGAGTAGGCTATGCTGCTTCAATCAGACAGTCTTCAGCACAGCTTTCTGGAATGGAATAGAGAATGACAGCAGTAACTACTAAGTCTGTCATCTGTATTACTTTAATATGTCATGTGTGATCTCAAGGAAGGCTAAAATGCAAACCAGGGCTGTTGAGCTTGATATAAGATACGTTGACAGGAGTATTTCTCATATGACATGATTTGTAAAGTTCTGAAACAGCCTTGGGAATGGTGCAAAAGGCAAGTAGGGTAATTTAATCTGAAGACAACATGACAAGCAATGAGTACGCACTAAGATTATAGAAAGGGGTAAGCCACAAAATCAACCAAAAGAGAAAACTTCCTTTTTAATTACAGACAAACATAACAGTGCAGATACAGTATTACATTGATTTTTGTAACTGTTTCTAATTTGCTAACCAAAATTTTGACCTTGCTTTTTCAAGAGTAAATTTATTTTCTTTTTCAAATTAATGCCATGTGAAGTGTGAGGTCAGGCAGCTCTAGCAAATGCAACATACGTTTTTCAGTGTCAATGCTGATAAACCAGACAGCCAGGGTCCTTTCTGTAGTCCTGTGGCCAACTGGCTGAGTCTGATTGTCTCCATACTATTAAATGCTTTTAGTGTCCAAACAAGGCTGGATGCACGACGATAGCTGTTGGGAATGGTCCATGGCCCATATCCACCACCAGCTGTCTGGGAATCGCTTGTTACCTTGACCCAGAACCGAGACAGAGATTATTCTGGTGGTTCAAGTACAGATAATCAGATTGCCCAGGAGACTTTCTGACACTGTTTAATTAACTGCACTAGCCTGTGTATTCAGAATTCCCAAATCCACAAGCAGCACAACTTTTCTGAGACTTCTTGAAGTCCTCTGTCACGTAACAGATTAGAAATCCTAGGAGTAAGTGCTTATTTTCTAGCAGTCTCCCAGGATCAGCTTGGCAATGGGCAGATGCATCTCCTGATGGTTGTTATCCTCTGCCTTACTTCCAGGTGACAGGAAGGAGAGGCACCAGCCAGCACTTCAGGAATCTCTTTTGTCACAGCGTGTCCTTGGCTTTTAAACACTACAGTACTCAAACGGTGACATTGCTCCAACATGACTGTTTTTCACAGAAAGAGTACTCATCATCATAAGCTTGAGTGGCAGTCAGCAATGCCTGCAAAATGAGATGAATCAGAAAAAACTGACTGCAGAAGTCTTCTCAAGTATTAACCAAAGAACATGAAGCATCCCTGCTTTCAGAAATAAGATTCATTAGGTATTCACAGCAGAACTGGGAGACGTGTCCTGTGAGGAATATTTGTGTGTATGGGTAGTGGTAGCATTCCAGCCAAACTGTCTGTGTAAATGAACATGAGGCCTAAGCTTGTTTTCAGTCACCTCATAAGCAAGAGGACTGTAAAAGTTCATGGCACACAAACTATCAATGGTCACATGAATGCCTTGTTGACTATGCGGCTGGGGCAGATGGCTCGGCAGAGATCACATGAGAAAGAGATTGCATTCTGTGTCAACGTGGTCTACGTATTGCTCCAAAGGCATATCTGGAGAAGGCGCCAAAAACTCAAGTGCTTCCTAAAAGCGAATCCAAATTTCTCAGTTTATAATGTAACAACAACAGACTGATGTCATCACAACAACATCTATTATTGAAAAACTTTCCAGGTCCTACTGGATCAGAAATGGTTGGTATCACATGTACTTAGCTACTTCTTTGTAAAAGCTGGGCTGAAATAAAGGAATAAAGAGATGAAGAAAAACAAGAAAGAAATTAACTGAATATTTTTAACTTCAGGGGAGGTTTTGTCTGAGTTTGGGAACATGGTTTCATTTAGTTTGAAAGAATTTTTCAGCCAGATCTAATGAGAAGAGAGTTCATATTGTTGGCATTTGCACAGGAATTTTGCATAGTATTTAGCCATCAGACAATTGTTTTCTCATCTGGTTTACATTTGGGATTTGAGGAGGGAGACATGCAGCCCCTGCTGGTGGTGTTTTACACTGTAAAATCTTCCTTGAATGCTTTATTTAGAAGCAACTTTCATCATCTTGTTATGTGTAATTTCTAGTACGCACAGTTACCAAGACAGAAAGTTCAAGCTGGGGAACATTTGAGGGCTACTTCACCCATGTATCGAATGTAGGGAACCAGCTCCAGCAGCAGACAGAAAGACACGGGTTGTGCTGTGAGACCCTTAGAAACACAGACTACTCTCTTTTGCTGCTATGAAATGCCTAAGATAAGAGTCCTCTGACACTGAACAGCTTGCAGTTCCAAACAAGGCTTCTGGGGTGACTAAAAGGATAAAAAGCTATTGCTCAACTAAACCCCTTCAGTATCTTTCAACCAGGAACATTTTTTGGTACCTGTTATTAATTCATCAATGTCTGAAAGAAAATTCTGGAGTATGTATGTAACCAAACAACCAAAATGTTTTGCCTGACAGTTCATGTTGTTTTCCTACACTTCATAACCACCTTAAGGTAGTCAACGAGAACACATGCCCGTCTTTTCACCCTAACCTGGTATAACACAACACACGTCTTGGTATGGCACTCTAGTGTTTTAAGATAAATAAAAGAAAATTATCAAACCTAGCTATAACATATCCTTTTATTGCAATTTGGTCATGAAATATCCCCAGTCAATTTTCTGAATGTTGCCCAGCTGTGTCAAACACGCTGAACCGTCCAGTCTGGGATTTCTCATATTTTCTGTATGTACGAGGAAGACCACCCACCAGAGGGGGCCAGGAACCCGCGTTAGCGGCCCCGGCGGGTCCCACACGGATATTGAGGTTCATCAGCCGGGCTGTGGCGAGCCTTTCCTTAGCGTACAAACACGAGCACGCATAATCCTTCACCGCTGTGAAGCCAGCTCTTGAGAAAAAGGAACAGAATAAAATCCCCACAAACTAGAAGAACAAAAAGCTATCGAAGTCAAAGACGATCCCCCGAAACAGGCAGGCTGAATCAGACAAGAAAGACTGAGCCTCTGTATGTGACGTGTTACTCTGAGACAGAAGTGTGTGAGAGAAACTGATTTTAAACCATTGAATTTATATTTTGACTATTATGGTTACTTGAATATTTTCAAGTTACTACAGTAGCGTTTTTTCTTTTTTTTTTTTTTTAATTATTATTTCTATTTCAGTTCCAGGACTTGATATATATATATATTTTTTTTTCAGCTACTCTAGTGTAAAACTGAAACAATTCCATTCAACTTAACAAAGCTGCAACTACTATGTCCCAGAATGAGATCAGATTTGGGACCTGACCACCAAATCCGTACACTGAAGGTTGCTGAATATCTTCTTTCTCTAATAAAAAAAAAAAGTTAAATTGAACAGAAAGCAGAATGGCACTAAAAGCAAGAAGTGGGTTTAAGCACAACCTATTCATATGTGTGACTGCTGTCAAGCTTTTTAGATCAAACCCTTTCCGTTACACTTTCTACTTTCCTGTGAAGTGGATGAAACACTTTAACTGGACTTCTGTCTCCTGTAGTCACCTTTCCTCTTCCAACCTTTCTGCCAATGTCTGAGGAAAGGTAGCTCTTTTCAGCCTATGCAGAAAAACTAAATATCCCCATAGACACAGTAAAGGTAGTGTTTTCCTCATCAGCAGGTACATACACTAACTTGCCAAGGAGAGACCAAGTGCATGAAAACTCCACAAATTTGTGAGTTACAAGGCAACCTTAGGTAGCCTCCTTCACCATAGGGTACTTCTGTCCTGAACTCCAGACTGAGAAGCTGATGCTTTACTTACCAAGAAATTCAAGTATTAAGAAAACATTTTTTCACCATTATTCATCCAACCAAAGAGACTGGACCATTGTTCAAATACATCGCCCAAATCATGATCTTCCCCCAGGCTTTACAGGGTAAATAATTTAAAAAAAAAAAAAAAG
Organism: Psophia crepitans; assembly: GCA_013399095.1. NCBI lineage: Eukaryota > Metazoa > Chordata > Aves > Gruiformes > Psophiidae > Psophia > Psophia crepitans. The sequence continues at coordinate 1,098,649 of VWZZ01000543.1, forward strand.
ACACATAATTGCAAAATGTCCTTATTTCAGCTCATCCACCAATGTACTGGATACATGCACCCTTCCTGCTCCAGCTGTGCTGGCTGAAGACATTATTGTTACTAGCCCAATTTCAGCTGCACAGCATCACCCAAGATCACCACGCCTGCAAATGTGCCAATCAAGCGTCAAGTGTGATGACTCTCTGCTCTACTTCAGTCCAAATAAGCCAACTGGCATAGAAACTATATTGAAATAGCTTCAGCAGTTCTGGCTTATTTTGACTGGAAAAATCTAGGGAACACTTCTAAGAGTTATTTTGTTCAAACAGCAGAAGAAGTAGCAGGGGTCCTGATGAGCAGTTTAAGGTGGTCTGACAGTGAAACTTCACAGCTGCATCTAGAAAAGGACATGAGTTGGGAGAGATGGAACTTGCAAAGCCCATTGGACAAATACGGTGTTAATCCACAGGGTAGAAAAAAACCGTATCTTTTGAAAAAAAAAAAAAAAGTCCAGCATTTATTAGTCTTACATTTAATGGAGGGGGGGGGAGGGAATAAATTAGTCTTTACTATTTTGCTGAGGTTTCGTAGTTAAGAGTAGATGCTTGCTTTTTGTGCCCTTTCCTGAACTCATAATACATGCAAAAGAGTCAGGTTTCCTCTTAGGAACGGCCAGGGAGGAGTTTCCAAAGACCTAACAACTTAAGTCACTTGGCCACCATATATCAATTCAAACTGCCAAGAAAAATAAGTCTTTTTCAGTCAAAAAGAATAATTTCAATGTTTGGATTAAGTAGGGAGAAAACTTTCTCAAGATTGAGAAAAAAGTCTCTAAGATAAATCATTGTCATATAGAAGTCAATATCAGATGCTTAATGAACAGTTTAATTTAGGGATTATATTTTAGTGAGTTTCTGCTTCTTATTTGTTCTGAAAATAAGTAATATTATTTTAAAAAAAAAAAAAGTTTCGCTTCTGAACATTGAAATGTTCAGTCCTTATCCATGGATCACTTTAAATTCTGCAGTACACTCATGTGATTACCTAAAACCAAAAGAAAACAAACAATAACAAAAAAACCACCCCAAACTCAAAAAACCCACCAAGATAAAACTTATGTGTCAAATTAATATTATCTTTGTGTCTATTTAATCCAGTCTGGAACTGTAAACCATATTGCAGTTAAATGACTGTTAAAAGGCATTATTATATGACACCACTGGAATGATTGTTGGTGTGCTCTGCAGGACAAATTCTGTATCTAAAATGTCTAATGTGATTTTTTGTCATTTAGCATATTATTTCTTATTCGAGTGTTTGTGTATACTTCATCCTGCATGTAACATTACAAAGACAATCTAAAAATATTGGAATCACGTGGAACAAAAACAATCAAAACTTTTTTTCAGCCTTTGAAGTTTATGCTTTCTACCCTTGGTAAGCATTTCCACAAAGAAAATGAACAAAAGCTTAGACTTGGTGGAGGTGAAATCAGCACTCTTCCAGGAAATAAAACAAGCTGGGCTTTCAGGAAATACTATAATGCATTATAGGAATGCCCTGCAAACATTGTGGGAATGACTTCACTCCTTTGAGGACATGGCATATTTGACTTCTATTGGTAGACTGCAAGACTGCATGTGAGTCAAAATCCGAGTTGCTCTGTCCTTGCTCTCTTATAACCTCATTAACTTGTTTCTACGTGCATGTGGTCATATAAACAGAACCTAACAAAAAATTTTGGCTGCGTCTTTAGAACAGCCAAGAGATAAAAAATGGGGCTGTAAGAGGAGTAGATTGGTTAGAGGATTGGGAGAAACGATCTTTCTTTTTTTCCCACCCACTGGATCACATTTTCCAAGTGATGCTGAAAGAAGCCTGAGGGGAGCAGAAGGAGAGACCTTACCAAGCCAAGCAGGGCTGTTGGCCGATGTCATGAGCCAAGCCCACAGCCTGCTGTAGCTAAAACACACTCCAAACCTTCCTTGCCCTGGCCATAGCTCCTGGCTGCTTGCCTCATGTTGGTCGTTGGCACCCTCTCACCCCACACTGAGCTGGTACAGGCAGCAACACTGGTTTTCTGCTTTGGTCCCACCGAACTAGTCCCACACACACGTAAATAAATATTGCCATTTCTACTAGCATAGGAAGGCACCCTAAAAGGGCCAGACAAGTGCAGGTGCCTGCAAAGGGAGGCCAGAGGCCAAGTGACAGGGAGAGTTGGTGGGACCAGCACACTCACAAGTGAGTGGGTGGTTTGGCCTAGCTATGTCTTCCAATGGCACCTGAAGACATGGAAAAAGAGCAACAGAATTAACCCGGTGGCACTTATTTTCTAGAGCCACTATGGAACAAATCCAGGTCTTGTCCCTTGTAAATCCTATGACTTCCATCATAAAACCTTTACAAGAGCTCAGCTTGTTCTTCTGGAAGAGCAGTGCTTCTAAGTCTTGAGACTTTGGACCATATAAGTGACTTTTATTTTAAGGGAGCTATATCAGAGCACTGGCTTCTATAGCCCCCTTCCCCTGATCTCAGGAAGTAGTTTTTCATTTCAGGAGTCTTTCAGTGTTTCAAATAAACACACTTTTAACAGCAAAGTAGGGCAAACAGTGAGTCCTTAAGGGCTAAGGAAAAGCAGTTCCCACAACTTCAAAATCATAGTTGAGCTAGATTTTAATTAAAGCTCCCTGAACCTTTCCAGAATCAGTTCAAACTGAGTTCATGAACTTTTTTGCATCAGAACTAATATGAATGTTTTTGCAGGTAGTGAAATTAAAACTATATCTGGATACTAGGTCATCATATTCCTTAGTGAAATCTTGATGCAAAAGAGAATTTACAGAGTCAGTGTGTTCCTCAACAGAGTGTCAGTGATCAATGTAATTTTTCTTTGACAGAGACACAAATCAACTTGAGGCCAGAATAGAGCAAATGTGAGTGAATACGCTATTTTTTTTTCTTTTTGTTGATGCTGAAAATCAGAGTCCCTAGTGATCAAAAGCTTTGTGAATTTAATGATTAAATAGGAGCTCAAGTCCTTTGTGGAATAAAGTTCTAATGAAAAAAGAGAAGCTTAAAGGCTGAGCACTAACTCAGAGTGGTCTAGAAAAATGTAATGGCTAGAGAGGTTTCTCTTGCACAGTATTTAGCAAACTTTTGAGAGACTGAACTTCAGAGCTGTTGAAGATGAGTCAAGGAAAGGCTTTGTGGTGAGGAGGGCGTTATGGAATCTCTACTGAGCATCGTTGGTCTTTGGCACCCTCTCACCCCACGCTGAACTGATGCAGGGAGCAACACTGATTTTCTGCTTCAGTCCCACTGAACTAGTCCCACCAGCAGGTAAATAAATACTGTCCTTTCTACTACCTGAAATAATCTCAATGATGCTGTAACATTTCTTTCCCACTCAACTGTGGACTCTGAGTTTCATTTCTTCTTTATGGGAAAGAAACTGAATTTATAGCCAAACCTGATGTTAAAGAGCTTGTGAATTATTACAGCACTAAAATTCATAGCATGCTGACGAGAATCTATAATAGATCTCACACTGTAGAAAAAAAAAAAGAAAAAAACAAAAACCAGAAATTGAGAGAAAAGAAAGGAACCATGTCAAATTCCATGACTTTGAGTATAGCCAGAGAAAATCCATGTGTGAGGTCGAATTTTGGTATGGATACTGAGAGCTGGATGCAGAGAGCTTCAGAGCTCAGGGTGCTGGCTATTGCAAATCTCGCTTTTAGACTCCATGCTATCCCCATGAAACACAAAGGGACTGCTTGTCACCTAGTGCAGGGCTGTGTTTTGTCTCTGTATGTGTAGACATGGAAAAAGTTAATTATTAAAGTACCCTGGTTTTTCTTTCCCCTACTTCCCCCCTTCCCCCTGAAACAGCCCCAGGAAATGCTTTTCTCTGCATCTGAGACATTTTTGCATAGTTGGGCAGAGAACAATAATGTCAAGAAGCTGTTTCAAGCATACTTGCCCAACCCGAATATTTTCTTAACTTTTATATACTTGCCAAGTTGTTTCCATTCTGATTTTCATCCCTATGTCCTCTAAGAGACCTCTCAGATTGGACTTTATATCTCAGCTTAACATAGTTTATCTTTTTGTTTCATATTGACCTTCTGAGATGCATTCATAGCAAATGATAGGATAATATATGGCTCATTTTCAAAACACTGTTCAATGAGGAATACAAATGATCATAAATGTTTACTTAAGGCAAAACAGCAAACTGTGGGAAACTGGTTTGCTCACAGAAACCTGCAATAGCTTCATTATTCTGTTTCATTTATTCAATTATTTTGGCAAATAATTTAGTAAGATATGAATAATGATCCACATATGCTACTAATTGATGAAAAACAATTAAATACCACAAGACTTGTGCTTCCTTTAAAACATTTGAAATGCAAATGTACTGCATTTTGGATCAAGAAGAACAAAACATCATGGGACATAAATTCTATCATTATTGATACAACATACTATTCCTAGAGACATCCAATGAAAAGTACACTACGTAAGCTGACATTTGATAATGATCTGATTTGAGCCCCACCGTGCATATTGTGTGCAGTTTTGGGTGCCTCAATATAAGAAGGACATCAGACTATTAGAGTATGTCCAGAGGAGGGTGACTAAGATGTTGAAAAGTCTCAACAGCGAGTCTTACAAGCAGTAGCCGAGGTCACTTGGTTTGTTCAGCTTAGAGAAGAGAATGCTGAGGAGTGATCTCATTGCAGGCTACACCTTACTCAAGGGGTCAGTGGAGGGGGAGATGCTGATCTCCTCTCTCTGGTGACCAGCAACAGAATACAAGGAAATGGAATGAAGCTGCATCAGGGGAAGTTCAGATTGAACATTAGGAGAAGGTTCTTCACTGAGAGGGTGGTCGGGCACTGGAACAGGCTCCCCAGGGCAGTAGTCGTGCCACTAAACTTGTCAGAGTTCAAGGAGCATCTGGATGATGTTCTTAGTCATATGGTTTAATTATAGGTAGTCCTGTGAGGAGCAGGCAGTTGGACTCAATGATTCCTACGCGTCCCTTCCAACTTGAGATATTCTATGATTCTAATGAACAGCTTAATTTAATACCTCAGTTTTATACAAACTTTTTTTGTCCATAACTTTCCTCTGATATTTTAAAAATAAAGCAAGTCACTTCTTTCATCAATGAACACACCATTTGTTTACTGAAGATCTGGAGCAACTGCACTATTAGGAAATAAAAAAGTCTCAGGTCTTGAAGAATAATCCAGAAATGAAGGTGTTCCTTCCATAAAAAGTATACAGTATTGAGTTCCAGCTTGCCCCTACTTAGAAGCAATCCTTTCAAGATACATCTGTTGAGAAGAGTGAGAGGCCACAAAAGAGTGGTATGTAACCCACTTGTGCACCCTGATTTAGCTTTTCCCATTACGCAAGGTTAGGAGGAAATGTGTCAACAAAACAATCCAACAGAAGTAACTGCAAATATTTTTCATCGAACTTTTCAGCAAAATTTATTTATGGGATTCACTGCTAGTCTGTGTATTGGCTTTCAATTTTGTATCCAGTTTCCAGATTGCAGCATATCAATGATGACAGGAAGACTCTTATGTAAATCACCCTTATAAGTACAGGTGGTCTTGATCAATTCCCACAGACATGAGCTTGTAGAATGCAAAAATAGAGGGTTATTGCACCCCAGCTATTACAGTGTTCAAAGACAATGTTATTAAACACAGCCAGTCTCCAGAGTCCAAGATTAATGTAGTTTTACAGCTTATTTTTTCTTTTGTTTAACTTAGAGAACTGGCTGAACTGATTGTTAGTAAGAGCATACGTATGGCTAAATTTAGGACAAGGTTTAGAGTGGCTAAATGAGATTACTAAGAACCTGTCTCCCTTTACTGATTAAAATGTCCTCTTGAGAACATTATCCCTCACTAAACTTGTTGTCCTTTATCAGCAAGTTCCTTGGTTTTTTGTCAGAAGTGATACTCATGCAATAGCTTAAATTCATTTTCCTCTCTCTGATTGCTGCATACACAGCAGTGTACGTTTGGAAGTATGTCATATCCTTTTGTCAAATACTGATTTTTGCTTCGTATTTCTAGTAGAGGATTTTCAAATCCATCTATCTAGATTTCAAAGTCTTAGTAGATAGAGAGAAGTTCTTCTTCTTGTTCATAATTTCTTTTCTTGACAGGTACAACACTGCTGTTCTCAGACGTTGACCTCTAAGTAGAAGAATTAAATAAAATAGAATTTTTCAGACATCAGGCTCCATATCTCTTTGCCTTAAGTGGCCACCCACTTTCTCCAGTGAATAAACTCCAATTCTATCAAAGGATATTCTGGAAATTGGTCCTCTCTCCATGTTACCCCACAGTTTGCATGATATATGAGCACGTCTATTACCTACTATATGACAACGCCAGAGAAAAGATGAGAAAAATTGAAGATTGAATGACTATTGCCTGTTTTACATGAGCAGAATACTCCATTGACTCGTTCCTAGTCCCCATGCTGATAATTACGTCAGTTTTGCTCGTGGTAAACATAATGTAAGTCAGCTAAGCTGATCAGAAGCTTTAAGGCAGTCAACAAAAGTGATATCAATTTACACTCTCTAATCCATGATGGTCTTCAGTGGGCACATGTTTTACACATGACTTGCTGCAGCTGAGTTCAGTTCATTGATAAACCTTGCATTAGTTTCCTTTTCCATCCTTTTTTATATGACAAAATTTTCTTCCTCTACCACCATCATGCTGCAGTGAGCTCTTCCTGGATATCCTGACAGGACTCTGTATTTTCTGTCTTAAACAAGTAAATAATATTTCATGGAGTCATAGGATCATAGAATGGTTTGGGCTGGAAGACGCCTTCAAAGTGTTCTAGTTCACTCCCCCTGCCGTGGACAGGGACATCTTTCACTAGATCAGGTTATTCAAAGCCCCATCCAACCTGACCTTGAACACTGCCAGAGATGGGGCATCCAAAACTTCTCTGAGCAACCTGTCCTAGTGTCTCACTATCCTCATTGGAAAAAAAAAAAATCTTCCTTATGTTTGGGCTAAACATGCCCTTATTCAGTTTAAAACGCTTTTGTCTTTTCTTGTCACTACACGCCTTGGTAAAAAGTCTCTTTCCATCTTTCTTATAAGCTGCCTTTTATATATGGAAAAGCTACAACAAGGCCTTTCCACAGTCACCTTTTCTCCAGGATGAACAACCCCAACCTTATTAGCCTTTCTTCACAGGAAAGGTGTTTCAGCATGCAGATAATTTTCATGGCCTTCCTCAGGAGAGGCCCTAACAGGTTTGTGACTTTTTTCTGCTGGAGACCCCAGAGCCAAATAGAGTACTCCAGGTGAGCTTTTGCAAGAGTGGACTAGAGGACGAGAATCACCTCCCTCATCCTGCTGGTCATGTTTCTTTTTATGGAGTCCGGAATACAATTGGCTTTCTGGGCTGCAAGTGCACATTGCCTGTTCATGTCCAATTTTTCATCCACCAGTACCCCCAAGTCCTTTTCTTCAGGGCTGCTCTCAATTCATTCATCCACCAGTACCCCCAAGTCCTTTTCTTCAGGGCTGCTCTCAATTCATTCATCCACCAGTCTCTAATGATACTGAGGACTGCCCCAATCCAGGTGCAGGACCTTGCACTTTACCTCGTTGAATTTCACAAGGTTCTTACAAGCCCATTCCTCAAGCCTGTCAAGGTCCCTCTGGATGGCATTTTTTTCCTCTAGGGAATCTACTGCACCACTCAGCTTGATATCACCTGCAAACTTGGTGAGGGTGCATTTAATCCTACCATCTATGTCATTGATGAAGATATTAAATAGTACTGGTCCCAGTGCAGACCATTGAGGGACACCACTCATTACTGGTTTCCACTTGGACATTGATCCATTGACTGTAACCTTTTGGACACAGCCATACAGTCAATTCCTTATTCATCTAACAGTCTATTCATCAAAGCTCTTCAATTTAGAGGCAAGAATGTTGTGGGGGACCATATCAAAGATCATACAGAAGTCTGTATAGATGAAAACTTTAGCTCTTCCCTTGTTCACTAATGCAGTCACTCATCGTAAAAGGTTGCTAGAGTTGTCCTTGGTGAAGACGTGTTGGCTGTCTCTAACCACCTTCCTACCTCCCATATGTTTTGACATGTCTTCCAGGAGGATCTGTTTCATAATCTTACTGGACACAAAGGTGGGGCTCACTGGTTGGTAGTTAGTTCCCAGGGTCCTCCTTTTTACGCATTTTAAAAATGGGCATGATGTTTCCCTTTTTCCAGTCACTAGCTCAGTCACTAGAAAGGGGCTTTTCTTTCTTTTTACCCTAGATTTCGTTGATAAAATCTCTCAGTTTCATCTAGGTGATGGTGATGGAAGCAAGTTCATTTAGCAATTCTGACATGAATTGCTTCTGACTGTTTTGTTACTCTTCTGACTTGACATAGCATCTACCTGTGATGTCACAGTTGGACTATACCATCTTGAATTTCCACAGTTTCATAATGTACTTGCCACTGCAGTTTCAACCACTAGGTTTTCAGTGTGGCTCACTCTATCTTTGTATTTCTTGCCCCTTCTTTGCTTGCTTCCTTCTTATACTCCTCCAAGGCTTTCTATAATACTCCAAAGGCCTTTGTATTTTAGGCTTTTAATTTCACTGTTCTTTCCTCAGTGAAGCACTGCACCTCTTGGGATTTTCAGTTTCTACTCTTATTCTAATTCTGGCTGCCACCACTGTAGCTTAAATCATACTGGCTGTGGCTGTTGCCCATTTCCTTTCCTCTTTTTCCTGTGCTTCTGAAGATGTATCTAATCTGTTCCTCAGATTCAGTTACCATTTCTTGTACTTGCTCCTTTGCTTTCAATTTTGCACAGCTGGTTTTCTTTGCTGATCTCTGTTCAGTCTTGATCTTAGATGTATTTCCAGTTTGGCAAAGACTCTGGTTGTGGCTGATTTCTGCTGCTTGGAGCACCTTTACATCTTGGAAAGATGGTCTGAACCTTGACATGTTGCAGATGTGTCTGATCCAATTTTCTGTATAGCCACCTGGCCAAATCCATGGTTTTGTGTACCATTTTGTGATGGAAGACAGTGCTCAAAGAACAGCGGTAATCATCGTCTGGGATGAGGCTTCCCAGCTCCTGCTCTTTCTGTTCAGCCGTAGGGACATCCAACTTTAACAACAAGATCCTATATTGCAAAAGCTAACTAATGTCTTAGCATCTACCAGAAACATTTCGCAGGCAACAGAAAAGCCTATATTTTCCTTTGTCACTATGCTCCTTACCAGTTTTAGTAATCTAATTACCCTTCTGGCACGTATTGATTAGTTTGTGTCTCATCAGCGAGTGTCCTTGCCCTCCCAATGAGCAGCACTGTCTTTGGTTATTCACTGTCTTTGTGATAGAAGACGCTTCTCTTGCATGATACGTTTTATATTTGTATCTCTGAATGTACACCTGTTGGCCATATGGGTTTCCAGTTTATTCATAAATTTTGTTAGGTTCTTAAGGCTTATTATAGCTGCCATATGTAAAGCGTTTGCTTCCTGCTAGTTTGACTCTGCTGAATAGCCAGATACACAAAGAGTCATTTTCACTAGGAACCTTTAAGGAGCTAATGGATTTTTCTGCAGGTTGTTCAGTGCTGAATGGTAGCTTGATTCTTCCTCTGTAAAAGTGGTATTTTTATCACTTTACAAGACCTGGATCTAAAACATTGTGCATCACAATTCACAAAGTCTTTCTTTTCAAAAGGATAGTTTTGACTTCTGGCAAAATGTTTGAATTTTGACATGAAGGGGGGAAAGAAGGAAAACATAACAACTTATATTAGAATTTTCTTTAGAGAATGGGAATAGCTCTTTTTGTCCAAATATTTTTCCTAGTTTTTAATCTGCTTCTGGCTTGATTAGGCATACTACTTCCCTGAGAAACAAGCAGAAAGAAGAAAAAATATGTCTTTCCACAACATTTTATTTTCTCTGGTGTTTTAGGACAACACAGCTGCCCCTGGTACTTTCATAAAGCTAGATGTAAGACTAGAGCATAGTGCCATCAAAAGAGGTACCATAAAGGGCTGTTCTCTTGTTTTTAACTGACGTTCATTTTCCCTCACATTCGACTTTTTTTTTTTTCCAATCAGTGCCAACACCGATACTTAAGATGTTGTGTTGTGATCCTATATACCTGTTACTGCATGTCTTATTTCCTGTGAGATGTTAAATAAAAACTCAGTATCTATGAATGATCCTTGATATAAAGTCCTTGGGGGGTTTTGTGGGTTGTTTCGTTCGTTTCTTTTCTGTTCAGTCTTGTTTTTTTTCTTAAAGTGCATGGAGAAACAGACTGAAGTATTCACCAGCCAAAAGTAGTGTACCAAGGGAGGATAATCTTTACCCTTTTGAGAAATCTATCTTTGACTGTGTTTAGATTTTAAAGTGGCAGCTAATATTGGAAAAATCAAAGCCTCACCACAATAATTCATCAGTCTATTATTCTGGGATGGTTTTCATTCTTGGGGTTTTTTTAACAGCTGTTTTATAGCAAAAAGCTTGCAGATTATTCGTATTTTATGCTGATTTTTGAGTTTAAATAGATACCTTTGGCATGATCCATCAGCTAATTGTTTAATAAACAATGTGGAAAACAAATCGATATCTTATTCTGAGCTCATTGCCCTTCCATTGTTTCTAATCCTTGCAATTACTTTGACAATTGATGACACTCTCACTCTACTGGATATACCAAGAAGCACACATTGAGTTAAAAAAATGATGTTATTCAACTAGGACTATTACACTACAAATATTCATATTACAGATTTTATTCTCTGCTATGAAAGGAGACACAACTAGGCAAAGATGTAGGTTTAAAGGTATAAAGAGTATCATAACATCTTTCCTTCCACAATTTCAAGCTTTACATTCAAGTGTGGACACCTCATTCAAATGCTGTAGATGGAAACACTGGGACCTAGGCTTCTGTTTGTAAGCATTAGGTTATAAGGCATTGCTAGTCATCTTGATTGCAATTTAAAATCTTCGGCTATTGAAATCTGATCTAAATGGAGTCAAAACCAATGTTTATAAATGATATTAAATTCTGTATTTGTAAACAGTGGACAAGGACTTAGATAAGAACTTCTCATTTTTACCAGTAAAAATGTCCAGTGCTCTGAGTTCCACTACAAATTAATTACTTTTCAGAGGCAAACCAATTTAAAAATACTTCAAGAAGTTTTAGAAGTCTTGTTTTTCTTCTCAATGTCTTTTCATTTAATCTCACTTTAGTCTTAAGTAGTAACTATATGACCAGCTCCTGACACGAATATACCTTCTCAATGGGTAGTTTACCTATAAGCAGTGATTCATAGGCTGTTTCTCACAAAGTTTTAGAAAATGAGACCTGAATATTCAACAGAAAAGGCTTAATTTTGGTTTTCATTATCTGCTACACTTGACTGTACAGGAAATTCAACAGTATATACTATGGTAATACCCTCCCAGGATCAGCCAAAACTGAAAAAGAAATGTTTACTGATAAACAAAAATGTTGAGGTGTGATTTTAAGATACTCCAGTTCCCTTAAACTCTCTCTGTACACTCTAAATTATCTGAGAGGTTGTTCTCGAGGTGGGTGACTGCACGGTTAGTTTATTATGACAACTCAGGTGGTTTAAATATTCCTTTAAATGCAGATTCCTGTGTCCAAACTTATTTTTCTACAGCAGTACTAAAAACCTTTTCCAGCTGGCTTAAATTGATTAGGGAATAATTTAAATGTGAAGATGAAGGAAGAAATAGAAAAGGGAAAATAGACCTTCTGCCATTTTGCCAAAATTTGCAGGCTACATATCACCTGTATATCATCTTACTCATTATTTTAGTAGGACAGTTTTGCTGAATAAGGTATTCTTTACTGTGCATGAGTGAATGTATAATGAATTAAAAAATCTAAATATTTTGCTATGTGAGCTTACTGTTAGGACAGCTTTATCCTATAAATCTTTTTAATTTCACAGATTTAAAATTGAGTTGTCTGAAAAATTATATCTTTTATCAATATTTCTCCTTTAAATGAAAAAAAAAGTATTGGACTTTTCATAAAATAGCAACAATTAAAAAAATCTTTAAAAGAAAATGTTTTCTTCTTTGATATATTTATACAGTCTGGGATAAACCTGAGTCTAGATCCAAAGTTCTCTGAAATATATTGAATTATTTTAATTGGTATCCCTAGACTATGGACTGGGTACTGTGAAAGCCTGGAATGGAACATTTTAAGGCTGTCTGAAGCAGAATTGAAATAGATCTGCATTCTATCATTTTTGGAAAATCACAAACATCTTAATAAATGCTGATATTTCTTGGCTTATGTTTCACTTTTTGAACATACAGGAGCTGCAGGTTCATCGGTTTTGACAGTACAGATAAACAATACACTGTACAAGAGCGAATTAGTAGTTTCAGTCAAGATCCTTTTCAACCTAAGCAGCCAGCAGAGGTTGCTCCAAGCTATTTCAAAACACAAGGAATGATCACTTTCACTAAGGATTTAAAAAACAGATGTGCTGTTCTAACCAAATATGTTAAGTGTGACTTAGTTTGTTCAGACAGCAGTTAGATAAAAAGTAAAAAAAAATGTGAACAGTTCAGCACATAGACACAAATATATATAAAACATAGAAGCTAGATCCCCTCACACTGATCTTAAAGTTCCTGTTTACTGTGGTGGCTTTGCAATTACTCAGACTGGTTGTCATTCTCCTGCTGTGGCTAAAGGATCTTCCAAATCACATTTCATAAGCAAAGTCATGGAAGAGATAAATCGACAGCTTAAAAATTAGTTTTTCTGGCAGAAATTGGTATGTTTTTTGGCTTGTCAATTAGTAATGATTTTCCATGAATAGCAATAAACACTCCCCACCACTGTCTCAGACAGTGAGGACTAGAAGTGCCTTTTCCATGTAGGCTTTTTTGCTTTATATTCTACAGATGTGTCATTAAAGAAGTCTTAACAGTAGCTATAGGCTTTGGCACTCATTCCTGCAGCCGCATGATCTGTCATTTATTACATATTACTTTTTCCACACATCTCTTGTCTGAATTCTTAAGTCTTTTTCAATGATAGCATGCCTGAATGGTAGTTTGTCATATGGCCCTGTAGAGAAAAAGAGCTGTTCTCTGTGAACAAGTGTACATTTGCTTTATTTAAGAACGTAAAAGTATCTAGTGAATTGATGGAGCAATTCCTGTTCCCTGGATTAAGTAGCATGTGCCAGATGTGAGAACCAGGAACTTAGCAGGAAAACCCAAATGTAAATTCTGTCACTGAATCGCATGAGATATCAATTATACAAGTACTTCTATATAAATGCTAAAAGTCTTAAACATCACCACGGGTGGACTAGGATGCCTACTTTTGACAGAACAGGCATCTCAGACACTTGATGGAAAGAGGACAATTAATAGAGCACTGTACTCCCAGTGTGTAAATGACAAAGCGATAACAACACAGGTTTTGCCAGAGGAAGAATAATGCTATAGTTAAAAGCAGCTTGAAATCATTAAAAAATTAGCCTCGTCAACAGAAAACACAGAATCCTTGCATCCATATCTACCTAAGTAGGGGAATAATAGTAAGATGTGGTAATCGGGTACATGTCTGTGACAGCGAGAGTGAAAGAGAAGCAGTGGCAGCAGCAGGCTTCGGGGATCCCAAAGGTAGAATGCCTGAATGTCGTGACAGAGCATGACACAAACGATACATTTTGAGCTATCATTTCTGTTTTCAGAGGCAAATTTTTAACGAATGCACACACAGAAGCAGAAAAACTTCTGGAAGCAGGCCTGAGCACCAGCCAGGTGAAAGAGACATTGACAGATCCTCTATCAGGATAAAAGCTTCTCTGGGGTAGCAATTGTAACATAAAGATCTTAAAAGTCTTTAGGGAAATTAATTATCCTCCACCCAGCAAAAAGTCACTTACAGTAACTTGAGCTTCTAAAAGGAGATCAGCATAAATATGTGAAAGTGTTAAAAGAAAATTCAAAGGAGCAGTTGAAATTAATTTCAAGGTAAATGTGTATTCCTTATAAATATGGTAATTCAATGAAGAAATTGTGGCAAAGTGAAGCTTCAGAGTAAAGGAGTAAGACATAAAAAAAAAAGAAAGGAAAAAAAAGAAAAAAAATCCTTCAAAATTTTGAACTTGTGTCCAAATGAAGAAAACAAAAAGAAAACAAAAACCCCTAACAATATACCAAAACATTTGGCAAGTTAAATATAACTCTATACTAAGGCAAGCCAAAAGAAGAGTTTTAAGGAACAATTTACTGAAGGCAAAAAGTTGGATAATGCTAATTCTTAAACATAGAAGAAAGAGATCTTGCCACAGAGTCATTAAGACTGATAAATGAGATGTAAAAAGAAGATTCACAATTGATAAGGCCATTTGAGAAATAATAACTAGGTTATTGTTGTTGCTTACAGTGAAGAAATTTAGAGACATTCCTACACTGAAGCCTTCCTTTAAAAATGTGACTGTGAGGAACTACCTGAAATTATAGTGTCAGTGGAAGAGCCTTTGGAAAATCTCGAGTAGGTAAACAATAATAGCTCCTGAAGACTGGAATTTGAGAAATAAGGGAAAGTAAATGAGGATTAATACATTCCATTTTAGCATATACTTTTGTATTTGAGAAATGGGAAATCATACCTTTTTTAAAAGTGTTTTGAAGAATAACAGAGCATTAAGTCTGATTTCCATACTAATACAGCAAATGCAGAGTAAAAGAAGGTTTAGGTTAATATACATAGATACATAGATATAATCTTGAAGAGAAATACTCAACATGCTTCGTGGAAGGTAATTATATTTCACTGTCTATTAAATAATTCAAATAATCATCAAACATGGCACTAAAAATAACCAGTTTGATGTAATGCACTAGGGATTTTGGACATGATCATTCACAAGACTTAAAATCTGAGTCAAATTGTGTGGAGATGAATCCCAAAGACTTGACTGAGTTGCTTTGGGCTTATTTCACATGCGTTTCCTAATGGATGAGAAGAGGTGAGAAAAGGGAAAAAAGAAGAAAAGGTCTTGTTCTATCCTGGAAAGCATACTTCATCCTAGCAATTCATACCAGCAAGGAAAAAAGTTATCATGCTGTATAAGAAGGTCTGATTTTGGATTTATAATTAATGGAAAGAAAGCACAAAAGGTACAGAGAAATTGTTAATTTTGTGAATAGAGATATTTTACAGGTATAATGTTACAGGAAATCAGTGAGACATACGTTGAACATGCTAATAAACAATCAGGAAAAGGGGATGCATAGGAATGTAATATTTTGCTGATGACACACAGCACCAAGAAGAGTCCAGAAAAAACTATGGAATAAAAATCACTCAAGGTTTTATTGCACACAAGTTGCAGACACAAAATACAGTTGAAGAAGTCCCTATGCAACAACTTGCTAGAGGACCATTACTTTAAAACTCTGGCTTTGCTTGCATTTGGCTTTAGAAGCATTTATCATTTGACTATCATTTGACTGAGGATACTGTACTAGGTGGGCATCTGGTCTGTCCCAGGACCTTGGTAGTTATTCCTGTGTTCTGCAAAAGGGACAGAGTGGAGAAGCAGAAAGATACTCAATTATCTGCTCACAGAGCAAAATCTACCTGCGTGATCACCAAAGTCGGATGATGTTCCCAAAGATCACTACATTGTTGAGAAAATAATTCTGCGGTCGTCTTGAAATTTTCTTCTCTGTAGCAACTGTGAATATAAACACAAGTTCTGCAGAACATCTCAGGATTGAAACTGATACCTTGCAAATGCCGATTTACTTGTGCTGCTGAAATGAGGGATCACTGTTAATGAAATTTGTGGGTTTGAGACTCTCTCCTGCTTCATGTGGACAATGGAAAGTGGTAATATTTACACATGAATTTTACTAGTATCTTTCTAAGATGAACATAACAGTGTCTGAGAAGTGTGTGAAGAATGAAAATGTGAAGACACAGTCCTGTTTGTCCTGAGGAAATTTCTGTTACTAACAAACCAGGAAAACACTCTATTAACATTTTCAGAATTTGCAAAAAGTAAGTACCTTGTTTCACTGAATTTACTGGTATCTCACATAACTTTAATAGCTGCAGATGTTCTTATGCTCCATTACCTTTTGTTGTTTTTTTCTATGACTGCTCAGATTTTAAAGACTGAAGTAGCAGCTTCAGGGATTTGGTGCATTGTTACAAGTCCTGAGCAGAACTGTTTATTTTAAAAGAATAAAAATCAGAAGCTCTATTAAATGACAACTCCATTGACAAATTCTGGTTTAGGCAAAAGTATCTAAATATAACTGATCTTCACAGTTTCAAGGTGAAGAATTCGGAGCATTTGAATCATTTGTGTTTCTGATACCAAGAAAGTATCCTTTTGGAAACTTCTGGAGGAAGGTGGCTGTAAGCAGTGTTCTTCCTTTCTCTAAGTAGCTAGTCACATATGGACATCTTGGTCAAATTGATTTCACTGAGAGCCTGCTTTCTCACTCTGTGAAGGTGCAATGAATGGTACTGGGTGTGCAGGGACCCCTTTGTCTCTCCACCACCCCTGGCTATGGGAGACTTCCTTCATGGCACCCTATTGCCTTGTTCAGTCTGTGGTTCCCACCAGCTCTCTAGAGGTGGGAGAGCTGGAGCTCTTCTCCAGCTTGGAAAGTGGGGTTCCAGGCATGGAGATGATACATTAGGGGCAGCAGCATTCATCCTCCCTCCCCTGACAAAGTGGATGAGCTGTCGTGGTGAGGTTTGGCCAGGCAGATCTGGAAAAGGGGAGGTGAGGCTGGCAGATGAAAGGGTGCAGGTCCAGGAACACCGTGCAGGGCAAGGCACAAGGTCAGCAAGAAGGATCCCGTTGTGGTAGAGTCATCCCATAATTTTTCTGTTGTGGATATCATGTTATATATGGAGTTGTAGAACTGCCATTGCACTTATATAGCACAGATCCTTTCTTCTTAGAACAACAATTAGTCTTCATTTTCAAGTAGGAAGATAGTTTGCAGAGAAACACCCTCCCACGCCACCCCCAATCCTGGGTGTGGAAAAGCCTGTCTAAGTTTGAGATGTTCTGACAGTTGCGTATTTTGGCTGTTCAGTTTTACTATGTATGTCTTTTATCATTTCCAGACTCTAATCTCTAATTCATACATGAATCAGAGCACACGTAAAATGAGAGAGGTGTTAAAATCTCTGAGTAGGTTTATGCAGTGAAATATCTATTGCATACAAAATAATGTTCTTTCTAAATCTCTAGCTTGGACTTATAACGTTCAGCTTATATATCCTGTAGTTTCAGCATCTGTTGAGGTACACCAAGATTGCTGCTTGACATTTAAAATTTAATAGATTAGTTGTGGAATGCCCTCAAAGCTTGCACGGCAGCCCAAATGAACAATGACAGCCAACTCACTGCTCAGTATAAAGCTGAGCTTTTGTTTTACTCCTTTAGCAGCTAAAATAGGAACTGATTTTTCCTTACTGCGTTTCACCCACAGAACAGTGATTTCTGAAGCCTGACAAAGAGAGAAAAGGTTGTTTTGAATCTGTGGTGCATGTAACACAACCTTGAAGCTTACATTTGATAACAGTCCAAATTCTACTTGTCAGAGCTTCAGATCAAGTATACTGGGTTAACATTCCTTTAACTTCAAGAATAATACTTTTTCCTAAGCTTCTGTTTGGTTTTCATGGTCAGTGGATACTTTCTAGTTTAGGAATACACTGAAATTCTAAACGTAACTGAGATTTGCCTTCTCTTGATTTAGCGGGAGCCAGCTGTGCTACCCTGAAAGTATCTGAATGGAATCACTTAGCTATGGCATAGACCAACATTCATGTGGCCCATGTAATGTTCTGTAATTCCAGAACAGGTAGCCTTGGATGCTCTTTTTAAACACATATGACCCCTTCCTTAATACAACATATTTTCCCTTGCAAAAAGCATGCATAATGATTACTCCTACACATTCTTTTTTTCCAGATGCTATATTTCATTTGCAGCAAATGAGCCTATCCAAGACATTGGTGTTTTTCAACTGTAATCCTGTTACTTATTCTCTCTTAGATATTAAGACAATGCACCTGGTATGTATTACTGCTTTTCTGAGCCTTACTTGGGGCAGAAACATTACAGGAATGTAATATTTTCAGAGAAGACGATTTTCAGACAACACTAAGGTGGAGAATCTGGACTGGTGAGAAGCTGTTTTGGGGAGCAGCAGATATAAAGAAATGAGATTGATTGAAGTGTCAAGTCCAAACTATTTCCTTATTAATGCAAGGACAGCCATGCAGTTACAGCTTAAATCTAGAATATTCAGTTTCTGATACTGACTTCTGTCTTAAGATTATTGTATGGCCTGTAGCAGCAATCACCCATGTGCTCATGGTCTCTAGGCAGCCTTAAAGAGAGCTGTGTTGCTTTTTTCTTTCTGCGCTGTTCCACTATGAGCAGCAGACTCCTGTTACCATCTCTCTCAAATATTATATGATCTGATTTATTAGTAATTTTTGAGACTTTCCAAAATACTGAGCTACTGAAGTGCAAGTAGTATTGTTATTACAATGATCATCTGCATGGCATAACCAAGACATCTGCATTGAAATAAGTTTTTAAAAAATCTCTTTAAAAAGCATCCAAATTTTAACTAGATAACTTATGTTTTCCAGTTATATTCCATTTGTTTTTATTTTTTTCCAATCTTGAAATTGTACAACTAGCATAAGGGAGTATAACAACCCAAAAATTATTGACTTGGGTCAGACGAGGAGAGGGAGTTATTACCTGGGATATCTTTGACAAAGGTAGGTGCTTGAAAATGTATTTAACAGTCTGTTTTTAGGAATTGCACTCCAATAGAACTGATTCAGGTATTTACATTTTTAATAGCAGGTGAAATTCAGCATTTAGGTATGCAGTGTGATGCACATAGGAAAAATACTTCTAAGTGGGGTGCTGCATGACCTTTTATTATTAGAAGAGACGTCTCACTGTGAACAGTCCTTTTAAAAACATCATCCTCACATTTTGTGATGGTCAAAAAGGCAAATATAAAGTATTATGAAACAAAGGAGAACAAAACAGACAATAACATCTTGTCAATAAACAAAGCTATAGTGTTTCTGTGTCGAGTAATGCACACCCAGTGTGCATTTGTAGTAACACAAGGGAAAAAATATCAGCTAGAACTCTGAAAACCACTAAGTGTCAAGGACAGCCTGCATTATTGATGCCTTCTGCAGATTTCATATGTAGATTGACTGTTTGGTATAGAAAAGATGTGGTTGAAGCAGAACAATAAGGAAGGCTGCAGAGAAATGCAATGAGGAATGCTTGTCTTAAAAGAAAAGATCAGGTATCAAATCTAAATTAAACAGAAAGAGTATCTTTTCACATGGCACTTAAATAACTGAGGTACTCTTGGCCACAAAACATGGTGGAAGCCAAAAACATCAAGAATAGGATTAGACAAATTTGTGAAGTTTATGCTCACTGGGGAGTATTAAACCTGTTATTTCAGATACAACCTCTGCCTCAGGAAGTATCTAAATTGCTAATTACCAGAAGCTGGGTGTACAGGGGAAAAGATTATTCACTCCTTGCCCTTTATTCAGGTAATAATTTCTCTGCTCCAGATTGAAATTGCTGGTTAAATTTAGAGAGAACTTTGCAGTTGAGTGTACCAACAGTTCGGGCTGTAGTCAGACTCTGTATTTAAAAGGATTTGTCTTCATGAAGCATGGGAATTGAAACTCTCCATTCTCAAGAGCATTCATAAGATAAGAAAACATTTATTTCTGGCCAGCTCTAACCTGGATGCATAACTAGTGATCACAGCATTGGGAGCAATCCTGCATGGTTGCAGATGAGCTGAGGGGTGGGAAATGCTTTCTCATCTCTAATTTATGACTGCAAATTATTATCATTATTTTACCATTTGTTTATTCTGTTGTTTTTTAATGGCAAGACTGAATACTTGTACTCTTTGCCCTATTATTATTGGCACAGATGATGCATAGCGCATGGTGTTCACAGTAATGGTCTCATCCTGTGGTCTCTCAAACACCACTGGTCTCACAAAATGGTATCAGATTTGCTGGGTTTGTACTGCTACTTGTTTTATAAAATACTGTTTTCTCTTGCCTGTGTAAGGACCTTCTATTTCTCCATCTGCCCTGTTTCCCCAGCTGGCCTGGCCAAGTGCTGGAAGGCTATAAAATTCTATCTTTTCTTTCAAGTGTGCTATCAATCTCTCTCAACACTGTTTAGTCATTTAGAAAATATTGTGGAGTCTTTTTTTTCTTCTGAAGTTTCCATCTGATCCCTTAGACACTGTCACAACCATGTAACCATCAGATCGATTCATGACCAACTTCCTCTGCCTGCTCTAAAATACTAATTTCTCTTTCTCCCAAAAGAAGGAGAGAGGAAGTCACAGTATTTCTGTCACTGTCTCTTCAGTGATGAGAACCAGTTTCCTGAATGCCAGAAGCCAGCTCTTTTTGCCCTATGGCTGGAAGAGAGTCTACCTATAAGTTATGCTTCTCAATGTTCTTCCCTTCCTGGGAAGTTTACTTGAAGTGATTGAACTGAGCTCTGGGTCAGTTGCCTCTGGTAACTTTTCTTTCCCACCTTTTCATTCATGTTACTCAGGCAAAGGGTAGGCGTGACAATGGTCCAGTCTTTAGCACCAGCTCTGCCCCTGCACTATCAGAGGAATGGACAGGGAGGTGGGTGAGACTGCTCCAGTTCACCTTGGTCCTTGAGTGGCTCTCTCTCCATGACATCAAGCATTTGGGCCAAGTACAAAACCAGCTCCAAAGTACTCTAGAGTTACTTTGTGGTCTTCATCACAATCTGAAATATTACGGGTGGGACTTGCCTCAGTTGGCTTTGAACAGTGTCAATGCAGAGGGATACAGCTGAGGGAAGTCACCCTCTGCTCTCCTTACAGTGATTATGGCAGCAAAAGGCACCACGAGCACAGATCATCTGCCCTAGTTTAGATCTGTACTTTGGGATGCGATGAAGCATGCCCTGGAACTGCTTCCTTGCATCAGGCAGCCTGCAGAGACTGGTTGGGACGTGGGCTGAATTTCCCTAACAGCGGACAGTTTCATAGCCTAACTTAGCTGATTTAACAGCACGTTGCCATCAAATGAGCAAGCCTCATTCCCTCCTCTTTACCACTTTGTGCTCCCCTCACCCCCCGCCCTTCCTTTGGGCAGCGATTTACCTGATCCCACGGTGACCCAGTTTCTGGGATATAATTGGCCTAAGGGCACATACCTGTTTTTCCAGCACTGGCTTCATGCTAATTTGGCTTCTGGAATCACCTCGATACTACAAGTTCCAAAAAATGCCCATGCCAGGTCAAAGAAATTGTTGGGAACACACTGGCAGGGAGGAAGAGGAGGACTTCATTTCCTCAACAGAAAGTAGTTAGATAGACTTTTCTGTACCATCTTTCTCCGTACATCGTGGTTCCAATTACAATGGCTGCTACGGAGTAGATTGCACACATTAGTCTTGTAAATGAATATTTCAGTGTAAACACCTTCCCAGGCAGTTGCAGTCCAAGAACTTTGGTGCAGGCAGAAAGGTGGCGGGCTCTGCAGAGTGGCTGCCTACCAGACTGGTTTGGGGAATAGAGGTGAGGAAATGAAGATTTAGGTCTGGATGCCATCAGGCCAACCACTCAAGAAAAGGTAAAGGAAACAAAAATGGAGTTACACTAGGTATGCTAGTGTAAATATGACCTAGCCATAGCTCTCTGATTAGCTTTACAGTTTAAGTAGCTGTTCTCAAATGTTTGATTTCTATGTTATGTGAGAAACTGCATTTCACTGACATTTTTGCTTTTACAATTATTTTTGAGCTGTTAAAAAGTCTAGTTTGGATAAAAGGACAAAGATTTGAAGAGAGATGATGTTTTCCACTGAGAGTTGTATGAGGAACTGTTGAAGACTATATGAAGTCATAATGCCATATGGATTTGCTTAGACTGAAGGAATAATAATTCACATGTACACTTTATAGTCTGTGTGCTAAAGCTTAGCACAGCCTTCCTTTAAATCCTGACATGTGTTTTTTTCCTAGCAGAACAGAACCTAAATACTTGGTAAGTGGTGTAATGCAGTGGTAAAATGATAAAACTCATATTCAGCTAAAATTGTGCTTTACTGCCCTCTTGTTTCTTTTGGCTCAAGTGAGAAGAACAAAGAAAAAATGGAAAAGAAAGTATTAATGAAAATAGGGAATGGTGGTGCCAGACGGAGGATGTGACCTGTCAGAGCACCGATCTCAGGAGATTACTCTAGGAATCTCAGCCAGGTTGGCAGCTACTGTTTGCAGCTTCTTGCTCCAACATCACACAGAGGTTCCTAAAATCAAGCAGTTGGAGATTTTCTTCACTGAGTTTAAACTGACAGGATCCTGAGTCCTTTTAAGAAAAGTGTGTTTTCCAGCAGTTTCCAGGCACAATCTCATTTTCTGTTCTAGCACATGGTACATCGGTGATTGTGACTGAAAGGATTTTGCTTTAATTTAGATTAAGCAATGCGTGTCTGTCTGATGTGTATTATTATACAGCTGCCTTAGCTATTCCAAACTGGATTGGGCAAAAGTTTTGAGGAAAACTAAGGACTGACAGATGGATGTGAACTTTAAAACTGCTCCAAAGCCTGAGCAAGCCATAATGATTTTGTTAGGCTGTTCAGACCCTACATGACTAACCTGGTCTTTTCCACCATTAAGTGGAGGTGTATGACAGAAGGGGGAGGCAAAGGGGGTAGCAAAGTCTTGTTAGCGTGGCTTCACATGGCACATGAGCCTCGGGACTTGTGGTACATTTGTAATCCTGCGAAGCCCTGTTCACAGTGGACTAGAGGCCTCTCATTAGAGATCCAGTCCTAGGTCTAAACTTGCAAAACACATCTTCTCCCAGGCACTGATAGTACCTCTGTATGTAACAGTTGTCATGAAGTGTGCCCATTCTCCCCTACTCTGAACGTCACTTCCAACAAAAACAAGTTTCTGCACAGCAGTTACAAAAGGTATTTAAACACCCATTCAGCAGTTGGCGTTTAGGTCCTAAGCCCTTTCTGAAACATCCAGCCACTTAAGAAAACTGGGAACAGAGATATTTCAGGGGATATGTTATTGAAGACGTAATTTTAAAATAATCTGGAAAAGTGATTTTCCACATTCCTTTGTTAAGAATAATAATAGCTGCCTCCTGAGAGCTGATAATAAACAAGAGGGTATTGCACTAAGTTTTGTAGAAAAATGCCCTTGAGCTGCTCTGCTCTGGAAACTGAGCAGAAATCTCATGAGAATTGAATTTTTTCTCTCATGTCTGAATACAGACAGACTTAAGTTATCATGAGAGTGGTATGCATTTATCTATGCAGTGGTTTTAGAGGAGAACCATTTCCGTAGAGGTTAAGGAGTAATAAACTGAACAACATTGAATGGAGATATATATATATATATTTGAACCTCAGAAGTGGGAATATGACTCACTGAATAACATGCAGCTTTAAGTGGTTTGCCTTTATGCCTTTTTTTTTCTTTAGCCCTTCCTCTATCCATATATTCATGGTATATAGAGTAAGCTGAAATTACATTCCCTCATCTCTAAACCAACAAAAAAAAAAGTACATTATCAGTGATTTCAAGAAATTGTATGTTTTGATGCAACTTTTTATTTGTTAAGTATTAAAACAGATCAGTATTAGCTCTGGCTATGAGGCAAGAGAGGAGATGTATTAGGCTAACTTACGTAGCAGCAACTATGTCTAGGTGAAGAACAACATTTGAGCCTCTGCTTTGGCCCCCACAGCTCTACTATGAGCTCTGCACCTAAGCTGTCACTTTCACACTGTAAAATAAACCACTTAGTTCTGTTAGCTTTGGAGAGAGATCCTTTGACCAGCCTTGTTCTTTTGATAGATTTCACTCTTTGGGGAAAGAAGAAAAAGAAAGTAATTAAATTAGCAAGTTGGCTAGCTGCAGTGGAAAGGAAATAATGATGGGCTGTGCCCAGGATAGAAAAACACACCTATTTCATCTGTGCCTATTTTTGAACTGTCATTTACTTTGATTTATAACCATGGTTTTGAAATATTTTAATGAGGAGAATGTAGCTTGTTCCAAGATTTGAAATAGCACAGATGTCAAAGCCAATAAATATCACACCTTGAACTCAGACAATAAACCACATACACCAAGAAAGGGCCTGCATTTTTAATTAATTAGGCTTCTGCAGGAGAGAAACTGTTTCTGAAGAACTCCAAGGGAAGAGGGAATCTTCACTAAAATGCTGTCCTCTGGCCCATGACCAGAATGCTGCTTAGAAGAAAAGCATGTTTGCATGGACACTAGCTGGAAAGATTCCCTACTTGATTTTGACATGATACTTCATATTCGACTTCTCTGTGGTATGCATTTAAGTCCGGACCAAAAACAATTGCCAGACTTGGCACATAAGGTAAATTTACTTACAATGTGCCAGTGCTAGATCCACTATAAGTGTCCAAAAGAATCTTTATCTTATTTTTATTGAGTAAAGAGATAATTATCAGAAATCTTTGAAGTCAGTAGGAGACTTTGGTGTGGAGATTTAAGAGACTATGGTAAATGGACTGAGTATTTTTCATGCCTAGGTCACTGGCTCAGATGTGTCTAATACTGCACATAAGTCACTATTATCTCCTATTGTTTAAAGAGCAGCTGCTATGAAAAAGATTAGGTGATCTCTATTTAACTCTTACTGGGCAAATAAGCATATGTCAACTGACACTCAATTGGTAAAAAAAGAGCAAGCCAAACTGAATAAAATAAGAGCCCAAATACATGCCCCTTTCATTACCAAACCTCTCTTTGTACTACTGGAATGTTTGCATAAGCTTTATTACTTTCCCATTTCCAGACAGCACTCCAACCTGAGCTGAAGAAATACCACAAGAAAATCTGTTCTTACTGAATTTCCAGATGCTTGAAGCAGGTTGGCCTGGGAATTGCAGTGTATCCTTCAGATCTCTTCCCTTCTTTTCTCTTTACAGCTCTCATGATCCTGGTAGATAACCACCTTCCAGATTTGGGAAGCAACATAGATACCATCCTCACACAGATGCACTGTCTTTTGTCTACCACCTAGCAAGGGAGAGGGAGGGGGCTCCCAAGAGCTGCGTGGTAAAAAGATAGTAGATATTGCCCTTCCCTTCCTTTATCCCCCAAGCAGTTCCCAGGTTTAAGACTGAGCAGACACAGAGATGTTTCTGGAATGAGCAGAGAAGAGCTTCCTAATACACTAGAGATGAAAAATGTAGCTCCCAGAAAAGGGGTCAGAATCGGTGATGGAAAGCATGGCTTAAGCAGCAAGGCAGAACAGCTTGTTTTAAGCTGGTTAAAACAAGCAGTTTGGGAACTGGCTTTGGTTTCAACAGCCATGCATCTTAGCTCCTCCAGCTCAGCCTTTCCAGGAGGTCTTTTTTCTTTTTCTTTCCCCAGAGGAAAATTATGTGATGGCATCAACTATCAGGCTAAAACCCAGATCACCAGGTAAGTTCATGTTGATGACTGAGGTCAGGCTGGGTAGTCAGACACTGGGTCAGTGTCAGGATCAGTGGGGCACATGGCCAGGCAGGGTCAAGATCACAGCTTATCCTCAGCGAGGCCAAGGACTAGAGATCCTGCCTCAGCTCCAAGGAAAGGGTTGTCAGCCCTGGCTGAGTCCTCTCCACAGCACTGCATGGACACGCTCTCCCACTGCCACCATCGTGTTATATGCATATGTGAGAGAAAGAAAAGTTCATGCATGCTGCAGCAAAACATGACAAAGTTTGCAGTGGTCTGTAATTTCATGTGAGAGTGATGGTTCCACCACTTCTGGTGTCTCCGCCATTCCACCCTTGCCAAAGAACAAGCCAAAGAGCAGCACCATCAGTATTCCCTCTGCTAAGCATTTTAGCCTTCCTAAGATTAGATTTTTGGGTGTCTGAAAGATGTGAGCAAAAGTAATTTCAAACATTTATTTACATATTTGATTTAAATATTTCTTTCCACAGATTGCATAGAGATCCAGCCCTGTAACCACCTCAGAGCATGAGCGGGCAGGATTGTTCCTCACTCTTTCTTTCTTAAATGCTATTATTACTTTATTCATATTCTTCTGGATATTTTGGAAATAGAAGGAATCTACTCAAACACTCCTAGAGATGCACTTAAAGTGGTAAACACCCAATTTAGTGTCAAACAAGTGCTATGTAAAGCATGTGCAACATACAGACTTACAGGAAGCATGTGCATCACATGACGTTAAATCTGCGGCACATTTTTGGTGAATAAATGTCATAGAGATCTGATACCAGCTACACAAAGATAATTTCAGAACAAGCAAATCCTCAGGTGGCACAAGCAGGCGCTTTCCTGAAGGTTGCAGTAATAACGCTTGGGGCATAACACCACCACACTTCGCAGCCCTCCCCGCTGCACTGAGTCACCAGCATAATTCAGAGAAACACTGGTAAGGTGCTCTGCAAGCCTCCTTTGCCCACCTGCACAGCCTCCTCAGGTTATGCCAAGCTTTTGCTACCTGTCAACAAGTATTATTTAGAACTGTTGACAAATCACAACAGGAATTGCCTCCTGCCTTTAAAAAATGATATTCATTCAGAACTTGGCACATGCTTTCATGTTATTTCAGGAGTTACACTTCTGGTTCCAACTTAAAACCAGGAAAAGGAGAAGTGGAAATATTTTTTTAATAGTTGATCAAGAATTTTCAGACCTCAACATGGCTTCAGAATCAATCTAGCTTGCCAAATTTGGGATGAAGGTTTGAACCTGTTTAAGTTTCACAGGAATGAAAGGCATCACAGAGCAGTAGTTAGAACACAGAATATGAAGAAAATAATCAGAATTATTTCTCAGATACCAACCTGGGATAGTTGTGCACCCACGGAGAAGCTCTGAAACTGTCTTTGTTTCTAAATAGGTACACAGGAAATAATAAGTGTATTATATATAGTCTTATACTACAATTATACCTTGTATAATAAATGCAGTATGTTAAAATTATTATTTAGTACTGCAAACAAAAGACATGCTAAAGCTAGCTAAATTGCATTAAGGCCCAAATCCAGCTAAGCACTTAAGCACATGCATAACTTCAAGCAATAAGTATTAATGTCTCTCACATATACAATGTTATGCGTATGCTTAAGTGCTTAACTGGACTGCAGCCTAAATTTGCAAAAGCAACAAGGACTAAATCTCTATCCTTAAAGTTTGCACCACTGCCTAATATTCACTTTAATACGCTTTACATTCATAATTTTCTTTATATTTACAGAAAAAAGTGTTGTACTTTAATATGGTATTTGTGAGTTTGCGCATGTGCACATGCATGTGCATGCACGTGTGCGCAGTCGAGGCATCTTTTTTAAAACGCTCCCTGTCCTTCCTGATGTAATTATTTTCCTATTGATCAGATCATCCACATGCTACTGTATTTACTCAGACACCACCAAAAGACTTTTTTATTAGAATTTTCCCACCCAAAGGAATGCGCTGGCACAGATGTCGCCATTGCATTTGCAAGACATGCTGTAGCTGCACAGCCTCTAAGAGACCAAAAGGACACCAGTCAGCCCTGATCTGAAAGCTGAGCAAGTCCGTTAATGGGGTGCAGTGTTTTCAGCAGGGCTTCTGGTGTTACTTGCAGATAGCACAGTGCTCAGTGAAACAATCTCCCTTCAAATCACATCTGGATGGTCTTCCGCCACCTGGGAGAGCATGGAAAGAACGTAGGCGTCTTGATCAGTGGTCACGGGGACAGCCTGACATCATTAACTCTAGGAAGCCTAGATATGAACTTCTAAAATTCTTGAGATGAGAGCCATATTCAGGGCTACTATTTGGATGTGTGGCTTATATCCAAACAAATACTGTATGTTACTTAAAATAAACTTAACCAGAACTGGATTTTATTTTAACCATAATATGGAATTATGATTTGCATGGATTCTTGCTTTGAGTTTTCATATAATTTTAAAAAATGAAAGTAATGATCGCTTTCTCCTGTTTCTAGAGTTAAATGAGACTGTTCCAAAAGTTTCCAACAAAGATGGGTGTGTCTCAAATGACTATGAGTACCAGTTTAGTTTCACTAAAGGCCCAACTCTTAGATATTTATCTAAAGTTCCTCTGAATTAGTCAGATCTTCAGGCAACAAGCTTGTAGATGTCATAATGGAGTCTTTCTCATGATCAGTCAGCTTCTCTTCCTTGAATGCCCTCTGGAACCTGGAAGCATGATATCCTTCGGTGCCTAAATCATATCTCCCACAGGAGAAGGTCTTCATTTGAAAGTATCAGCAGCTGGAGAACTCACTGCCTCTCTATAAAGCATTCCATTTGCTATTTAAGTTTATTGTTAGAAAATTGCGACCTGTTTCAAAATCATGTGTATGTGAAGCATCATCTTATAATATTTCCCTTTGAGTTGAAAGCCTTGACAGTTAGTGAACTAATTACTCTTGTCCTGGTTTCAGCTGAGATAGAGTTAATTCTTATTCTGTAGCTGGTATAGTGCTGTGTTTTGGATTTAGGATGAGAATAATGTTGATAACACACTGATATTTTCAGTTGTTGCTGGGTAGTTGTAGCGTCTACACTCAGTCAAGAACTTTTCAGCTTCCCACGTCCTGCCAGGTGCACAAGAAGCTGGGAGGGCACAGCCAGGGCAGCTGGCCCAGCCTGACCAAAGGGACATTCCCCACCACAGAATGTCAGGCTCCCTACAGAACTGGGGAAATGAGCTGGGGAGCAGGATTGCTCCTCAGAAACAGACTAGGCATCAGATTTATTTTTTTATCTTTTTCCTTCTGCATGTGGTGAGCAATTGCATTTGTGCATCGCTTGGGTTATTATTGTCATTATTATTATTATTACTATTATTATTATTATTGTTGTTGTTGTTGTTGTTGTTGATACTACTATTACTGTTCTCTTCCTTTGAAATCCTACTAAATTGTCTTTATCTCAACCTATGAGTTTTTTTCTTTTCTCCTTCCCATCCTCTTGCAAGTTGTAGAAGTGAGCAAGTGGCTACATGGTGCTTAGTTACTGGTTGGGGTTAAACCATGACATCTCTCCATGAAGGTACTTTAACCACATAGTTTCCCGATCAACCCTTTCTGTGCATTCTTTTCAACCTTCTTTCATTGTCTCCTCCCAAACTCTCTTTCTAGCTGTTGTCAAGAGAAGAAAATATTGTATTAATGATATTTTTAGTTTCTGAATTAGAGAGTGTTCAAGTAACACTTGATATCACCAACAGGTTAAAAATTTTGCCTTTTCACTTTTTCCACCTGATCAAACCTGTTTTTATGACACACTTCATAAATTCATCCTACCATCATGTTTCTTTTTAATCTCCTCAATGAGTCAAAATCCTTTGAACCACTGCAGGTCAATGTCAGTCTCATTCTTTGTTACTTTGTGTATATTCACTCTTCATACTGAAAAAAAAAATAATAAAAAAATTACTATAGATTCAGTGGTAATCCTGATTCTCTCCTTGAATTTCTTTGGCAAAATTCTTCTGTAAATTGAAATATAATTGGAAGGGAGAACAATGGGCACAAAGAAGGAAAAAAGCCTTTTTATTAAGGATGTTTTTACCAATTGTAAGAAAAGAATAATCTTTTCTCATTCCTTTTTCTATTGTGGAACAATCTATGATCAGGTAAGGAAGAACACTCATGCTCCCTTTGTAATTCCTTATTGTTTCATTGGTATAAAACATTTTATGATGGTGTTGACAAGAAATGGATCTAAGCATATACTGAAAGGTCAACTTTGTTTAATATTTAATAACCATGTTTTGGCATCAGGCGTTCCTGTAGAAACAGTCACAGTGCTTTGTGAATCCAGGTCAGTTCAGGAGCTGCAGGGTAATGATAATACCTCGGTGGTCTCTGTGGCTCCATTTCAAGTAATGGTCACTTTAAGCTTATTCAAAGGTCATGTGATAGAGTCAGTATTGAGAAATTGGACTACTCAAATAAGCAAGATTTTTCATCTTATTTAAATACTCTGTGCTTTGGGGTAGATCACAACTGGAAAACTTTGTTGCCACATTTTCAATTAACTCTTTTAGTCTTCACTGAAACACAGAAATCGAATAATCTATTAGAAAAGTCTCCCAGAAGTCTTGGCTTCATTTTTTTTTAACTGAAATTTGATTATATTCTTATTGTTTCCATTCCATTTATGACTTTATTTTATGCCTGTGTCCAAAAGCACCATTTAGAATAATGATGCATCTGTTAGATACCCAATCCAAGATGAATCTGGAAAAGAATTTCCATAATAAATCTACAGCTACAGACAGGTCTTATTTGAGCTTCTTTGTCCTGAGGGCGTGACAAAAAGTCATGCTAACACTTGTAGAGGATGTTCTTGTCAAAATGCACATATCTTAACTCAACTCCCACCCATGCTGTGTGGATAGATGTTGTGAAACACTAGTACCTTTCATCACAGGCAAGTTTCTGATGCAAATAACTGAAGGGCATTGGAATTTAGAAGAGGGGAAGTGAAGAAAGCAAGAATGAAGAGATGCCTCAGAGATACTGAAGAAGACCAGATGGAAAAACATTAAAAGTTATTATCTCTACTAAAGGGATTAGCGGAGCCACTGGTCAGCACCCATATACCACTAGTATCATGACTGTTCTGTGGCTTGATTGCTCAGAAATGCTGTGTTTTTCATATTTCTTTTCATGGTTTTAAGGCAAGGAAATAATAGAGATCACAGATATACTATCACACCTGAACTCTGCAAAGAGTGACACTCCTAAAAATTGATGTATAAACAAATGGAAATTTGTACCTACTGAAAGGTTGAATAGGAGGCATTTCCATAAACCTCGAAAATGTGATAGATTATGGTTCAACAAAGATTGCAGTTTGGCATTTTTTTGTATGAACCATTTTGCTCACCAGTGACTGTGATAATAAAACATTCCTACAAAATGTTAATATCAAAATATTCATTTTAGAAGACAACAATGCCAACTTTCATAGTTATTAAAACTAAATCAGTAACAAAATTCAAGAATGTTTGTATTTGCAGTTTAAATAACGTTATCAAATAAACAGATAAATGGATCACTGAGGAACAAAAATCCAGACTACACAGAATAATCTGTAGCTTCTATAGATTGGTCAATAAGTATAAGAACTTTAATTTCTTCCTTCAGGTGTTTTAATTACAAATGCAAAGGACAAATGCAAAGAAACACTTCTCTTTTGGGCAAAACGAAGCCTTTCTCATTTTTCAGTGTCCAAGACAAATGGTCTTGCTAATTTACAAACTCCTGCCACTACTTCTAGCACAGACATACCTACAGCTGCAACCTCCTGCTCCTGGAAGACATTTACATCTTACACCTTTTTAATCTAACCACAGCCCAGGACAGCAGTATCTCTCTTGCTTGGTTTTCCAACTAACAGGGCTTATTTTAGGATTATTTTTCCTGCTGTATAAGAAACATAGAAATATGTCAGTCAAGAAAGACCTTAGTCAAAAAGTTTTTATTGCTTTTATGTCTCTGAGCATAAACAAGGTAGCATTCATAACTGGCTGCAAAATGCAATTTGCATGAGTTCCGATCTTCTGATTGAAAAAGTCATTTGCACTCTCTCCCCCTGGAGCTCTGAAAATGTGATCTGTGTAAATCAGTAGCCAAGAAGGTGAAAAAAAAAAAAAAAGGAGGGGGGCAAATTTACATGATTTGGGTTTGCATAGCAGTTATTTCACTTACATGGTACTTAGGGACGTGGTTTAGTGGGTAATAGGTGGTGGGGGGATGGTTGGACTAGATGATCCTTGAGGTCACTTCCAACCTTAATGATTCGATTCTATTCTATTCTATTCTATTCTATTCTATTCTATTCTATTCTATTCTATTCTATTCTATTCTATTAACATGTAACTACCTCAAAAGATTATCTAAGGTAAGCTTGTGAGTACTCATGAGCCTAGGGGTAATGCTTTGCAGTGCCTTTGGGAATACCAAGCAGTGTATATTTAGATAAAGGTTCCAGAGCCTTCACAGAAATTCTATACACTATTCTCTTGGTAATTAGTTTTAGATCCGCTTTATCTATTTCCATTTGGAGCAATTCTTTTGACTGGCACTAACAACTTTCATTGTTGTGATTACAAGTAAAATCTTAAGTATCAATTACTTTTGTTTAGAACTGTAAAAATAAAATTAAACTTCCAGTAAAAGTTCACAACATTGAAAAGATAATATTTTACAGTGCTGTAAGTTTACTAGAGATATGTGACTTCCAGCAATAACAAAAGGATTAATTCTCTGACTCAGACAGTATTTTCCAGTCCTAAATTCCTATATTAGAGATCTTTATACAGTAAAAGCAATGTGTATGTTGTGAATTTAACCTTATTACCATTACGAATCATTCAACTAGAGAATCTATAAAATGTTACTTGCTGAAGAATGATTTTCTGTCACAAACTTAAATCAAAATGACAGTTTTTAAATTCAATACTTTTCAATTGTTTTCACAGTTTAAAATTGAAGAAAACTGTATATTTATTAAAACAATTTAAAAGATTATCCACTGAATTTCTCAAACATATCCATTTCCGTGCTCATATTTGCGCATGCGATTATCACTACTGCAAGTAGAATATGCTTTACATGTAGATGCTGAATTTACATCCAGACCAAGCAACAGCCTACTCAAACTGCACGTACAAATAGGTTCAAAAGCCATTTCTCATGTGAAAGTTTAATATAATTTAATATCTTTTAGAGGTATTTGACATGTTTTAAAAGGTGTGGGGTTTGGTTTGGGTTTTTTTCCTGTATTTACTGGAATTCTTTTGACTGAATTAAGGTGGAAGCCAACAGGTCACGTCTAGTCATGGACGCTTTCATTTATCCATTGGCTGACACAGGATGAGAAGCAGCTGATCCTTAGCTTCTCATCCCAGCACATCTTACAGTTTCTTTTGTTCTCTGAAAACTAGATAACATTTCTCCAGGGGAGTTCTCAATTTTTTTCCCCTAAATGATTTGCCAACTATTTTGCCCACTGCAGAGGTCTCATCCAATTTAATATAGCACATTCCCTAACTCACTGTCAAGAACGTGTAGCCAACTGAAGTCTTGAAACAACAGAGGAATAAAAATTGCTTTGCGATTTTTATTTATCTTTCTTTTTTCTTTCCCTTTTTCTTCATCGTCTGTTTTTACAAGGCTATAGAAGACAATAAATAATTTGGCTGCTGGTATAAACCTACACGGATGGAAGAACTTGGATTTAAAACAAATCAAAACATTTTCCAATAATTCAAATGTTGTGCCAACAGCAGGAAGAGCTCAAACAATGATTGCTCTAGTTCACCCTCCCTATAACCAAAACAGTACTGACACTAATCTCAAGGAGGATAGATCAGATAAATGATGAGGAAAAAAATTAAACACAATAAAAAGATTAACTAAAAGGTGATAATTGTTTAAATGTAATTGTTTTGCAGATGACATATCTCCAAGATCAATTTTAACATTTTCAAAATTACCAAGAGAATACAAAACCCAAATGTAACATCCACTCTTAAAACTCTTCAATAGTTCAACTGAGCTCAAAAAATTTATTTTGTTGGAACATATAAATTCAAGTAAATTAGATTAAACTCAGAACACAGAAGTATGCTATATGTGGGCTTCAAGTATAAGACAAATCAACAAAAACAGTCTCTGGTAGTATTGCAGAGATGTTCAGTTTATACAGACGTTAAAAATCACAGTTAACTCATCACTGAACAGGAACTGTATGGAATCCAATCCATAAGCTGTTTTGTTTTTACATATCAGAATGTTATTAGATTATTAAATTTTTGAGTCTATGTTTGACATATATATGCAGGTAAGTATGTGTCTAGTGCAGACTTTTATCAATTGCAAAATGATTTCAAGACCTCAGTAATATTTTGCATTGCACATGTAATCTGGGGAAAATACACTAATCTCTTCCTTCTTTAGTAAGTTTCAATAGATACTGTTGAGTAATGGAACAAAAGTGCTTAGGAAAAAGTGTTGCCCTCAGATTTTCCTTGTATTCCATGAGAATTGTATCGTCATGTCAAAAAGTTGGCTCCCACATAATGCCACATTGAACAAAAGGGCGGTGTGAGGAGCCAGGGTGAGGCTGGGATTGCTTGCAGAGTTTTGTTTCTCCTCCCTGGGCAGCTGCCCATGGCATTTGTTCACCCGCCGCATAGATGTTGTGAAAGACTGTGATATGTTGAAAGGATGTTAACCTCAAAGATGATATCTGAGCAACTGTCAGTGTGCTTTCAAGCACACTGCAATCAACAGAGAGGATTTATTTTAGAGACATGATAAGGGTGGGGCTGACTGCAGCTTTTTGTTTAAAATGGTCAGAAGATTGCTATGGCAGTGACTAGGGCAACAGCAAAAACAAGAAACCAGCCAATATAGCATGTACATATATTACATATACTACCTCTTTTACATCAGCTGATATGGCAGAGCTTCAACTCCCCTAATAGCTTTTCCATTTGGCCTGTGGAAACTTAGTCAACCTTAATTTCAGATGGAGTGAACACCCGTTTCAAGGGTTCAATTCAACTACCACAAGCAGGCTAGTGCAAAGGAGATTTACAATATGTTCAAACTACATAATATTCCTGGAAACTCACACTAATGTCTTTAAGTAAATGGGCAATAGTTAAGATTTTTATATATGATTTTCAGGTCAGCAGGTGCCCGGAATTTTAACACTTTCTCAGGTAAAATGAACAGTGAGAAAACTGTTAAAGTTCTCAATATCTCTCTCACCACCCCAACTTTTTGTTGTTGTTGTTGTTTCCTTATTTATCTACTTTTGGTGAAGAAAGCACAACAATGATAGATACACTCAGAAAAGGATTCTTAGAGAATGCCATGCAAAATGAGCCTCCTTAGCTGGCTTTTTAAAGATTTATTACAATGTTCAACTCTACCAACTGATTACGTTACTTATCAGATAATAATTTATATATTTTTATTTCCTTTTATTTAGAGTTCTGGAACCACATCCCTCTAATTTGTCATTATTCAATTCTAAAGAATTTGTCTATTATCCACAATTTTGGTGGAAAATAATACTTTCTGATAATACTTTTGGAATGGATGATTGAGGGTTTCTTAGAAGCCAAAGAAAAGGCAAAAAATAAATCACACATAAGTTTTGCAAATTTCAATTAAGTGAAACATAAGGTGAGAAAAATGAGAAGATCTGGACTCACTGAGGACCAATGTCTTTCAAATTCAAGAGCCTTTTATTTTGACATATTTGTGTGTTGACTCATACACATTTACCAGAATGGAAGTCTCTTAGCTGGTAATGGGAAAACTTAGAAGGGAAGATTTGTGACAGGTATCTCTTGCAGCTCATGTACAAGTAAGTAATGACATTGGTTTTCTACCAGTGAAGTATCTTGCTATCAGAAAGCATAGGGCCAGGATTCTCAAACCTATTGAATTTGGGTACTGAAATTGTGAAGTGCAAAGCCAGTCTGTATTAAGGTACTGTAAGAAATGCAAGTATTTTCAGGCAGCTAACTTGGGATTTTTGTAGAAATTAGTAAGTCTGTAATTTGGAAACACTGCTTGCTTTCATCTGTCTCCCACTCTTAAATGTAACTTTAAACATTTGTGGAAATGGGTCACTGGCTGAAATGTAATAGTTTTGCCAAAGATAGAAGTCAAACAAGGAAGACAGATTAAGTGTAAATTCTTGGGAGCTGGCAGAATTAACCAGAATTCTGTTTAATAACTCAATTCTGAAATTATTAATGACTTGTCCTTGCCAATCTAAAAAAAAAAAAAAGTTTGTAGCTGTGGATTTCTTCTAAAGCCATATATCTTATTAATTTTAATACATTTTCAGTGTAATCAGTCATAATACAATGGAAAACTCATTGAACATAAAATAATCCATAAGGTGCTATATGGATTTCATTTCTTGAGAGAGAAAATTAATAAGGAGGCTGCTCTTTCAAGTTGACTGTTCCATAAGGGTGAAATCATCAATTTAGAACATGGACAAAAAATCAAAGCACGTCTTATTTTACAGACGTAGTAAATTGGGATTAATCCTTGCTCCCACTGATGTCAACAGTAGATCGCTGCTGACTTCAGCAAGAGCCTAATCAATGCTGCAGTTTGGGACAGTAAAATGCAGTCTCCTAACTGCCCCTACAGAACAATACTACTGGACTTGGAATATCACCTTGTATGTTCCCTGGATTGAGATTCTTTGGCTTTGAGGAGTCAGCTGTGTAAATAATGCCAGATCTATGTACTACATTTGGACATACTAAAAAATTGAGTAACTAGTTTTGTATAGGTGTTGGCTGATCTGGTAGCCTAGATCTTCAGAAGCCTGTCACTCTTTCGTTCAGCAATTACAGTTTTTCAAGGGAGTGTTTTTCGAGTGAATAGTTTTGCACCTGCAATAAGTTACTTCAGTACTGTGAACACCATTAGCTGAGGGAGCATGTTTGCCTGTGTATGTCTAAGAAGCCACCACATCCCAATTTGAAATGCACATTTGTCTGTGATACACAAGTGCTCTTATGTTTTTGTTTAGAAATTAATCTTATACATAGATTTATATTAATATATTAATTTTAGGCATATAGAATCATAGAATTATAGAATACTTTGGGTTGGAAGGGACTTTTAAAGGTCATGTAGTCCAAGCCCCCTGCAATGAGCAGGGACATCCTCAACTAGATCAGGGCCCTGTTCAGCCTGACCTTGGATGTTTACAGGGATGGGGCATCTACCACCTCTCTGGGCAGCCTGCTCCAGTGTGTCACCCCTCTCATTGTAGAGAATGTCTTCCTTATCTCTAGTATAAACCTACCCTCTTTTAGTTTAAAACCATTATGTCTTGTTCTACAGCAACAGGCCCCGCTAAAAAGCTTGGTTCTGTCTTTCTTATAAGCCCCCTTTAACTATTGAAAGTCTGCGATAATGTCTTCCTAGAGCCTTCTCTTCTCCAGGCTGAACAACCCCAACTCTCTCAGCCTGTCTTATAAGAGAGGTGCTCCAGCCCTCTGATGGTCTTCGTGGCTCTCCTCTGGAGTCGCACCAACAGTTCTGTGTCCATAATAAACCAGGACTTTAGGATTTATAGCTATTTTTTTTACTTTACAACTTTCTTTATAATCCTTCATAAAATAGATATTATAGGATATTTTTTAATAATTCTCTCTAAGATTTCTTTTTACTACCGTTGTTGTTTATGAAGTCTGGGCTGCTTGCTCTTTCCCCTTTTCAGCAATGTTCAGTGAAAACTCACTGACAATGAAACATTTGTATTTTTATAATATAATGATATTTCTGCACTGGCGAATTGTCAACACCATGTAGGTCAAAACTGGCAAGACAGAATGGGTTCTGTTTTAAAGTCATCATTGGTTATAAAATTAAGGTGCTTTGAATGGAAAAGACTGGTGACAAAAAAAAAAATAAAGCAAGGTTAAGCTTTTTGTAAAAGGATTAGATTAACGTAGAATATTCAGATAATAAGTAAAACTGCAGTCCAATAACAATGGCAAACTAGGAGAATGATCTAGAAAATATTTTCTCATAGCATTATTTCCTATTCACACAGGTAATCTCTTAGAAGTGAGAGCTTGTTGAAAGCTGGTTGCAAGAAAGCTAGTAGAAAGCTAATTTTATTTTTCGTTGGAATACAAAACTGTTATTCTTATTCCTAATCAAAAGATATAAGGACTATTTCCTTTTTATATATACAAGCATATATATATATATGTATGTACTTTGGGTTAAAGACCCAACAAAACCCAATGTTTCTGCGTCCTATTTTTTTTCTTTTCCTCTTTCTATTTCATGACCAAAATAAAAATTAAAAAAAAAAAAAAGAAAATGGAGAAAAGGAAAGAGAATGGTTTTTTTCATCTTACACTTACGCTGTAAAAGTACTGAGCAATTTGTATGGGAAATTTTAAAATATTTGCTTTTTTTTTTCCCCTCTAAAAAGGGAAATGTACTTTTCAACCTGATAAGTTCATAAAACTTTTTATAGAAAGCCTTTTATAGGATCAAGCTCTAAGTGTTATTTAAAGAAGAAAATTCAAGAAACCTAGGGCAGTCTTCCAGTTTAAGTTAATTTCTTATGTTGTAGTTCAGCGAGACCAGCAGTCTAAGAAAGTAACCAAGAAACCCCTTGTGACTTGAATAAGACTCAGCAAGGCTTCTTCAATGCTACGGGTTTTATTATGTAGTAGAACATTCTGAGAACAGAAATGCTCCTTCTTGCTAGCATTTAAGTCAAGCAAAGAGTTTTTGTTGCAGGCATCCCTAGTGACAGCAGCACTTTTCAATGCTCACAGCTTTATCCACCAGAACCAGTGACTGCCAACTTGGGGCTGACTTGACTACAGTGCATGTATGATGGAGCATGCCTCATGGAAACCGTATGGCCTGTTACTGCCCAAATCACCCAACAGTCCCAAAAGGTCCTCATCCATCCCTTCCTGGGAGGTCACGTACTGAGGAGGTCCCCAGCAGCTGAATACAA
The DNA here is from genome assembly GCA_013399095.1 of Psophia crepitans. Classification (NCBI taxonomy): domain Eukaryota; kingdom Metazoa; phylum Chordata; class Aves; order Gruiformes; family Psophiidae; genus Psophia; species Psophia crepitans. The sequence continues at coordinate 1,137,394 of VWZZ01000543.1, forward strand.
AACCTTCTGCAAGCACATCCCGGTTCTGACTCACCACAAGCTTTCACTTCTATTCTGGAGGGTCTGGAGCACTATGGGGCAGTGCAGGTCAGGTTTATGGGATTTTATACTGTTTGAAGAAGAAAATTAGCGTAGAAGTTTGGCCTCAGACCCAGGCATGATATGTAACTGGGTACAATAACAGAAGACTTTTCACTTCAACCTGCTTCAAATCCTAAACCACCACCTTTCTAAAGACACAAAGTCCAATGTAGGCCACAGAAGCTCCCTTTTTTTTTTTTTTTTTTTTTTTTCATTTTTAGCAAGTGTTTCNCCCCAAAAGCTCCCTTTTTTTTTTTTTTTTTTTTTTTCATTTGTGTGCACCGCCTTTTAGGAGAGACAGTCGTATAGGCATCTGCTCTCTCACTCATGTTTTCTCATCCTGTCCTGGGTTCTATGCTTAGCAGGTGAAATGGTTTTCATCTTAGCAAGGGAATGGGTTGCACAAACCACTTGGTTAAGAAGTGAAGGCAAAAAAAATTGTTTTTCTGTGGAGAAGCGAAGTTATTTTACACAAAAATTTTCTCCCCTGTTTATACTCAATATCTTATTACTGCATGCAAATAAAGCATAAGTAATTTCTCTTTTTGTTAATTCATGGCATTTGCCTAGAGAATCACAGGACAATTTGAGTTTAAAGGATCCCTTGGAGGTCTCTACTCCAAGTTTCTGCTTGAAATTTTGAATGTTCCGAAGTCAGGTCAGGTTGATAGGTTTTGAAAATCTTCAAGGTAATTTGGAAATTTCACAGACTCTCTGGGCCCCTGTTTCAGATTTGAACTACTCTCACTGTGGAAATTTTTTTCCATACATTCATTCTGAATTTCTCTTGCTCCAGCTTGGGACTGTAGCTCCTTATCCTTTTAATGGAGAACTCTGGGAGGAAGTTGGCTCTTTCTTCTTTTACACCTTCCTTCGGGTAGGATCATGACACAACATTACAACTTGCATGTTTATCCTGTCCCACTTTCTAATCCTGCTGAAGAAATCCCAAAGAGAGTTCTGTCATTCTTCAGTTTACCTTCACCTTTCAGGCTTCCAATGGTCCTTTTTCTTCTATTCAGCTTGTTATTCTTTCATGCCTCTCTCTTCCCTCATTGATTACTTGGCACTGCCTTATTTCAATTCCAACATCCAGTTCCAATAAACACAGGGGAAACTTCAGGTTGAAGCAGAGTCAGTTAAAAGATTTTTTTCTCTGGTTTGTCACCTTGTATCAATTTTGATACATGATTCACTATAGAGATACACATCCTGCTAATAATGGAAATAGAATTAGTCACCCACAGTCATAAATTAAAAAGAACTTCTTAAGGGTGTGAAGAGACTTGAGAAAAAAAGGTCAAGGTAGTTCTAAAGAAGGAAAATACTACACATCCACAAATTCAAAATTAACTTCTTTCTTCCCCTTCTAAAAACATCATGATGTTGTCTAAAAACATCATGAAATATATTTCCATAACTCTAACAAGAGTCCCTATAAGCAAAATGGGTTCTTTTACCTATTAGCATTTACAGGGACTTGGACACAGGACATTTTGTTTTTAGGTAGGTATGCTTTATATGTTCAGAATATTTTAGCAACAACAACAAAAAAAAAAACATAAGAAAACTCCACAAAAATCTCAGGAATAAGGCTGATCATTTATCATTTAAATTCTATACTGATTTCAAAATAGTTCAAGTTATGTATGCATTTCAAACTTTCTTTTAGAGAAAGGTTTCTTTGTATTGCCTTGTTTTTAGCTAAGAAGTCTTGAAAATTTAGTTAGAATTTCTCTCTTTCAATTAGGTTTTTTGTTTTAAATATAAATACTAGTTAAAAAACATTATCTTTTTTCTTTTGTATTGGGATGACAATGAAAGGTGCCTACATTATGTGTTTCATAAACTGACCTTAAATTTGCATCTTAAGATTAGTTTTTAACTCACCATTGTGGTAGAAAATGTAAATATTATGGCCCTATATGCTCCTAGAGTGCCTGCATGTTAGTTCTCTAATGTTCAGTTATTAAAAATGAAGTAGTTTTAACTGTCACTGTTAATTCAAAATTGTTAATTTTACCTCTGATTTATTTACAATTTGGGTGATATTTTGATACGAAACTGTCTACAGAAGAACTTTGAGCAAAGACCTTAACACGTAGTTTTGTAATTTCTTAAAATAACATTTTCAACTAATAAAAATACTACTTTTATCAGATATGTTATGAATGGATTTGTCATCTGCACTTCTGGCAAAGAAACTTTTGAACTTTACACATCTGTTGTCTAGTTCATCCAACAAGTGAAGGCAAATAGATCTGCTACCTGTTTATATAGTGTGTGTATAGTTTAAAAATTCCCACCAAAACTGTGTACATCCTTCAGTCAAACATCAGGAGTTGAAATGGCCTTGCATCTAATAAAGATTGAATTGGAAGGAGAGATATTTCAGTTCCAACCTTTGTATTTTTCTCCTCAGGCTGGGAAGATTTGGGAGAATATACACTCAGTTTCAGAAAAAAAATTTCAACACACATTTCAGCTCCTGCTTGCAGCTCTGGTTTTCTCCAGGTTTGCACTGACAATTATTTTCTTCTTCCTGAGAGCTGCTGACAGAGGATAAACCATATTTAACCCAGGGTAGTGGGGCCAGATTTTCTTTATCTAGCTTTATGCCATCCTAGCCATGAGCCAACCATCTCAATTTGGGATGTGAAAAACAAATAAAGATAAACGATGTCATCGGTAATTTTAAACAGACTTTCACTATCTCATCAAATGAAGGTCTGCTGGCTTCTTAAGTGTAATTTCTTTTAAGTGAGAAAGACTTTCTCATTTTGATCTCTTTCCTTAAAACTGTGTAGCTCTATTGAACTAAGGTTTGCAATTTCCTCTCTGGGTCCCCTTCAGTTCATCCTCTGTACTCCTTTACCCACTGTCGTATTGTCGTTTTCCCTCTATCCTATTGCCCCATCCCAATGTATGCCCTTTATTCCCAACCTCGTGCCAAGCCCTCGGCTGAGATGGGGTCAGACCTTTCAGCTGTGCTTTCTGGGGGCAGCAGTGGAAACTCTCACCCTTCGACGTCCCCTCCACTCACACGAGGTGTGCTCGGGCAACTGCAAGTGTACCTGCTGCTCCAGAGCTCTCAGCGGGAGGCAAAAAGCACGTGAGAGTTGTTTTCTTGCTAAGTTTTTGTGATCAGCAGTGAAAGGTTTTGTTTCTTTCTCAGCAAAAACCTGTCAAATTTTTCTCCCCAAAACTGAAATCCAAAAAGCATCCTGCTGAGCAGCTGTGAATTAAGTATAGCACGGGGTCCAGGTTACAGACCAGGGTGCTACCAGGATTTATCTGCCACAAAAGGCAGTATTAGTCACTGGATATACTGGCTAGTAGCCAAAGTAAGAGGTTATTGTGAGTCTGTGGCCTAGAAGGCTTACTAAGGATTCCCCACACCGGGTGTTATCGTTAGCATGACTGCTGTACTCTGCAGTCATTAGCATGGGCAGTGCGCTGGATGCTGTACAAACATAAACCCAGAAGGTGAATCCCACCTTAAAGAGTTCCCCTCTAGAGAAAACCATGGAGGAAGGGGGATAGTCATAAACTTCAGACAGTAAAGGAACCAGAAGATGATACTCCTTAGCACCATATGGCAATGCTCTCACCTGCTTAACTGCTGCCAATTCTAGGAGGAGATGTAGCATAGAAAGGTCTTGTCCTCACACAAGTACAGCCATGATTTTTAAAGGAAGAGTGTTTTCTGGCCAGCTTCCCCATGGCATGTATTTACTCTGTGCCAGCTGGTGTTAACTGAAAAGCTAAGTCACCCCAAATACCCCAGTAAATCTGCCTCTGCCCCCCACATAATTTTAAAGTACTGGTTACTAAAACAAAATGTTCCTTCTTGGTGGGCAGCACATGCTGGATGCGCTTTGACTTCAGTCCAAGCGTGAGCATAGGCATGCACTTGAGGTCATCATGCACTTGGACCCAGCACAGCCCAAGTACTTGCCTGCTTTTAATTCAGCAAGGGAACAGCCACAAACATGCACCAACTTCCAGAGGCACCTGCTCTAAGGCATTAAATCCACTTGAAATGGGGAGGGAAGAACAGCAATGGCACAAGGTCTGTCTCTTGGTTTTGGTTTATGGCAGCAGCAACAAAAAAATGTAACTGCAAAATATAAGGCTTTTTGTTCATCTCAGATTTTGTTTAATGGTTTAATTTTGTTTTAATGGTTCAAGAAGATGTATTCAGTTACACAGCTCTAAATTAATTTGATTTTCTATACAATTCTTTAACACTGGACACTGAATACAAAATTAGCCACAAAACACCAAAAGAAATAAAAAGCTACTGGGGAGAAATAGTAAATGGAGATCAGATTCCTTTTTTTACTCTCTATATTTTTTCATATCTTTTTATATAAAGATTTTGAAACACTTAACCAAGTTGTCTGTTGAATATATTTATGCTTTTGTTAATTTCTTCCATATGTTCCACACTATTTACTTTAAAATCTTTGCAGGCACTGTCTCCTTGTTTTTAATTTTGTCCTTTCAAAATTATACTCTTTTTTCCTTGTCCAGATGAAGTTCATCCTATTCCCTATCAGAACCCTAAAATATCTTTTTTTTTTTCTTTTTTTCTTCATTTCATAGAATCATAGAATTTCTAAAGTTGGAAAAGTCCTCTAAGATCAAGTCCAACTGTCAACCCAATATCACCATGTCTACTAAACCATATCCTGAAGTGCCACGTCTACACACTTTTTGCACACCCCAAGGATGATGACTCCACCACCTCCCTGGGTAGCCTGTTCCAATGCCTGGAACCATAAAATCATAAAAGATGATCAGAATCATAAAAGATGATTTCACTGTCTTCTCCTCTGTAATGTATTCTTTTGTTTTACAGAACAGGTTCCTCTTTCTTCCCTCAAATTTAAAAGAAAGTTTAATGCCATTTCACTCACCTCAGCTTTCTGAAAATTCAAAATTGCGCAAAAAAAAAAACCCCAAACAGGATTTGCAGGAGTCTCTTCCCTTCCATTACAGTGGGGCTCATAGGCACGGTGCTGGAAGAGCCGTCTGGCAACTGGCTCGTGCCCAGCCAAGGCAGGTTCCTATCTATCTGTATCCATGCAGTCAGGGCTGCCCAGGGACTCATCCTCCTCTATGACGGATGTTAAGTGTTTGGGTTTTCACTGAAGCGCTCTTCTGCACAGACAGAAACCCTGCTCTTGTCAACAGGGGGTAAAACAAGGGCAGTTTTGAGCTGTCAATAATTTACAGATGACTGACCTGACCCTAAAATCAGAGAGACTTATCCAACCTGGCCTTGAACACTTTCAGGGATGGGGCCTACACAACTTCTCTGGACAACCTGTTCCAGTGCCTCACCACCCTCACAGGGAAGAATTTCTTACTAACGTCCAACCTAAATCCCTCCTCTTCTAGTTTATACCCATTACCCTTTGTCCTGTCACTACACTCCCTAATAAAGAGTCCTTCACCAGCTTTCCTTTAGGTGCCCCTTTAGGGGACCGTTATTGGCCTTGCTCAATAAGCAAGCCATACAAATGCCTTAAGCTTTAGAAAAACCTGAAGAACCTTATTGAAATCAGCTCTTTCCCCACTCCTCAATTTCTTGTTTTTCACGCAGTAGAAGTTAGAATCCCATTAAACATCTCTCTCATCATCATTGAGACATGTTGTTTGTGGGTTTCATGACTAGAAATGTAAAAGTGCACTAAACCGAAATCAACAAAGGGAATTTGTGACACAACTGAGTCCAGCTTTTCCATGAGGCATCTGGTAGTTCATATCTTCCCTAGCCAGTCTTCCCTGTCTACTTTGTTTTGTAAAAAAGCTTGCCGAAGTAAGTCAAGATAAAACTGGCACACAGTTCTTCTTTGCTTATTTTTCCTCTTTGTCTTAAGCCTTCAGTACAAATTGTACTTAAGACAATGCCAAATACTACCAGGCTCAGATGGTGTCACCCATACCCTCTATCCCTGTAACTCTTTCACTCACTTTCTACATTTGACACCCATTTCAGAAGTCACCTTGAGATGTCATTCACATTTGCAGAAGGATGGCAGAATAACAGAAAAGTCATGCAGATTGACACTGTTAGAGGGAGAGGGTCTCTCAAAGATAGGTCTGTAGGTGAGAAACTGGCTTGTTGTGAGTCTGTAGATACAGTGCCAGCATCTAAAATACTCCATCATCTCTTCTAAAAGAGCCAGTAATTTACTGGCTTCAAAAGTAACAGCCTTTGTAGTACAGCCCTGCATAGAACATAAAAAAAAAAACCCACAAAAATACCCCAACTGGATAAGTTTTGCTTAAATCCCTTAAAAAAAAAAAAAAAAAAAAAGGTCAGAACAGCAGCAACAGTGTAAGGCAAAGTTCATTTAAGTTCAGTAGAACTTGTACCAGCTAGGATTTATGTACTTCTAACAAATATCTAAACTGTCATCTTCAGCAGGCTTTTAAATGAGTAACTAGAGTAACTCTCTAGCAGAAAAATTCTATTGCAGACCATCAGCTGCCAGTAAACTACTCACTCTTGCTCCAGGATAATGGAGCAACTGTTACATGTGACTGATATTTGCAAATTACATCAAAAGGGATAAAATTCTGGCATGCATGCTTTTTGTTACTGAGCTCAAGCATGACAGAATTTTACCAGTAATCTCAGTCTAGTTCCCAGCAGAACGAGAAAAATGTTCATTAAGACATGTCGTGGCAGATTGGATGTGACAGTCTAGTTGGCAGTCTTGCCAAGAAGGCTACAGGTGTAATGGTCAGTCTAAATGAATTTCCCTTTCCCTGGCTTCCTATATTAGAAAAAGAACAACTGATGAAATAGTATCAAGATCATTACCACCAGGATGCTACCATCATCAGTTTTAAAACCATACTGCAGAACCAAACTCAGTCTCCTGAACAGCAAGTTAAAAAACCTTATATGCCACTTGAGAAGTCACACGAAACATTCTGCGGTATAAATGAAAATCAGGTTAAATGGTGAAAAGTAATTTTTTTTTAATCTCCAGAGATATCTTTCTTCCAGAAGAACTGGTCAGACTCGTTCCTGTCATTCATGCAGTATCTTTTGCTACTTTTAAGTGTGGATTCTACAAAAGAAATGAAATTCAAACACAGACTCCTTTGAATTTCATCACAACTTTATTGTCCCACAAAGTAACACTGATTTCTCATTTTCAGTGTGATTGCAGAAGTTTTATCATTGTGTAGGAGGATGAATAAAGTATTTCAGAAATTACAGCAATCTGATTTAGTCATTGCCATCTCTATAAAAATTAAAAATACATTAAACGCATAATGTATTATTTACCAGGTATGGTTAAAACAAATGCACAGGCTTTGGAAAGACTGAAAACATGTGAATTTAATTACTTAAACTCTTCAGAAGTTTAACATGTCCATATAGCAGAAAATTTTGTCCAGACTATGCAACTGCTGCCAGATTTCTCCAAAATTTGTAATCTGAAAGATTAGTTGCTTTACATAAGAAGACGTTAACATAATAGAAGCAAATCTATAAACACTTCACTGTGGATATCTAAAGTGAAATTAATGTCTACAGTGTAATTTCTACTATGAAATACATCTTGTTTCGAGACAAAAGAATAAGGAGTCTGTTCATTGACACAAAGATGAGCTAAAATGGCTTGCAAGAAAAAATAGCTTGTCTAGAGAGAAACATTGTCTAGACCAATACGTGACTAACACCACCTACTCCCACACAACACAGACCTAACAGCAAGATACAGTGAGTTTCAGAGCTATGCTCAAAGTCCACCGAGGAAGAATAAAGGGGTGGGATTTATTCAGACTTGGAAAATGAAATCTTTTATGTTTTCACTACATATTTTCGTTTTGAGGTTGCTATCTGAGTTGTTGATAGTTTGCATCTCTGAACTTTTTGTGCCTGCACTGTAACTAATTGAAGGAAATGGGGCTAGAGGAGGGTCTGCAGGTCAAAAGGGGGGAAGGGACTCAAGTTCAAACCAGGAATGTTCAGTTGCCTTTTTGGCACAACGAATGTGTGGTTGCACCTCTTCTGCAGAAAATAAATCCTGATTTTTTTTTACAGAGTCAAGTAATACACAGCACGGCCATATCAACTAGTGGACAGCAGTACAAAACACGCTGGGAAGTGCCAGTCTGAGCTGGACCGCTTCCATGGCTCAGAACTGAACCTTCCAGAAATAGTTTCTGGATCTGAGAGGAGTCCCGGAGGGACTTTTTAGCACCAGGCTAGGACTCAATTGACAGAGCTACACACGGTTTATGAGTCTGCTCAATTCTCAATCTGAGAGTGATGTGTGTGGTGCCACATTGAGCATTTCTCTGGCAATGGCAGACCATTTGCAAACAGAGGTGTCATATAAAAGCACAGGAAAAAGACTTAACTTGTGAACAACATCTGAAAAGCAAGAGCTCATCGAGACAGTGCTTTCCCAAGCAGAACCTGCCATAGAGAGCAGCACATGGTCAGTCTGCATACATAACTTGTTCTCCTGACTTCGAGAAGGCACAGAGCAGATGAGCAGCATGTTATCACTCAATGAGCTGGTTTTATACAGTTTGATCAATATTTTCAAATCCCTATCATAAGATCAAAGTATCTAAATTTCAACTGGAAATACTTTGAGTAGATCATATAAAAATGCAACTATTCTTTTTAAAAAATCATTTCTGACCTTACTCTTTCAATTATAATGGCCTTAGGACCTCTCTGTGGCTGAGTGCAAGAGAGCACCTACATGCTATATTTGCTGGTTTATGAGCTGAATTACTGCAAATCAGTGTTATGATAAGAATTTATAATTACAAAAAGTATGACAATTATAACCATCATAACACAGAAGGGAGGTACTGTTGGTTTTCTTGATGTAAAGAGAATGATTTTTATGACAAAAATGGATTGCTGTTTAAGCTATCAAAATATATATTTGCAATGTCACATTCATTATAATGCTACAACAGTGGCATGTTACAATAAAAATTAAACAAAATCCAAATGAACCAAAGATAAGCCCATTGAAATTGGGGGGAAAAAAACCATCTTTGGTGTAATTTCAAAAGCCTCTGAGATCAAAGGAATGGAAAAATAAGCACATAAAGGAGATACTGAACTACTAATTCTCCTCTTTTTTCCCTAATCTTTCTGTTACTTCAGCATTTGAATTGGACAGAAGTATTAGTATTAACTCAGTGTTTAAATTGGATTAGAACATTCCTGACTTTTACAGAGTCCAAGGTAAATATTTTAAACGGGCTCTTATCAGAATCAACTTTCTTGATGGCATCGCTAATTTGTACATTTTTGTTCCGCTGGCCAAAATGCATCTGATTACCTCTAAACCATCCAGTGAGGAACAAACCATTCTTTAAATCTGTATCAAGGTAAATACCTTTTGGAGGGTATTTTAGCCTAATTTCCTGTGCCTGAGTGGTAATATAATTCAGAAGGAACTCCAGGTTTAACTGACTGAGGGTGAGGAAGTCTCAGATGTTTTTATTTGGTTTCCTTGCACTTGTTAGAGTGCATTGGATTTAGTCATGGATTAGTTTCATGCAGCTACATTTCTGCATAAAAACAGTTATGAAAAAGGCCAAAGTTCTCTTGCTAAACACATCTTAACACAGTGCTGAACAACTTTAAGGTTTACTTTCGGTGTTCTTGGTAACTATTTGTAGAACCCAGCAGAAGTATTTCCTGAAAAAAAATGATAAAAGTCTGATTTCCAGTAATATAACTTACCTCATGGAGGCTGGTGACAGGGGAGCAGACTCACTCTGGTGTCCAGGAATAAGGCTTTATGTCTTATCTGAAAGACTGTGTTGTCTTCCTTTTCCATAGCATATGGGATATTTGGCCAAAACTCTGTTTTGCTAAGGCCCCAAAGGGGAAGCATTTAAAGCAACTTGCAAACCTACAGTTGATCTCCTTACCCAGAGTCTTTGAGAGGCTGAAAGATGTTGTTTGCAAATGTTTCACCAAGCAAAGGTAAGAATCTTTCAGGTTCATGTCCACAGGATGCAGACAGTATGATGTAATCCAGATGTAACTCAAACCAGCACTTTTATATGGAAGGCCTGTTTTTCCTGCTGACAGAAAGGAAAAATAATTCACAGAGAAATCTGAGAACTATTTAACAGTTTAATTCCATGTGTTTTATTTTTATTTTTTTCCCCAGTAACCAGTCTGAACTTCATTGTACTGATATAGTCAGGAAATGCAATTGGTTTAGCTACATAAGTGACCTCAGTAAGTAAAGTTAATGAAGAATCACTCTTGTCGGCACTCAGACAAAAGCACTGCACTGGGACAAGACAATGGAAGAAACATTTTTTCTCCCAATCTACAACTCTCATGTAGGCTCTGGGAAACCAGCATCCTTTTTATTCAAGAGACACCAGTGAACTCTCTCCCTTCGTGGTTTAGGACCTATGCTGGAAAATTTGTCTCTCGTGCACGCCAAGTGCTTAACATCTGGAAAGCAAATAAAGGTGATGCAAAATACATTTATGTTATTTTTTTAAGCCAATGTAGTATTTACAGGGTAGGAACAGAACCATGCCTCAATTTTCAGGAATTTGCATTTACCAAGATCTTCTTTTACACTGCAAGTTATTACTTCTGTCCTGGGATACTGCACCACAAGTATTTTGATTTAAACAATTTATAGACACTATTGCCAATATTTTTTTCCCCACTAAGTTAATTGATTACGGTTGCTGTGCTATTTTGAGACCTCATGCAAGATGAGACTTCAGTGGGCTACATGCCCTGTTAAAAATGTCTCTGTAATGCAACTTTGCATTTTTCAGTCCTTTCCCTTTAAAGTATGAATTTTAAAAAAGTAAAACATACATGCACTGGCTCTCCATTGCCTTGTCTATTGCATAAAAAAATGGACAAAAAGGTATTTCAATCTTCTTTGAGCTTGCATGACTACATATAATAATAAAAAGTACTAACCTGTGGAGAATGACACTTTTGATACAGGCTGCTCAAAGACTCTTGTTTAAGAATGCACATTCCTGTCCTGTATTATAAATAATTGATATTGTCAATTGTTACTTGTAATTTTTTTGCTGTTGTTGTCAGTGAACAACACTTATAGAATCATTGAATCATAGAAAGGTTTGGGTTGGAAGGGACCACAATGATCATCTAGTTCCAACCCCCCTGCCATGGGCAGGGACACCCTCCACTAGACCAGGCTGCCCAAAGCCCCATCCAACCTGGCCTTGAACACTGCCAGGGATGGGGCCTCCACAGCTTCTCTGGGCAACCTGTTCCAGTGCCCCATCACCCTCACAGAAAAGAATTTCTTTCTCATGTCCAATCTAAATTCCCCCACTTTTAGTTTATACCCATTACCCCTTGTTCTGTCACTGTACTCCCTAAGAAACAGCCCCTCACCAGCTTTCCTGTAGGCCCCTTTAGGTACTGGAAGGCCGTGATTAGGTCTCCCTGGAGCCTTCTCTTCTCCAGGATGAACAAGCCCAACTCCCTCAGCCTGTCCTCGTAGAAGAGGTGCTCCATCTCTCTGGTCAGCTTTGTGACCCTCCTCTGGACTTGCTCCAGCAGCTCCATGTCTTTCCTGTACTGGGGATCCCAGAGCTAGACGCAGTACTCCCGGTGGAGTCTCACAAGAGCGGAGTAGACAGGGAGAATCACCTCCCTTGACCTGCTGGCCACACTCTTTCTGATGCAGCCCAGGACACGGTTGGCTTTCTGGGCTGCCAGGGCACACTGCCGGCTTGTGGTGAGATTTTCATCAACCAGCACCCCCAAGCCTTTCTCCTCACGGCTGCTTTCAATCCATTCTCCACCATCACTATGTAAAAATCACTATGTAAAAATATTCATACAGTCACAAGTATTTTTACAGTCCAGAGCTTATTTTACAATTCCTGTAAGCCATGTCTATAAGCCAGACTTAGATTGTTAGATTGGAACAAATTCTTAAATAATCGGGGCAGGTGATGCCAACATTGTACTTCCCAGTTTTGCAGAACAGAGAAAGGGGAAAAGCTATGCTACTGCTAGTACTGCAGGAATTAGCAGCATTTTAGTGCTGCTAGAATAGGTACAGAGACAGACTAGTAGATATGAAGAGCCAAAAGTGTTGCACGACTAGCTGCCAACCGTCCTTTTACAGCATACAAGGAACTAATGAACTCTTTGCGATCTTAAGCATCTTTTCGTAAACCAACAAATGCAAAGTCTGATGTTTGCTAGAGTAAAAGTGGAGCAAATTGGTGTTACACTACTCATTGCTTTTCTGATTGAAATTATCCTCTACCATGCTACACAGCATGGAATCACTTTAATGCATATCATATTTAGATGTGGGCATGTCTGTAACATAGCTGTAGGCACCAAACTTGAAAAGTGTCAGCTGCCAGAAATCTTATGTTAAATTCATAGAGAGAGCTAATCTCTTTTCTTAGATTGATGGATAGTTAGAAGGAACAGTTGAGTTCTCAGGCTGAGAATCACTGGCTAATGCAGAGGTATTATGCTACTGGTTCATAAGAAGTTATTTTGTTTTATATAGCACTGTATGTAAAGTACGTACTGACATGGAAAGTTGATTTGTAGTGCTTTATTTTTTGCTTTTACACCCAATTTTTTGACACTAAGAGCTTTAGGAGTTTAAATTTGCCTGACATACAAAGAATAATGTAAGTCTAATACTTCCTCAGTGGCAGAGAGATACGTACTTAGTATCCTTACGTGCAAACAACTCTTCAAATTTCTAAGCTGTACTTTTTCTTTCTTTTTTTCTTTTTACTGGTTATATTGTTAGATGGAAAAGAAAGCCCTAGTTGGCAACAATGTCTGTTTTCAAAAGAAGCATAGATAAGTTCTGTCTTCATTTGTATTAGTACAGACCTAACAAGAGAATTATTCACAGAGATACAGCTTGGCTATGTTCCCATGGCTGTTTTTTCTCGTCGTAGAAGCACTTTTGTTTTCAGGTCTTCTGTCAGAGTATAAAGAATAACCAATCAGTGGCCTATGGGATGCAAATTTTTTAGTCTTAGTTGGTTCCTATATGAAAGGAGTCAATGTTACAAAGAAATAATCCTACCTTTGATATTATTGGCCAAAAACAATAATGCCAAATTTTATGCTGATAAACTGATATGGAAAAACAAGCTCCAATTCATCTCACTGGTTGCATCCTAGAAGGATTAAAGGTGTATTGGGAGAGAAATGTGATGAGACTTGCATAGCTGCCGGCCTTCCTCAGCCTTTTCTGGGACTAGGTAATGCATTTCAGATGTAAAGCTGGCACATTTCTTGAGCAGTAATTAGACTTCTAAAAAATCTCCTTCTGACCTAATGTCAATTCAGTGGTAGCATTGACCTCAAAACAGACTATGGACAGAGACAAGACAAGCCTTATGGGTAGAGATAATACCATTTATTAGAAAGTTACTGTAGCTGGAAAATCATGCAAACCTTCAGGCATTCAAGGGTTTTTTTAGGTCATTTTGACATTTTAGCAAATATCTTTGTAGTAACAGAATTTAATTATACAATTAATTCAGTTTTTCTTCAGATGCCAAGATATTTGCTGTATTAAAGGACTCACACTACCAAAATAATCTTTTATTGTAAAATAGAAAATGCTCTTGTATGTGAAAAGCATTTTCTGCTTGCTTTCCAGAGGTGTGTATACCCCTTCACAACACTTTGTTCAACATCCAAACTCGAATTTCAGTGATACTTCTCATGAGCAAGTCAGTGAATTTTTGAAGTTTTCTGAAAACTAAGGAACTGATACCAATGCAGCTATTTCAAACAAACAAGAATATTGCAGAGCTATCCATCTAATAATTATCAGATTAGCTTAAAGACAGGAATTTGTTGTCCAGGAGTACCCAGAGAGCGTATCAAATAACATACTGTGGAAAAAAGTTATTGAGACATATGCTATAAGCCACAACTGAGCCTAATCATATTCAACTCTCCGGTTTAAAAAACCAAAAGCAAGAAAAATGACACATCTAAAAAGATGTGTTTGGTTTAAGGAGCATGCAATAACTCTTTAAGGCCATAAAAACAGTTAGATAAAGGTCAGACCTGGGATAAAACTGTGGAAAAGTCTGAAAACTAGTCTAGAATGTTTCTAGGGGGACTTCTTTCAGCTTTTTCTTTGTATGGGTGGAGGAAAAATGAAAGCTTGTTCCCTGTATTACCATCGAAATTGTGTCACCAGTGATGTCTGGAAAAAGCTCATTGGCCAGGGAAAATTTATGAGCTGAAGAGGCATGTTGGAGCTACTGAGATAGCATGGAACTCATACTGTCTCTGATTTTTAAGGTTTTCAAAGGCAGATGTTCTTGGGACTCGGACTGTGCCAGAAACTTAATACAGGGTATCCCAGAAATATTTAAGTCTGCTTTCAGTCAACAGGGCTGTTCATAGAGTTCAAAGGGAACTGATTCAGAACTTTTGTAGGATGCTGTATTTTTGCAATGCAGAAAAAAATGACACATTGAGTTACATACACATTGCTTTTATTATTTATTTTTGTTTGTTTGTTTAAGAAAAGGTATAACCTATGACAAAATCTCTTTAGGCATCTGTCAAGGTAAATTTCAGTCTAAATGTGTTCTAAGCTGTCCCAGCCTCCTAGCAATCAGGGTTAGGATGAGGAGTGTTTTATTATAAATGCTGTTTCATCAGAACTACACAATTAGTAAATTTGTGATTATTTTGCCATACAGTTTTGACTCGCATCAGAAACATGAAAAGTATTATGCAAAGGTCTAATAGAAGAAGTGTCTCAGGGGTGTCAAAATGAACCACTTTATTATTCTCCACTTTTGTTTTTCAGTAATTAGAAGGAAAGCTAATGAAATTAAGAACAAGACTAAAAAAAACCACAAGGTTTTTTTTTTCAGACAATAAGTATCACAAGTAAGCATTTCTATATCTAAAGAGATTTAGGTTTACAGCTCACTTATCTCACCAAAACATCTTCTAACCTACCTGTAAATGTACTTGAAGATTGCTTTTTTTCTGCAAGATTGTGTTGCAAATGGTGTCATTTGACTAAAATCCTACGTTTTGAGCTGACCTTCCTTTCATGTGATGTTCCACAATACCTAAAACATTAGAATCCCTTGCATAGCTTTTCATTCCCGTTTCCACTCTGCACTCTGTTTGCCTTCTTTTTTCCTGAGCTGTGGAATGTGAGTTATGGGATCCACCCATGACGTAATACTAGACATCTAAACTGCAGTTGCGCGATAGTTGCATGTAGGCCAGGGCAAATGGGGAAAGACAAACAATTCTCTAAAGGATTCACTGATGTAGTAGATCTACCTGTCGAAACGTAATGAAATGCACCCAATAAATGCCCACTTTTCTCCACTGACTGTAGAAGGAATCCCAAAAGCTAGCTCAAATATACGTATCTATACTGTAGATGTCTGAAATGAGGAACATTAAGCCTTATGTTTATGAAAGACTGTGTTTCATTTTAGAAGGGACCTAATAAGGTCAGTGTGGTGAAAACAAAGCATCTGGTGGCACACTCTCATTGGTCTAGGAATGACAGAGAAAGTAAACAAAGTAAAGAAACACAAGCAAAGAAAAAAAAAAGTGTCGTGGTTCAACCCCAGACAGCAACTAAGCCCCACACAGCTGCTCACTCACTCTCCCTGGGCGGGATGGGGGAGAGAGTCGGAAAGTTGACATAGAGACAGTTTCATAAGTAAAGCAAAAGCCGCACACACAAGCAAAGAGAGACAAGGAATTCATTCCCCACTCCCCATGGCAGGCAGGGGTTCAGCCATTCCCAGGACAGCAGGGCTCCATCACGCATAACAGTTGCTTGAGAAGACAAATGTCCTAACTTTGAATGTCCTCCCTTCCTTCTTCTCCCAGATTTATGTGTTGAAGATGACGCCATATGGTATGGGGTATCCCTTTGGTGAGTTTGGGTCAGCTGTCCCGGCTGTGTCCCCCCCCAGCTCCCTGTGTACCCCCAGCCCACTCACTGGGGGGGTGCTGTGAGAGACAGAACAGACCTTGGCTCTGTGTAAGCTGAGAAGCAGTAATGAAAACATCTTTATATTACCAACACTGCTTTCAGCACAAATCCAAAACATACCCCCATACTGGCTATTGTGAAGAAAATTGACTCTATCCCAGCCAAACCAGCACAAAGAATTAGCAGAGATATGGTGAAAACATAAGTAATTGTTGTGTGTTTCTGAATGACCTGGAACACAAGGTGAAAGCATACGTGTTTGTCTGAGTTTCCATGTATAGAGAGGGCACTGGAAAGAGTGGAATAAGTACAGCGAAATCCCTAAATCACTGTGGCTGGTATCAGTCATTCCAGTGGATTTGGCAATATTGCTTGGAAATTTACTGTGGCACTTATTTAGTTTTCCATACTGGTATATTGCCTCAACTAGCAAGATCCGTCTCATACCAGTTTAATTGAAAAACTAATGCATGTCATACTGAGATGGTTTACAAGTCTTTTTGTGAAAGTGCAGGGCAGAAGCTATGTGTACTGAGCACTGTGTACACATGGATCATACAGAAGTGAAAATATCCCCTTTCTGCTGATCCAAAGATTTAGTCCTTTCTGGGATTTGAACAGTCTGGCAAGAAAGGGATAGCAACAGAGATCTCTGAGTCTCTTGGAGAATAGCTGAGGGGGAATGGTCACAGGAGAGGGGGGAGGTTTCATAAAATATCTTGCTTGGTGCCAGGGCATTCGTGTTCTCAATCACTCTTTGCTATCCCTTTGCACTTCACACTGAGACAGCTCTGAAATGGAGGCCAAACAAAAGACTGACTGGCCAGAAGACAGGCAGGTTTTAATTTCACAGAGTCATATGGAAAAGTCCCAGAAAGGCTAGGAAAGGGGAGATAATTAATGGAAAATTCCAGGGAAATTTCAGCAGATAAGTGAAAACAATGTGAACTGAAACACAAACACATACTTTTATGAATATGAAACCATATTAACATTATGGTCATAATAGACAATTAATGAAATGCATATTTTAAAAATTAAAAGAATTGTGAATAATTAATTTGTAATTAATATAAAAATAATTGAAAATAATATCTACCAAGAAAATTTTCCCAGGCAAACCTGCACATTTTCCTGTGAGAATAACAGATTAAGTTTCTCACTGATTTTAACTTCTTTATCTGGAAACTTCTGGGACAGTTCATTGGCAGCAACCACCACTATGCAAATACTTCTACTCAAAGGGTCTTGGTTTCATACAAGACTAGGCAGAAGCACTACTGTGCCGAGCGAGTACTTTGCAAGTTGTTACACTGCATGTGGCCTACGGTGCTGCTAGTCTTTGTTTTTAATGGCACCTTACCTGAATGCTTTGATCTAAGGAAGGAAAAGGAAGCAAATCAGTGGAACAAACCCAAAATGCTTCTGTCCTTGAGACAGAAACCAGCATTACACTGCTTAAGTCTTTTTGGATTTAAACATCTCCTTGAGGCATTTGTCTGTAAAACTACACGAGGAAGAAGCGCGTGGCTCTGAATCAGCAGAGTGCCCTGATCTAAACCCCTTCTTTGGGGCAAACCCGATCTGAGTGGAATTGTTTAGTTCAGCCATGAAATGGTGGGGTTAACGCTGTCCATAGACTTTAGGCTTCTGATGATCTCAGCTGCTGGCGGTTGCTGGGACTGGGTACCGCTATTTTCATTGTACAGCACACAGTGTCTAGCCTAATTTCTGAAGGGAACAAGACTTGTACAATTATGTTGCATGTTTGTTGCTATGTCTATTCCTCCAAATATATTTTAAATCTGTTGGCTAATTTGAAGATGTTTTACGGGAAAAAAAAAAGCTCTTGTAGATTTAACGTTTCAAAGTATTTTGTGCAGCTGATGGCAGGGGAGAGGAGAAAAATGCTCGAGAGAAAGATTGCAGGATCAGTTCAACTCTTGAAGTGACAAGGGAGAGGGTTGCTATGAAGTTCCTATTAACCAAAAACTCTTCAGGCAGAATTCATGATTTACTTGGCAACAAAGCAGCCAAACATGAGACAAATCCACAGAAATCAGGCTTGACTAGTTCTGCTGCTGCCAGGATTCCTTGCTCTAGTGCTGGCAAGGTGGATTTTCACTTATTCTCCAAGTAGCAACAGGAGATCAGAAAGCAAACTCAGTGGCCCTTGAGAAAAAAAGGAAAACTATTAGCAAATTATGAGGTTTGATGTACTGTACTCTTGAGAAATAGCAATTGCCTTCCTTCATTGGTACCAGACTTTTCTGTAGCCTACCAGAAAATTTTCTCCTTTGCTGAGTATATTAAAAGGAAAAAGTGCTTCTATTGCTTTGAATTCAAGATACCAAAGATGTCATTATCCAAAAAAATTAGATTCGGTTTCAGTTTCAGGTTTTCCCTTCCAGGACATAGACTGCAGACATTTTATGGGGAAGCATGCTTGCTTATAACTTTCATATAAAAAAAAATAATCTAATTTATACAGAAATAAACTTATTGCTGTTTGACTTCTCAAACTTGTTCTTTTTTGAATAATATCTGAATTTGGAGCTAAATTTGAAAACTGTGTCCTTTTAAAGCCTGACTGGAATTTAAACCATACTTACTAATCATCAGTCTCTATAAACATTAAGTCTAATGGTGTCTTGCCTGTTAATATCATTTAGCTCAAATTTTTACTATCCAAAGAGTGAAAATTGGTTTCCTCATCACATAATTCCAGTGGAAATTTCTGTGAGCACATTCACCTTTGGCATCTCCTATGCTAATCCTATGCTAAGTTGCTATCACCACAGATACATTTGCTTTATAAAGGCTACCCTAGACTCCCTTATAAGTATCTCATCCTCTGTTTTTATTGTTCATATCTCATTTCATTAAGCATTTACATAATTCTATCTCAGGTAAAATGGAATTAAAAAAGTGAATTGGCCTGCAAAATGTATCACTACCTTTTAACATTCACTAGCTCTCTTGTGACATTTCTACTGAATTTCCAATATATTTTTAATAACCTGCAAGTGAATCAGCTAGCAATATTCTCCCTGTGTTTGCTGCTACAGCTGCATCTAATCTGAGGTTCTAGAGACAGCCAGAAACCTCAGTAAACCTTGTACAGACATGCAAATGCATCATCACCATCGATCTTTTAGGCAGAGTTGAATAAAAACAGAAGTAATCTTCAACAGTCAACTTCTTCTACCAGTGAAAAAAAATAGTCTCAGGAAAAGTGATCAAAACAGATTTTTTTTTTCCCCTCCAATATATATAATCCTTGTCTTACATTCATATATGCTTAATATTTGCCAAAAATTACTCTCAATAAGACTATACTGATCTAAGGCTCCTGATCAAGGGTGGGTAAGACATCAGCCTGTAACACACAGTGGAGACTCATGCGGCCAATATTCCCATTCATCCACTTTCTGAACCTGCAGGCCAGCTGACCAGTTTTACGTTTAGAGCTGGGACTACTTCCATTGCAAATCTAAAGTCAGACTCCCAACTTCTACTAGCCCTTCCTGTACTTCTAATTTTTTTTTAAGGCAGTGGACTTACATTAGGGAACTGATGTGAAACAGACCATCCTTTGTGCTCTCTCAAGAGCCTACTGTGAATACCCAACCCTAAACCCTTTACAGGTATGAAGTATCTTGGAAATGCCATGTGGATTTACATTATAGCAAGTCATTACAGAGGATGAGGGCTTGCTGACTTCAGTTTTTTCCATAATTATATTCCTTTTCATCATCTAAGTGAAAGTTTTCCTGTCACGAGCCTACAACAGACAGCTAAAAATTATATTCTGGATATGACATTCTCTGTTTTCTCAGCCAACCTGAGTAGTCATCATTGATCCTCACTGTTGTATCCTAGAGATGCTTATGGAAGATACCATAACACTTAAAAAACCCCCACTAAACAGTGCAAGGATTGAGTTATAAGAGGTTGAGCAAGCTTGTCTCAAAGAATATTGGGTTGTATTGAGGTTTCCTGCTCCAAAAAGCTATGGTGATCACAGTAAATGTAGTACTTTGCGTTTCTCTGAAAGTAACAACTTTTGAAGTAATATAAGAGACTTTGAATCTCTACTATGAATGAATGAATACAGACATTTCCAGAAGAACTTAAATATCTGAGTATGCCAGCAGTTCCACTGTGTCTTACTGAGGTCCTTGTATGGTGTTTGTTAGAATATCTAAAAGCACAGTGTCAAGTCTAACCTGTTTTTCTAAGATCCCATTCAGTAGCCAGTGAGGCATAATTCACTCTGTATTCAGTACCTATTTTAACACAGGCTGACTTATCCCCTAGGAATGTCTCCCCATCGGTTATAGAATGATGGATGAACCTAGATGAAACAGCTAACTTTCAGGTAGCTAAATGAGTTACCACCAACCGTGTCAGAAGTATGAATTCTTCTATCTTATTCCCAAAGGAGAAAATATATAGGGTGCCATATGCATTTTGGATGTATAGAGTTCTTTATGAGTCTGTTTTGGCTGGGAATTATGTTTCTTCAGCTTTGCTTTCATATTATAGAAATAATAGAAAAGAAGAGAAATACCCTTACACCACTGCCTTGTTATTGTTATTGTTTTTGTTATTTTGTTATTTTATTATTTTATTTTGTTATTTTGTTATTGTTATTATTTCTTCTGTTTTGAGGTAGCTTAATTTTTAAGTTAATGTTATGAATATGCACTCAAGATTTGTGGATGCTGGAGTTAACCGTAGACAGTACTTTTTCACAGGGTGTGGTTAAAAGCACTTATAGGCATCAAAATGCCTAATAGAAACAAAAAGAGAACATGTAAGGTCATGTTTTTATACTAGTGCACTCCATGTAAAGTAGTGCATTTCACTTGCCAGTTAATAGGAAGCAGAGAAGTTTTAGAGATGGGGAATATGAATACTCAGTTTTACTTTGCCTCTGACAAGTGATTCATTATTTGTTAGAAAAATGTATTGTCTTCAAAGCAAGTAATTCATGTTGCTGTACATTGCCCTAACAAAGGTTTTACTACCCTATAAATTCTGCCACACTCCAGCTGATTTCTGTTTTGGCCATGGCCTTAGACACTTGCTGCCTGCTGGCGATGTCTCAAACAAGGCTGGGCTGAGCTTTTAGGCACAAATCTTCCATACCATATAAAGTATGGTGAGATCTTCTCCCCTGGGCTCAGGGGAAGAGCGTTATGAGCCTGATGCCCTCTGTGTAACCTCAGCCCACACTGAGGCAGATGCTGCTCAGCTGAGTAAAGCCCAGGTGCTATCTGTGTTACCGCAATTCTGCTGCCCCACCGCAAGTGGCTGGCGGCTGTATGGGATATTGACTGCTAGCACTGCGGGCAGGAATTTATGGGGGTCAGTTCCCATCACCCATACTTAACCAGCAGTGAGGGTTGCAACAGCCTCACTGCTCACACAGCTGCCTAAAGTCTCAGGCTGGAGAAGACCACACAGGAAGTGTTAAACTAAGAGCCGGATAGTGTTTTTGGTAGGGTAAGGTTGTTTAATTGTCTCTTGTGCAGCAGTGTCTAAATAGATCTCCAAGTCAGTAGAGATTTACAAAGAATTGAAGCATAAACAAGAGACGGTGAGGATTTTTTTATCATGTGAGGGAAGACATTGCCATTCTGACCTCTCCACGCCACAAGTGTGTGTGCAGGGAAGCATAAGCAGCCAGTGAAACAGGTCAAAAGGCATGGCCCCATCTTCCAGCAGGTGCTCTCTCCACTACGTGCAATGGCCGTGGTCCTGCCATCTGTCCCTTGTACTTTCCTGATGATCTGGTTTAATTAGAATGGACAAGGAGCCTGGAAGGGAAGAAGGTTAAGCTGTCCAGGAAAATCTTCCTTTTAGAAAGAACAAAGAAAGCTAACAAATAATGAAGCCCACCTTTTTAGGCAGCGCTTTCCTGAAGCTCTTTCAGAAAAGGACTAAGCAATACATTGCATTCTTCTCCAGGAATTAATAACTCTTTGGCTATTTTCAAGTGTTAGTAAGCTGTCAGCAGCTGGAACAAAAAAAAAAAAAAAGAAAACAGAATCAAATGCAATAGACAAATATCAGTTGTGTGATATGCATTTGATTCTCAGAAAACAGATGTGCGCTTGGAAGTTTTTCCATGAGAGACAGAGGGGACTTCTTTGTCAGGGGCCAACACTTCCATTGAATGTATCACAGGAGAGACCATGACACCACCATTTGAATATGTGATTATTTTTATGGAGCTTAAAGTGTAATTTAATTGCTACATATGTATAGCTTAACCTTAGCTGGGTGATAAGCAGCTATTTCCTCCCATAAAAGCTGATAAAAATTAAAGTAATATACAATTCACTGGAAGTTTTCTTTCAAAATATTGACTTTTATTAAGAAAACAGAGGTCTGACTTTTGCAAAAAGCATTCAGCTTAGCTGCAACCATCACTGAAAATTTGCCCCTATTGGAGGAATTATTCATCTAATTCCTTGTACACAACTTCATGCTGTGAAGTTTTTAATTGTAACTACCTATTCAGTTTAAAAAACAGAAAAACAGCATAGTTATTTATATTCTTGGTGTTCTGCAGCTATAATGCCTCCAGGTATTGCCTAATTACCTGTTATTTGAACACGGGAAATGCTCCCCATTCAGAACAGAAGTTGCTATTTTCACTGTCAGCTTGGAGGGAAGGAGACTGAAAGAGACCCTGTAAATAAACACTGTTATTCCCATGCCTGAATTTTTTGAGATATGTGTTCAAAGGTTACAATAGTGATGAAGTGCTCAGGACATAATCAATTCTTTCCTGATGCCCACATTTTTCATTTGAGACAAGATCTTTGTCTTCCACAAGCTAATAGTAACAAAAGTTAAAAGCATATGACATATAAAGAGAATAGATCCTGATAGTAAAATTTATTGCATAACAATATTATCTTAGTACAGTTCTAGCAGACTAATGGTACTTCTCAAGTGCTCCTCCTTCTTCTGCTGTTTTTAAGACCTTCCATTACATGTGCCATATAGTACCCAAGAAGAACAGAAGCTGCTTTTTTTAGGGTCCCCTCATATTGCCACTCATGCATAGATTGGGACATTGTCCCCATCAAACAACCTTCTCCCTCCATCAGGTCCTTGTGGTCCAGCAACCACTCATGGAAAGAAATGTCCAAACTACTTCCCAAAAGCAAAAATAGGATGCCCCTGGTCCTACAAGTCAGCATAGGACACATGGGTAATTATTGTTAGTGAGAAACTGGAGAAATGAGATTTCTCTTGTTCTCCCAGAATCTAAGTTCTGAAACTAAAGGGTCAATCAGCTGGTATAGATGAATGTATCTTATACATACTTGCCATAGTTTCTGAGGTGTTCTTTTGGTCTTATCTGCAAGAACATGTCAGAAGACAGTTCACTCTGATAATGCCTGACAGTTTCCTTTTTTTTAATTTTAATTTTAAATGCACATGAAAGAAATTGACTTAGATACATTTTTCATTACCTCAGGGGTACACCTTGCTTAGTTTCATGTTTGCAAAAGTTTTGCAAACACTATAACTTTTGTGGTTTAGAAAAAAACTGCTGTTTTCACTTTGTGTGTGTTGATAAACTTCACTCCAAAAGACATGAATGCAGGTAGCATAGAAACCATAATTAATCACTGTCGTTACATTGACAACAGCTATCAATTTTCCCTGTCAGTTTTTCAGTGCATTTCAGGAGTTACAGATTGTTGGTGGTCATCGTTCTAGGATGCATGGAAAATGTGATATCTTGCTAAACATAAGAGAGGAAGGGAACATTTAGATGCAGATAGAAACTCTGCCATTTGCTTTGGCATCGTGTCAGCTGGTGAACATTTCTTTTAATGATGTTTTGATGCTATGACATAAGTGGCTATTCCAGTTACTTGATACCCCTCTGAAATGTTTTGAGCACTGAGCAAATGTTCTGAGTACTGACTGTTCTGTGCCCCTAGAAATGTCTCTCTCTTAAGCAGTATATAAATAAATTCCCTTTCTTAATTTACATCTGGAGTGACAAAAATTGCTGTGATTGAAATGCAACACAAAGTCACAGATGTCAGGTGATTTACCAAACAGTCCTAAAACATTTTATAGGGGAGTGGCTTTTAGAGATAACTACATAAACCTGTACTACTCTTTGTATGGAGCCATTGAGCTCAGATGAGCTTGCTTTGCACTAAGTTCCAGCATGCATCTCCAAAACTGTCTGTAAATCAACATCAATGTTTGGTGTATTTCAGATGATACTTTAATGTTTACCTGGACAGAGCTACAGAGACCTCGACATTGAGGTTTCTGCAACCTGTGGGGTATCACTGGGCAATCAGTCTCTGATGCACACTGTGCCTCTCCTTGAAACTACCACATCAAAATGGGGTCCCTGAAGAAGAGATGGATGGGTGGTGCTGCCTCTCTGCACATCCTATCCACTGCTTCAGTCATCCACAGGAATCTCAAAGCTTTCTTTTACCTCATTATGTTTAAAGCGACTGGTTAAAACCAAATGAGTGTTTGGTTTCCCAAATGCGGCTTCCCAGTACAACACAAGAAAATCCCAACGACTGTGCAAATTGTCATTTGAGAACTAAATATTGACGTTGTTTAATTTAATGTTAAAATTCCCATTGATTTTAATGAGATCAGAAACGAGCCCTTGGGGCTTTAAAGAAAAAAAAAAAAAGAGAAAAACTTAATCTCTCCTCTAGCTTGGAAGGCAAGGTTTTCACAGGATTCTCCAAAGCACTGATCTAACAGCACCTTATCCCATAGTAGAGCTTATGTCAGTCATTGCAGCTGTACAAAGGCTGCTTTGAGCTAGATGCCAGGAATTAGCTGGAAATTAAGTGTCACTCAGCTAACTGTGTCACTTCTTCAGGCTGCAAGCCAAAAAAATATTCTGACGCTGTTCACAGAA
Source organism: Psophia crepitans (assembly GCA_013399095.1). NCBI lineage: Eukaryota > Metazoa > Chordata > Aves > Gruiformes > Psophiidae > Psophia > Psophia crepitans. The sequence continues at coordinate 1,162,420 of VWZZ01000543.1, forward strand.
GGGGAATAATATTTTGCACGAGGTTCACATTTTGTTCTCTTCCTTGTCACAGCAGCTGAATCTGAATGACATCCTGTTTAATTGTTCTGCGCATTTTCTGAACATATGAAGTGCTTTAGCTTTTGTCCGTATGCATCGCTACACTAAGTTTCAGAAAACAAATATTTGGGTGGGGTACGTACTGATGTAGTTAAATTTCAAGTAAAGAAAGCATGTTTTCAACCACAATCAATTCCTAACCATCCGGCTTCATTCAGCTGCCATCTGGGGTATGCTTTGATATGTTTAACAAGCTGTCTCTGTCATAACCACAGTACTTTGGAATATTACCATTTTTACATTTATCAGCACGTTGAACCTAACTCAATTTTTTTTCCTGTAGGAGCAAGAATAGGCGTATTTTCTCTATGTAACACAAACAGCTGTGGGCTTTCAGAGCTTCAGAACACTGTGTTTGTTTGCAATAAAGGAAAATGTATACGTAGGAATTGTGAAAAAGGGACTGAAAGATACATTTAATTCAAAACAGATGCTACACAAAATGATATCGTATTTTCTCAGCAGAAAAACAAGAGAAATCTTAAATCCAATCAAGAGAAGACAATGCAAATTTGTTTAGTTGCCTCATTTAATAGCTTTGATAATCCTTTTAAGTTCATAAAATAGACTAGCATAACAAACACAGCATTTTAGGCACACAACTAATCCAGAACTCAGTGCTTAAGTGCATCAGACACATTCCAAGATCTGTGGCTGTTGCTACCAGCCCTTTCAAAGGCAATAAATATTTTTTTAAAGTAGTACAAATTTTTATTTACACACACAGAAGGCAATTCATGAGGTTACTGAGAACCCCCAGCAAAACCTCTACAAGACCAATAGTTGTGACTATTGCAGAAGGATATAACATCAACTATCATTTGGATTTGACTGATTAGCCTCTCCAAAAACACTAACTTGAGCAGTTGTCCTCTTCTGTTTGTAATGGTCCTTGAAAAAAGAAACAAAACCCAAACAAACAAACAAACAAACAAAAAAACCCAAAACAACAACAACAATCAAAAAAAAACCCCAAAAACCCAAAAAACAAACCACACCACCCACATCACAAAAAAATATAATCAGGTCTTCCCATTTCCACTGCACTCCAGGGTAACTGACAGGGAGAAAAGGGAAGAGGGAATGGTTAATACTTTTCCTCTTATTAATTTGAGTTTCACCAGTTAAGATGAAATAAAAATATTCAGAGATTAACATTTATATAGAATGGAATTATATGATAATAAAATCTATTGCAGATAAATATACAGCAGAAAAACCCACTATGTGAAAAAATAAAGAAAAATAAACAATTATGAAAGCTAATAATAGAGAAGTAAGAATGAGAGCAAAGAGAAAGGTTCCAAACTAATCTAGAACCTTTACGACTCCTGTAGTTATCCATAGAATAGCATTACAGTCAACAAGACATCTGTGATTCATTTGCTAATAGCCGGGGAGGGGAGGAAGGACGGAAGGAAGGACGGAAGGAAGGACGGAAGGA
>VWZZ01000543.1:1164045-1186668 GCA_013399095.1 Psophia crepitans
GGAAGGAAGGACGGAAGGAAGGAAGGAAGGAAGGAAGGAAGGAAGGAAGGAAGGAAGGAAGGAAGGAAATCAGCTGTCATCCTAGTTCTTTGGTGAAAAATCAAGACTTCAGGATTCACTGCTAATCTTTTAGTTTAAAAGCTTAAAAGCTACACAATCCATTTTATTTAGAAATAGATGTGTAGCATGTATCAGTGGAGGAATGCATAAGACATATAAGATACATCTTTAGCTTGGTCTGATTTATGTGAGTTCCAGCAGACCAACCCATTGACACAAGACCTGGTAGAATTGAAGTTAGGAGTATGAAAACATTCAGGGATTTCACTGTAGGATAATCCTGAACGCAGAAGTATCTGTGTGCCTAACTCCTACTCGCTTTAGTGGAATCTGGATGTGTTAATGTAATTACGCACCCCTGAGAATATTCCCCAGTATGTCAGATTTCCAGTTGTTACAATTCTCTTGTAGTACTAAATTAACACCTTCTTCCACCAAACCTAAGGGCTGTCCAAGCTCTTTGATTTAAGACTGTGGAATTTTTTCTTTCTTGTATGGTTAAAACCCCAAAACTCAGGGGCTTGGGGGTTTTTTGTTGTGTTTTGTTTTTTGGGTTTTTTTTACTAACTGCTGAAATTTTTCATTAACAGCTGTTCATTCTGCTTTTTAGGTATGAGACATGATACTCAAGTTCAGCATGGGACACGCTGTCTTGCCTTGGCAATTCCTTTGTGCTCACAGCACCTGCTGCTCCAAGAACACTTATCCTAGAAAACCTTAGTCTTTTGTGAGCCCATAGGACTACTGAAATTTTATTTTTGGTTAAATGCATACAGAGAAAATACTACTTGATATGGTGTGTTTATTAATTTGAGGGTTTTTTTCTCTCTCCTGATTAAGTTTTTCCAGTATGAAAAAGGTCGCTAGTGTATTTCAAATTCAGCAAAAAAACCCAACCTATAACAGTTTGTATATAACAGCAATTTGAAATTAGCATCTCAGGGCTCAGTAAACTGGGACATATTAAAATGGTTTCCAAACAACTTAAATAATCTCATACTTTCCCTGCTGGATAGCTATCAATTTTTTGAACTGGAATAAAATGAGGGATGATCAGGAAAACCTAATTTAATTTTCTTCAGTCTAATCTACTTACCAATCTTTTGTATTTGCCAAATTTAAATAAAGAAACCCTTCACTCTACTTTTTTTCTTCTTCTTTCCAGCATACTCCCAAATAGTCATGTATAAGCCTATTGAAACATAATTTCTATGAGCACATTTTTAACTGTTGATTCAGAAAATGATGTCTTGGGTGAACAGACAATTTAGTATATAGACATGCAGAAGACTTGGTCCTCAAATGACCAAGTTAAGAACATGTTGATGCTTGGAAAGTATGTATTCTTGCTGTGTGGGAAGTGGGAAATATGAAAGATGCAAGATAATAGAATAGAATAGAATAGAATAGAATAGAATAGAATAGAATAGAATCATTAAGGTTGGAAGAGACCTCAAGGATCATCCATTCCAACCGACACCCCCCACCACCACCTATTACCCACTAAACCATGTCCTTCAGTACTGCGTCTAACCTTTCCTTAAACACCCTCAGGGACAGTGACTCCACCACCTCCCTGGGCAACCCGTTCCAATGCCCGACTACCCTTTCCGAGAAGAAATTTCTCCTCATCTCCAACCTGAACCTTCCCTGGCGCAACTTGCAGCCGTTCCCCCTTGTCCTGTCACTAGTTATCTGCGAGAAGAGGCCAACCCCCAGCTCACCACAACTTCCTTTCAGGTAGTTGTAGAGGGCAATAAGGTCTCCCTTGAGCCTCCTCTTCTCCAGACTAAACAAGCCCAGTTCCTTCAGCCGCTCCTCATAAGACCTGTGCTCCAGCCCCTTCACCAGTTTTGTTGCCCTTCTCTGGACACGCTTCAGGGCCTCGATGTCTTTCTTGATGATGTTGGCTCTCAGCAAAAATCATAATGTAACTTTAATGATATCATTCAATTTACTTGTGGTTTATTTCATCTATGTTCAGTTGTGTTCAAGTTATGCTAGATATAATTCCTGCTATGAAGCATTTACATTACAAAATACTGTTCATAGTGATGCATCATTTTTGCAGGTACTATTTTTTTAAACTAGAATTAGATAGAACATGGCAATTTTTTTACACTGGAATTAGATAGTCCATGGTATTGAATATTCAGTTAAAATACACAAATTATATTTCTTCTGTTCTGCCATGGCATCATCCTCCAGCAATAGCACATTGAGCAGATTGTTCAGATAATGTTGACATAGTTGTATCCGAAGTTAATTAATTGCTGTCACACATTAATTAATTTAGGGCAATGAGAAGTTGGTTTGAACTAAAAATGGAATCTTTGTATTTAAAAAAAAGTTAAGCCAAAAATTTTTTGGCAGTGTCAATACTTTTCTTTAAAGAATCAAAAGGTTTTTGAAAGCAACCCATTCTTAAAAAGCCTCTGTTTCAACAGCTTGCCATTTTCCAAAGGAAAGTGTTTCATCCCAGCGTTCTCCAACAGCTCTAAACATTTCTCTAGTGTTAGGCCAGCACACATGGGAAGTGTTCATTTCCACTGGCTGCATGAAAAATTGGTTTCAGGACACAGATGTTTGCAGTACAATAAAACTACTAATTTGTATCTGAGTATTAACTTCTTTTCAGATCTTCCATTATGGAAAAGTATGCTTTCTCCAATTTTCCATCTTCCCTCTTTATAACAACACCAGTTTGCTTCTCATGCCAAAGTTGTAGGGTCATTAAGAACCCAAGTTAAACAAATCCTGAACTTTTCAAGTTTTATCAAAAAGCCAACTTTTCCGTATAGCCAAAAATGCAGAATTCAGGATTCCATCCATTCAGTAAATTATATTCTACTTTATGAGTACCTGTTAAGGAAAAAATTGCAAGAGAGAGAAGTTGTATCACAGCACAAGTCAATTCTATATTCCATGTAGTTCATAACTCTCCTGGGTGTTTCACATTTCATTCCATTAATAGCCCACATTCTCAATTATTTTTTCTCAAAGAAGATATTGCAACTTTTTGTTTTTCTGACTTGTGTATAGTGCAGGCACTTAAGACCATAATTTAATGTTTCTTTCAAGTATTTTTAAATGTATCTGAACTGAGGGTTTTATGTCGTCCCAGTTTGGCATTTAATGCCTAAGGATATGTACTTAGGGTGAAATTTTGGTACACAAATGTCACTAGAAATTTTGCCACAGATTCAGTGAAGCTGAGATGTCAGTTTCTGGCCAGGCAGACTCCCAGGTGACGGAAAGGGCTTCTTCGTTCTGCATATGGAAGATATCACTGCAACATGTAGTTCTGCTGGGCTGAGCAGGGATCTGTGTGGAAGTGACCTTTCTTATTACTTTCCTTTGGCAAAGAGGTCAAAAAAAGGGGTTCAATAGATGGAAAATGCTTTACTTCATTTCCATCCCAGCCTAGTAGATGAGGGAGAGGCTGTGAATGTCATCTACCTGGACTTTAGCAAAGCCTTTGATACAATATCACACAGCATTCTCCTAGAGAAGCTGGCAGCTCATGGCTTGGACCGGCACACTCTTCGCTGGGTTAAAAACCGGTTGGAAGGACGGACCCAGAAAGTTGTGGTGAATGGTGTTAAATCTAGTTGGCGGCTGGTCACTAGCGGCATTCCCCAGGGCTTCATCTTGGGGACAGTATTGTTCAACACCTTTATCGATGATGTGGATGAGGGGATAGAGTGCACCCTCAGTAAGTTTGCAGATGACACCAAACTGGGAGGCAGTGTCAGTCTGCTTGAGGTAGGAAGGCTCTTCAGAGTAACAAGTGACAGGACAAGAGGGAATGGCCTCAGGTTGCATCAGGGGAGATTTAGGTTGGATATTAGGAAAAATTTCTTCACAGAAAGAGTAGTGAGGCATTGGAATGGACTGCCCAGAGAGGTGGTTGAATTGCCATCCCTGGAGACATTCAAAAAAATGTAGATGTGGCACTCCAGGACATGGTCTAGTAGGTATGGTGGTGTTAGGCTGACGGTTGGACTTGATGATCTTGGAGGTCCTTGCCAACCTTAGGGATTGTATGATTCTATGACTCTATAATTTCTCTCCTTCTTTAGATGTGAGAATGGCAGCTTACCACATGTAGAGAGACTGGCATAAAAATCTTTCAATGGAGAAAATTTCACTTTTTCTCATTACTATGTGTCCTTCCTAAACTCTAAAAGTTAATTTTCCCGTTATAAAGTCTCATGATGCTATTTCACGTTGGTGATTCAAAAGCTACTGCTTTTTAATTCCTGCTAGTTGGAGCTTTTTTTATTCTTTTTCAGGATCTTCTCACATAGAAACATGGTATCACTGAGAGGTTTTATTTCTGATACTGGCAAGAACATCTGAGGTTCCAAGTGAGTTCAGAAATCAGGCATTTTACTCCAGGTCTTTCATACTGAGGTGACATCTTCATCTGCTATGATTTCTGGGGAAGTTCAATGTCTGGACCAGGATGTCCTGTTTTGTTCTTTTAAATTATCTAAGACTATTTTCAGACCTGTTTTTATGGAGAACAAGAACAACTCTGATCTTCAGAATAATTTGCAATACATGGAAGTACCCTTCGACTTTCTCATGGAACCAGCGGTTTTTAGAAAATGCTTCTCTGCACCATACCCATAAGATCTTCTGTACCTATAAGATGGTCCAATGTCTTATACAGACACTTCATCAACGCTCTGACAAAAGGGAATCCTTTCCAAGGACTGCTAATTCTGAGAGTAACTGCATTTTATCTTTTCTTCTGCCAGATCAAATACCTTCAGATCTGAGGGAAAAACCTCCAGCCCAAGAAAAACTACATCATTGCTACTCATGCTCAGTTAAGTGCTTTCATCAGTATCAATGTGATTTGACAGGAATTTTACTGCCCGCTTCATCATCATCACACACTGTAGATGTTTGAAAGAGCAGAAATCAGAATTTCGGTTTATTTGGAATCCGATGGGGTTTTTGACCTTTTCATGCAATAATAATGCAGCTGAAAGTTGCATGCTGAGGAGATGGATTAATTATCCATTACTTTTAAAGCAAGGTGATGTCAATTTTTACAAGCATCTCAGGCTTCTGTTATACCCTAAATAAACAGAGAGGAGGTCACTGCTGTGGAAGATATTCATACATTAGAACCAGCGAATTAGCTGCAAAACTATTCCCATCATTTTATAATTAACAGATGAAGATTATTACATAGTGAATCAGTCTAGCAAAGGTTGATTGCTGGATACAGATCTCTTTCCCACCAGGCAGAACACGATGGGCAAGATCCATGCCTGCCTCTAAAGTGTGTTTCCAAATGAGTCACCAAGATTGCTTTGGCAGCCAGTAGAAAGAAATAGGAACTTTCAAAACATAATTCTTGCCGTCTGAGACACCAGTCTTCAGATGCAGCAATTCATCCTCTGGAGGAAACTATGGAGAAGAGCAAAAAAAAACAAACAAAAACCCAGAAAAAAAGAGAGAAATTAGATATCTAACTTTCATGAAGTTCTGCAATGTCACTGCAAACACTGTTGCTTCCTTCTCATATAAAGCCTGATAATAAAGACAACGTCATGTAAATATGCCTGCTTTGTGCAGACAGTTGCAGAGGTTTTTTTACCTCTCCAAATGATCCCAGAAATATTTCATGGTGACACCATATGCACTGCCACAAGCTACCTCTACCAGTGTACACATGAACACTTTAACAGACATTAACAAAGTTGCAGCACTGCAAAACTCAGTGTAGTGCATCTCCTTTACCATTGATGGAATCTCATCTTCCTCACAGAGCTTTTGTTCCATTAAAAGCTGGGAGTTTTAGATTTAACTGCAGAACAAATCTATTTATTCTTGAAGACCAGAACAGATTCTAGCTTGCAGACTTCCATGGGAAAATGACTCCCCAGTTGTAAAGAATCATGTCTGAAAGTTGCAGCTCTAATTATTTCAGAATGGTACTGAGAACATACAAAATAATCCTCACATTTATGCTATAAAGAGAAATCATTACAACAAGTCAGAAAATTGTATACAAGATATGTAATATGAGGCACAGTTTCCTTCTTATATCTTCTACATGCATTCCAACGCTGCTGAAGGAGGCAATTTTCCCTTACTTTTCAAGGACACAAAGAAATTCCAGATGGCAATAGGGTAACTGTGAATGAAGTCCAAATATAAACCAGTGGGAAAGCTGCAATCACAAAACAATCAGACATGATTCCATTACGATCCTGCAGTTAATGCTTCACTGATTCATCACATCCTGACTAAGGATATTTCCACAGATGTTTTGAGCAACAAGGAAAAAAAAAACTCCACTGGGGCTCAGCAGGCAAGTGGCCAGTTGCAGGATTGGCGGTCACTATAGCAGTGCCACGTGGACACCTCCAACCAATAGATGGTTCCTCAGAGGCTTTGTATCCCTCCCTGCTACCCTGGCCACTTCAGCTACTCATATGTGAACTTTCTTTCCTGTCTTGCTCCCTAGTGTCTTGCTATTATTAACAGAAGCTTTTGTACCATTCGGAAAAACCTTCAGAGGTTCTGAATTATTGGGGGTTTGGTGAAGGCTTTTTTACTTAAATGTCTTATCAAGTAAGTTCTCACACCATTGCAGAAGGTTGTTAATCTCTGAGATGAAGATTGTCATTGCCCTCACTACACTGTGAAACCTGACATATGTTTACTTTTATAAGCAGTACTTGCTGTTGACCGCATTTACAGATGAATTATAATCCCCAACTCTAATTATGTTCCACGTAATCATCACAGATCTGAATTCTAGTTAAATGGTTCCATCCAGCTTTCCCAAACATTGACTTTGATGCACATCCATTACTTTCCAGCTCACACGACTTCTGAATCATCTATTACTGTAAATGAAAAAAAGCAATCTCAGAAAACAATTATTTTATAAACTCTTTTCCTGGCTGAATTTCCACCAAGAAAATTTCTTTCCAAAAGTCTTTCTCCAGGGCATCTATAAAAGAAGTAGGAACCATTTATGTATGTGTGTGTATTATATCCTATATCATCTGCCAGATCTTACCATCACCTCTCACATACTACATGGATCTTTGCCTGTTACAAGCTGTACTAAACCCAAAGATTCTTTAGAAAATGTCCTAAAGCTTCTATTTATTTTAAATTAACTGTGAACATTAATACATTATTTTACTCCTGCCCTCAGATTTAACTTGAATTGCTTAAACCTCATATTCTTTCATGCTCTATCAGCTATAAAGTAGGACTTTAGTTTCAATAACATTCCAGCCATTTTAGTGGAACACCTCCCTTCAATGTCTGATTTTCTTTGATGCATTTTTCTGCTTTAAAATATTTGTTTTTTCCAAGATCTTTATAGTATGAGGACTAGACAACTGTTCAGACATAAAACCACAATAAACACTTTTATGCCATACAATGTTTACAATCAAAGACAAGAATTTATAAATTAAGATATTTCTTATCTCAAAACAAACACAGAACTGACAAGAAAAACACCCAAACATCACAAAACATTGTGGCAACAGCAGAGGAAAAGAGCAGCACTCATAATGTTCAAATACTTACCCTATTGGGGATTGGTTTTGTTTTTTAAAATCAGTAAAAGAATATTATAAAACTGTGCATGAATATGCAAATAACTTGTAAGTACGCAGTGCATTTCATCTGTGGAATGTTTATCCTCTAATGTAGTAAGGCCTAGGTCAGACCTTGGCTTCACTTTTAGTGAAACATATAAAATGCTAACTCTATGACTGAGAAACACCCTATGCATCAATTAATTATCTAGTGAAAGAGATCTGTAATTACTCAGTGGAGCTCCCATGTCCTTCAGTAATATAAATAAACAAATAAGAAGTGGTGCAGTATCAAAATTTAAATGCAGATAAGTACCCACCCTTTCCAACACATGCAGAAATCAGAGGGTTGCATTCAGGTTAGATTTTAGGTTTTATTTTCTTATCAAAAAATAAAATAAAAATTGACTATATTGTCTCTATAGAGCATCTTCATAAAAATTGTTCTGTCACTGGAAAATATTTCAAAAAACAACCTGAAAACCACCTCACCCCCCCCAAAAGAAACCCAACACAAAAAAAAAACAACAAACCAACAGAAAAACAGCCTGCAACCCAACAATTACAGCCAGCCAAATATGCATACGTTTTCCAGTTTGTTATCCACGGACATTTTTTGTTATTGCATACAAATCTCTAATAGAAAACAGACAGATACACTGCTAAAGCTTTTCACATGCTAATAAACATAATTCAAGCTGCCATTACATCATTTCCCAACAATATAAACATTTCTTCTTTCAAGGACCAGGGTCTGGCACTCTACTTACACTAAATAGTACCTACTGTGCAAGCAAGCTCATTCACTTAAAACAGTAAGGCGTAAATCAGAATTAGTAGAATCTGAATCGGTAACTGCATGACACGGACTTAATGTCGATGATGGTAAAGATAAACTACTCTGCCACAGAGTTTATGCAGTTGATTTCCTTCTGGACAACATCTAAATGACACTTTCTGTGATACTTGGAAACCATTCCTGAGTCTTTGCAGAGCAGTTGTAATGGGAAATGAGCACCTGACAAGAAAGAAGACTTTGTAGCCTTGGAATGTACAGAAAACTGAACTCATTGAGGGCTTGCCTGTGCATTACTATAGTGGATGGTCTATGGCTTATCCACCCTGTCTAAACACAGAGAAGCAAACGTGGATCACGATCATTCATCTACAGTAGCTTTGACCCACCAGCGTGGGAAAGGCTACCGCAGTTTTGACAGAAGTCCAGCCCACACCAAGCCACTGGAGCAGGCTCATACATGGGCAGTCCAGTACTATAATAGGAACCGGGTGAATGTTTGTTTTCTCCAGATAGCTTGTTCACTGAAATCAGCAATTTTGTGACCACTGCAACTCTTCACAAACTCGTATCTAATTTGGTAATAACATCTGAATGAGGGAAAGAAAGGTTTTATTGTTTGTTTCCCAGTGGTGTATTGAGACCACATGCAGTTATGTTTGATTTTTAAATATTTTCAGAAGAAAAAAAAAAGCCAAATGAGCAATTTCATTTCAGCCGAAGAGAGTGTTTTGTTAAGCTGGAACAGAAGTGTTGAGGGTCTCTGTTTTATAAAGTAATTGGAAACTTTTTCATTCTGGATCAGCGGAAATTACATGTTGAATGTGTTTGGGTTTATACACCTAACTGAAAAATCGGTTGTTTGCACAGCTGTATGTTAGGAGGTCTAGAAGAGCTCCTGGCAAATTCAAGATTTAGGATGAGAATAATCATCCTTTCTTACATCTCAGCCAAACCTCCTCCATTATCCCTGAGGTATCACCTTTTGCTCAGAATCTGGTCCTTGCTATAGGTGATCACATTTGAGCTATATCTAAACATTGCAAATGCTTTATGCCCAACGTGTGATATCCAAATGGGGATTTCCTTATCTATCCATAAAAGCAAAAATCTCTCAGAAGCTCTTCTACTCTCTCAGGCATTGTCTGAAATAACCTTTGCTGTGGCAAGGCAGTTGCGGGTGTTGATTTTGTCTGAGTGCTTATTCTTCTCCTATCAAATACCCTGATCAAAAATATTCAGAGAAACAAATCCTGTTGCTTACACTTTGTGACTTGTACAACCAGTCTTCTATCTATAACTGCTGCTGGTGGTGGCAGCAAACACTTCTGTGCTTATTCCCAGTGACCCATCCCATTAGAGACGACCTCCCCAGGAATATGTAACCTCCTTAAAGACACTCAAATTTCCTTATACAAATCTGGTATAGTGCTGTGTTTTGGATTTAGGATGAGAATAATGTTAATAACACACTGATATTTTTAGTCGTTGCCAGGTAGTTGTAGTGCTTGCACTTAGTCAAGGACTCTTCAGCTTTCCACGTCCTGCTAGGTGCACAAGAAGCTGGGAGGGCACAGCCAGGGCAGCCGGCCCAGCCTGGCCAAAGGGACATTCCCCACCACAGAATGTCAGGCTCCCTACAGAACTGGGGAGCTAGCTAGGGGGCAGGATTTCTCCTCAAAAACAGACTGGGCAGTTAATTGAGGTGGTTATTTTTTCCTTCCACGTGTAGTGAGTAATTGCATTTGTGGATCACTTTTAAAATTATTATTATTATTAATAATAATAATAATCTTCCTTTCTTATCCCATTAAACCATCTTTTTAGCTCAACCCATGAGGTTTTTTTTCCATTTTCCTCCCTATCCCAGGGGATGGACAGGTGAATAAGGGCTGCGTGGTGCTTGTCTGCCTGCTGGGACAAAACCACACCACCAGTGTACAATCCATGATACTCAAAAGAGTGCTTATTTTATTCTGTCAGGATTCAATAGTCTAACAAAAGGTGTCCTCTGTGAAAAACTTTTTTTCACTTCTACTCTTAAACCATCATAGTTTCAGCAACACTAATTCTCTGGCATACTTGGTGTTGACGAATCACAGTTAGATGTGATAAGAATGTTTTGAAGTTGCTTTGAAACTAAATAAATCACTCATCAATATTCTTCCAGATCAAGACAATGAAGGAGTATTTGAAAGGAGCAAGAAAATATAATGCAGATGATATTTAATTATAAACAAGACAGAATGAGTTCATATGTGCAATGATCTGATAATAATAATTACCACCCTGTGATTAATTGAGACAATAAATGAATTTCCACATGACTATCACATATTTTGGAGATATACTTGCACTGAATTGATCCAAGAAGTCATGCTGTTCATCTGCGATCAAGTCATCAGAATAGCTAATATTAAACAAAAGCCTGTGTTCCTCCAGAAGGAGCAAACCGTCTTGCCACGCTCCTCTGGACAGAACCAGCCAGCCGCACGCAGTGCTTAGCCTAGTACTTAGCACGGTTTCTCCAAACACCTACATGCCCTATGAATACAGCAAATGGCGTAAGCCTCCTGCATGATCTGCAAGGAATTTGCTTCTCTTAGGTGTTTTCTTACTCTGACCTGACATGTGCAGGGAAGATTACATGTCGCCAGAGTTAATTTAGTGAGACATACACCACTTCCATCTACAGTGCAGGCAACCAGTATGTTGCAACAGTAGGGGATCTGTCTAACGCCTTTCACAAGGAGTACCTAATCAATCAAGGCACATTGGCAGTGTGCACTGAGTCAGGCTGAGCTGGCGTTAATTTCCCCGTACCAGCCCTTACAGTGCTGTGCATTGGTAGCAGCAAGGTGCTGATAACACACCAGGGTTTTGGCTACTGCCGAGCAGTGCTGGCACACATCAAGGCTGTGTCTCCAACCCTTCTTCCACCCCCTCAGCAGTAGGCTGGGGGTGGGCAAGATCCTGGGAGGGGACACAGCCTGGGCAGCTGACCCAGACTGGCCAAACGGATATTCCATACCATATGACGTCTGCTCAGCAATGGGAAGCTGAGAGATGGGAGGAACGGAAGGCATTCGTTTTTTTTCCAACGTTTTGTCTTCCGGGGTAACCACTACGCTTTTGGAAGCCCTGCTTCCCAGGGAGTGGCCAGACATCGCCTGCTGATGGGAAGTAGTGAATAATCTTTTGTTTTTCCTTGCTTTGCTTCCGCGTGCGGCCTTGCTTTCGCTGTATTAAAACTGCCTTTATCTAAACCCACGATTTTGGAGTGGTCTTTTCCTCTTATTTTTTCCCTCTCCCCTCTCTGCCCTGCTGAGGAGGGGAGTGATAGAGCGGCTTGGTGGGCACCTGGCGTTTAGCCAAGGTGAAACCACTACACAGTGCTATGGTATTGACCCTTTTGCAGAAAAGATTCACTCAAGGATTAAGTGACTTGGGAGCTACACAGGCTTATTGCTGATCAGCCTCAGGCCAAATTAGGGAAAAGATCCCCACTGTGATCTCCATTTGCCATTGTCAGATACTTAACAAGGGCAGACGGACCATTTGTCTAGGCCAGTAGAGAATTTCTTATATTCTTAGTATATATATTCTTAATTCTCCTATCCACCAGCAGCTAAATGGAAATAGGTTTCAAAATCACTGGGAAAGCAGGCACGATCTCCTTGAAATTAGGTTTCATCTGCCCCATAGTACCTCTGATTCTGCACTGCAATTTTGATGTTAAAATACAGATGTTTTGCATCTTCTATGGAACTTGAGAATAGTAGGGATCTACCACAGATTTACCTCTTTTAAAACTGTATACTGGAAGTCAGATTAAGCCCTACCATTTCGCTGACATAAATAGAAGTACACCAAAACTTAGCTTTGTCTCTGTGTTTCCATCAAAAAAAAAAAATTAAGAAAAATTGTATTGGATGCAAAGAAAAGTTAGCTACCTAGATAAACACACATACCCCCCCCCAAAAAAAATTGACTGCAACACCTAATATCTCTTTTTTTTAGTCAGGTCTCAAGTATTATTCCTACTGAATGCATATGTCTCCCATAAGGAGGTCAGGGATTAATTTTCTCCTCCTGTCTGCTCCCTGCTGGCTGTCTTGCTCCTTCCTCTGAAGCCTTTCATAGTGACTGATGTCAATCTGAGAGCAACAACAGTAGGTCTGATCCAGCCTATGAGTTTCCATGTTCCTTGAGCCAAAAGCCACAAGACTATTTTGAGACCCCCTGTACTTCTATTGAAAACACTCTCTAAAAGTGAGGTGAATAATCCTTTTCCTCCCACTGGCTTAAGTTTATTAACATTTTTCCAACTGCTTCTTTTCTTTACACAGAGAAGCCGTCCTCTTGCCATGTTACCATGTCAGCTGCTGCCACCTCTGCCAGGTCAGCACTCACACCACGCTTGGTTTCAATTCACCAAAAAATTTAACTCCCCCATCACATTTGCCAAGCAAGCAACAGCAGCCCCATGCAGGGAGTACCAGCACAGATGCACGTACCTGTCCAGCCCCACCAGCCTCCTCCCAGGGTTGCTCATGCACACATCTTAAAGTCATAGAATCATAGCATCTTTAAGGTTGGAAAAGACCTCTAGAATCATCAAGTCCAACCATCAAGCCAACACCATCATGTCTACTAAACCATGTCCAGAAGTGCCACATCTACGTGCTTTTTTTGGGGGATTACATTGTTTTGCTTTTGTAGGGTTATTAGTATTACTATTACTATTACTATTACTATTACTATTACTATTACTATTACTATTACTATTACTTCATGAACTTTAACTTTCACAAGTGCTAGTCTGGAAATGCTGTATGGAACCAGTGCTTATAGCACCCAAGAACGCTAGTTTCACCTTTTCTAATATTTAATATTATATCTCCCAGATAAAAGACAGATATTCCACTGAACAATTGAGATAATTTTTCATTATCATTGATATATTAAAAAAAATCTTCTTAGTTGGGCAGAATGCACAGGAAAATTCAGAACTTAATCATGGAAGCTACATTTCCTAAGGACTGTTCTGCCATCAACCTCTGAAGGGCTGAGGTGCATCATTGCTCTTTAAGCCCTCTCCTGGGTGTATCAGACACTCCCTGAAAGGTGCCTTCCAGCCATGGTGGTAGATCTTTGTTCTCCCAGTTCCCTTCCCAGGCTGAAGCAAATTTTACCAAGTCAGGTTGCCTTTGCCTGAGGGGAATGTGCAAGTGAGTACACAGGTGCACACAGAAAGAGCCTGTGAACAACTAAATAAAGATGCTATTGTAGCACTAAGAACAGTTAAATATTGATATCAAGAATATAGAAGTTTAATGTTTAAGGAAATTCATATTAATGAAGTTTTTCTACACATAGAAATGCCCCTTCTGTTATGCCTGTGGTTAGACTTTCGTAGTGATGTGTGATTTATGAAGCTGCATACCAGAATAATGGCAAAGCTAAACAACCAGGTTCAGGTCTGACTGAAAATTACTTTTCAAGTTGTTATTTCTGTGTTATAAAGAGATTGATAGACAGAAGCTAAACAGTTGATTTATCCCTGCAGAGAATCCAGTGATAATAAAAATAAGTGGATCAAACAATGAATTCCTTACCATGGCAGACAAAAATTTATTACAAATCTGAACCCCATATGGGACTAAATCCAGTCCTAGAAATAATAGTAACTTGTGCTGCTCAAATTACATTTTGATAAGGGTTCAGACTACAAATTGCCCAATTCAAATACAGGAATGTAAAAACAGTCTGTAAACAGATTTATTTTGAATTCATTTAACACTACCAAGAAAATAAAATTGATTAACTGTCTACTATAAATCTTCCAACCTTCAGACCCTAAGGCAGTCATTAATATAAATTCCTGACATTTAAAGCATGTATTGACACCAGAATTGTACATATACATTAAATCAGAGAGGTACACAATGCTTGGGATTTTTTAGCTATGCTTACATCATCGTGCAAATCCACTCTCTTTTGCTCATGGATTATAAATCTGAGATATACTCAGGAAAGGAAATTGAAAAATCTAAATAAACATTCGGGTGAATAAATGATGTGAACTCACAATTTTTTCTAAGTAAAAAACACTAAAGATTTTTCTTTCTGGACATCTCTAAAATCACTGTTTCTATATATTTTTACTTATCATAAAAAAATAGAGAGGACTAGAAAATGTAAGATGGGAATATTGTAATCTATCACCTTCATTAGTGACAGTGATTTATATCTGAAACTGTTGGACAGAAATAATACTAAGGGCAACTGAAAAACCCCAAACAGGTAACAGCCTTTCATTTATTTTACTTCATTTTATCTCTTTGTATTATATATTCAGTCAGAACTATGGCCCCAAGCTGTCTCCAGAAATATTTCTATGAAACTTTTTTCTCTCAGAGAAGATCTCTTAGAATGAAATAAAGAACAAAAATCTTCTTGACAGTGGATATTATTCAGGAGAATATGCACTTACTCACTTCATCTGACTTTGGATCACAGAAGTCCATTAACCATTTTCTGCCTCTTTCCTCATTGGTCAGATTAAGATAATTTCAGTATCTTAAAGTATTTTAAATTAATTTTTCACTAGGTTTTATAAAAGGCTTAGTAATACGATTTTCCCCCTTTATTTTCTGATAGTACTTTTGGGAGAATATTTTCACGTAAGAAAATATGCTGTACCATGGATCCACGTCAATAAAATGCAAGTTATTCCCTACTTTAGATATGTATACTCTTAAAGCACGCTTTCTGTGGCTACTGAAATATGAGCACATGCTTGCATGCTTGCTCGGACAGACAAGTCAGGGCCTCTGGGAGCCCACTTTCACAAGTACAGAAACTTTTTTTTTGTTTGGTTCAAAAGCCCTATTTTAATTTGATAGCAAAATGTTATTCAACACTAAATATGTTAGGTTTCAGGATTATGACCCTTGAAACAGTCCTACCTCAGAAAGTTTTACGTATATATGACAATATATGACATTACTTTGAAATACAGTAAACATGAAACAAATGGATTTGAAAGGTCTTTTGGGTGATATTTTTGACCAATATGAAATTCACTGGTAGAACTAGAGGCTCCAAAACTTACGCTTTTTCCTTCGGTGCTAGTGGCAGTACATGCATGAGTGTATATTTGTAATCCTGTCCTGGTTTCGGCAGGGATAGAATTAATTTTCTTCCTAGCAGCTGGTATAGCGCTGTGCTTTGGAATTAGAATGAGAAAAATGTTGATAACACACTGATGGTTTAGTTGCTGCCAAGCAGTCAAGGACTTTTCAGCCTGTCAACGAGAAGGCGGGGGGCACCCAAGAAGCTGGGAGGGGGCCCAGCCAGGACAGCTGACCCAAACTGGCCAAAGGGATATTCCATACTATATGACGTCATGTTTCCTATATAATTGGGGCATGGGCTGGGAGGTCAGTCAGCACAGGGTCTTGCAGAACATCGACTTTGGGTGGTGAGAAATTATGCTTTTTTTTATATTATTATTATTGTAGTTGTTGTTGTTTTGGTTGGTTTTTTGGTTGTTTTTTTGTCCTATTAAATTCTCTTTATCTCAGCCCATGAGTTTTGTTTTTTTTTCC
Source organism: Psophia crepitans (assembly GCA_013399095.1). Classification (NCBI taxonomy): domain Eukaryota; kingdom Metazoa; phylum Chordata; class Aves; order Gruiformes; family Psophiidae; genus Psophia; species Psophia crepitans. The sequence continues at coordinate 1,180,101 of VWZZ01000543.1, forward strand.
TTTTCCATTTCAATTCTCTCCTCCATCCCACTGGGAAGGAAGGAGGGAGCAAACAGCTCTGTGGTTGTTTTAGCTGTCTGCTGGGTTAAACCACAAAAAATCCATATTCTCTAAAAAAGCAACTGAACAGAAAGTGTTCAAATATTAATCTATATTTCTCTAGCTTTATTTAAAACACATATATACCATATAATATATAAAAATGTAGGTAAAAGGTAGGAAAAAATGCATTAATATTTCTAGTACCTCCAAAATTTCATGTATCTAAACAGAAGTCTTATCCTTTGATGAATGTCCATGAGCTCAGGTGAAATAAAATATGGAAGTTTCTGAAAACAAGAGAAAATTTCTCACAACTCTGGAGACAGTGTGGCCAAACCAATCAACCAACCAACCAAACAAACCAACCAATCAGAAAAATCCCCCAAACCATGGATATTTCAGAAGCTAGATGATCTAAGTATTTATTTGCTAATAACTACACAGAAAAAGGAAGAACACCCAGCAAACATGTGAAAGCATGCCAGGAAATCATAGCAAATCCTCTATTAAATCATTTCCTTCATCAAGTATGAAGGAACAACTAGAATCAAATAATATAAACAGAGGTATCATTATTTATAATAATTGCTACAGATATATATATGGAATTTATAATTTTTTTCTCAAAATACTTAAATCACTGTGGATGAATGAAAGGTACTTGTTTTGAAAGTCAGATTCCATTGATAATCCAAATACTCACTACAGCGCAGGAGTGGGTTTAGTTTCTATTGACAGGCTTTAAAAGACAGAAAGAAAGCAAAAGCAGAAAAGACAGATGTTTATACTGTTCGATATCTGAACGCATGTAACAGATCATTATCTTCTGATGTTGCCTTAACTTCTGTTGAAGTGAGGAACATGCAGCAAATACGATGTAACCTCAACTTCTAAAGTAGCTCCAACAAAGCATGTCTGTTATATCTTTCAAAAGTTATCAAATTAATCACAGCCTCGAAAACACTCCAAAACCGAATGTTTCAGCACCGTCTTTTCCATCTCATCTAGCTACTCTATTCCTATCAGCCCTACAGCATGTGGGTTTGCTGACAGTTAACTCATGGTACATGTCAGCTCTGTTCCTGTACAACTTATAAACCTCATCTACTTTAAACTTTCAAATAAATAATTTCCCAGGCATTTCCTGAAAAGCCAATGTTGATTACTACAGTTACGAAAGAGATCGTTATACTACTTTCGATTAAGTTGTCTTCTCAGTAACGTAATGCCCTTCTAAATGGTTGTATTAGAAATGCATTGGCATTGTGCAGCTTGATTTTTACTAGAGTTAAAATTGAATTAAATTTCCTCAAACATCTCTTCTCTCACCTGGGAGAGAAATACTCAAGGAAATGGTGAGAGAGCTATCATTCTCTGATAGCAAAAATATGTCAAAAAAGAGTTGATGTTAGAGAAATTACCAACCAGTGTCCTGAGCATTTATTCATGCAACAGTATATGATATCATTGTCCATTGTTCTATCTACCAAATTTCAGGGAAATTTGGCCTGGGTTTGGTTTTCCTAAACATTGTGGCAAATCTGGCTTAAAAGGATTGAAATTTGGCTATACATATACAGATCGTATGATCCAGAAACTTACTGGAATAAGGGAAGCAAATGGCCTACACATGGAACAAAGGCTGAGGGGCTTCCTGGGAATGTTTTTCCACATGAAGATGCAGCAGCTCTTAGCTGTGATAGAAGCATCCAGATGACTCCCTAAACTGACTTGTAAAACTCTCCAAGCTTTGATGCAATATGTCTTCCATACTCGGTATTTTGAAACATTTGTTTCAGTGCCTGGCTCTGAAGTCTCTAACCTAAATATTGCTCCATGTGCTGGGAAATATAAAATGGAACAGCATTAAGAATAATTGGATAAGTAAATTACTGGAAGATTCTGAATGTGGAAAAAAACACAATATGTATATAATTGTTTCAATGTACCATGTAATTAGAGTATGCTGAGTATCTGTAATAGCTTGTCAGTGCAAAGGAGAAACATTTTCTATAATGCTGTCTGCTTTTCAAAATTAGGAACATATTCCACTAAGAGCAAGTTTTCCAAAATGCAAATTTTAGGATTATAGGAAAAAACCAAATTGGATCACATTTCTCCATTTTAATTGGCCGGTTTCCACTTTTTTTTCAGAATTAGCTATCTTTAAGTTAAGAACAAATAAACTTTTTAGTTTCACACTAAAACAGATGTTCACTTCAGATACAATACTGAAGTGTTTCATTTCAGCTGAAAAAAGGAAATGTTTCCTAATTTTGCACTTACCTTAAAAAAAATAGCCTAGAGAACTTAAAATGACTTCTCACTAAGAACCAGTAGATATCTCTTTCTACTTGTAGAAAACATGTGAAACTTTTCCTTGTACTTGGAAAAAACTATGTTCCTCAGTTAGAAACAAAGCATTAGGAGAGTGAACAAGACCTAACAGGGCATTGAGTCTAGATCCCCATAGCTGGAAGCAATCACAGATTTTCCTCATAGGCTGACGAACACAGAAAATGAGTCAAACAAAAAAATACTCTTTTTTCCTGCTAATATATTGGGCTTGAAGAACTGAAAATTCCTTTAATTGTGAAACAGAGAAACTTGATATTAATCTTAGAGCAGACAGGGACTAAGCAAAAGAGAAAACAGACCTGAGGCACTGTGGGATGAGCTGAAAAAGAAGAAAACTGAAGAGGGGCATATTAAACAGAATGTGCACAACGACAAGGTTTTGGCGAGTTGTTCTTGCATAAGTTGAGTTTAGAGATGGTTTGACATGGATACTGAGAATCACAGAGTACCATTTCCAAAACGAAGTGTTGCAAGATGAGACAAACAAGTGTACCAGAAACTCCCAAGGAAGAGACAATGCTGGTGTCTTTGCAGGCAAAGTTCAAGAGCTGCTGAATCTGACCGAATAACACTGAAACACAGAGAACTTCTGAGCACCCAGTTGTGGAAGGTTTACCAATAGACAGACACTAGAACTAATAAAAAAGTCTCTTGATAATTTCTTTTTTAACGACAAACATTTCCAGAATGTGCAATGTGCCCATAAGGGTATGACCTTGTCCCAATGTGCAAGTTTCATTCCAGAGCCCAGATGTGGGATGGGCTGATGTAATAAGGCATCAGCCTGAGGCCTTAATCTAAACGGAAATATATGATACGGAGAGTCTACTCTGCCAGATTTTGGAAAGAGAATGCTCTTAATTCAGGACTGAAGAATTATCCAATTCTAATAGCTAAAATAAAGTAATTAAAATTTTCTTGCCAACATATTTTCTCTATCATCAATTTTATCTTACATGAGAAAGAATGCAAATCTTTGGAGAAAATGTATGAGCCTGAGAATATTGGGACTGTTTGTTTACATTACTTTGTTGGAAGCTGTTGGGATATATTTTGCCATTTTTTTTATTGTTTCAAGATGGGTTAGTATCATATGGTTTGTGAGCAGTGAGTTTTGTGCACTTATTGAAAAGGCCTGTTTGCCTGACTCTTCTTAGTGTATCAGGTTTGAAGACAAATGTTTCAAGAAATAATTAAAAGTAAGGAGATGGGAATAGGGAAAAATTATGACATATGTTTATCTGAGGGAAAATACATAACACTAGATTGATGTCTTTCTTTTGATGAAAAAATTGATTGTCCAAACAAAGGTAATAATACAGATCTCATCTATTTGGACTGCTGGCATCTGATATTAGTTAATATGGGAAGCCATAAGTTAAACTGGATATTAGTAGGTTTTCTGATGAAAAAATGGACTAGTGAGGAGAACATGAAAAGAGTAGTGCTGAATCTAGCTGGAGGAGTTTACCACAAAAAGTCTCTCAGGAATGGATTGAGGATTGATCTTGAAACTTTTGCATTAATGATGTTGCCTCAAAGACAGTAGCAATGAGCTCATGATCTGCAGATGAAACAAAATCTGGTAGCATCACCAGTCCAGAGGAGGCATGTGTATCATGAGCTGGAAGCACCTGAATACAAGAGTGATGGAAATGGAATGAAAAAAACCATACAGGTTAGGTTAATGCAAGAAAGAACAAATAAAAATTATCCTGTAAACTGAATGAGGATAAGCTGAAAGTGACTACAGAGAATAAGGACCTGGTCGTACTGACTGGCTGCAGACGAAAAGAGTCTTCAGTTCATACTAGAGTGCAGCTGCAAGTGGGAAACCAGCATGCACACAGATTCGTTGCCACAGGAACACAGCTGCAGAAAGTTGTTTTCCTATTTTACCATGAATATATGGTTGTCCTACTTCTGATAAATCAACCAGATATTCCTAGCAACTTGTTCTCTAATCTGTACAAACAGACCAGTTGTTAATACAGAACTATCTGTTTCTAGCTAAGGAAAATCAATATACAATTGCTTTAAATCAAACTGGCTTTCTGAACTTTGCTTATGAAAAGTCACCATTCTTCATTGTTCCTTATCTTATTGCCATTAGGATGACAAAAGCCAAATGAAGACCATATTGTTTAAAACTTTACTAGTGCTTTGATAAAGTACATTGCTGTCTTCTATTATTTTAAAGTTATGCTACTGATTGTGCCAAAGCAAAGTAAATGCTTAAAAGGACAGATTTATCTTGCATGACGGTGATGAAATAAGGAAACTCAAAAAGTATTAGCTTACATAGCCTGTAAGAACAAAGGGTAAGGAAGGTATGATTCCTTTCTGCAGACATTTGGGGAAAGGCAGGAATGGAGGACGGGAGGAACAATATCTTCCAAAAACAAACTAGAACATGCAGGCAGGCATTAGCAATTGATGCTTTTCCACTACAAATAAGGAGAAGTATCATTTTTCATAAGCATAGTTCTGCAACAACTTTCCAGTGACTGGAGTAGAGGAAGGAAAGCTAGTTAGTTTTAAATCTTCCTAAATTTCTGAAAGGAATTACTGGAAATGTTTCTCTGAAAATAGATAGTATGTGATTTGATATTATGGGCCTCCTCTAGTACTGTGTTCTTGTATTTCTCATAAAAAAGTATTTTAAATTCTAGTCTGCCTCTGTTTAGACTTATTGGTGACAGGGTTTGCTAGAAATGATAGAGATCAGAGAGCACATTTAACAGGAACTCAATGAACAGCATGGTGTCAGTGGATGTATGTACATGTCTACAGAATCATATATAGATACATCTACAAGTTACAGCATAGACACCATAACTTGGTTTAAATAAAACATTACTAAATAGGTACTAATATGAAGTTGGCAAATCAGATGATACTAAGAACTTGTCTCATTCTTTCACTATGCTATTTCTCGGTGAAAGAACTATTAATCATGATATAATGTATATTACATTTCTGCTATTCTCATAGATATCCTGTTTAATGTCTTAAAGGTCATTTGGACATCAAATCCAGTAGCATGTTTGTCTTGTTACTAAACTATGGGAAACCACTGGGAACATAAACATGTAATTATACATGAAAGAGCTCTTAGATCATCTTGTCCTATCCTGGCCAATGCATGACTCTTCCCTATAATATATGCCTGAATCCTTTAGATGGGGTGATATTTTACATAATTTAAGTGATGGGTCTTCCACCACATCCCTTAAAATATTATTCTTCTGTCCTCTATATTTTCATGTCAATGTGAAGTTTAAATCATATATTTGGATGCAAATGTATATGATACAGCTAACAGATCTGCAAGTACTGGAATGTTGGTATTATCTTTCTACTCGTAAAGAATATTTCTGGGTGCACAAACTAAGTAGTGCTAAGAAATAAATAAAAGAAAAGAAAGCAGTCATTTATTTAGGAATAAACACTCTGAACAACCTTGGTCTGTAAGCCAAATCCTTTGCAATCAGAAGCAATCAAACAGTTCTAGAAAGCCACCTTACAGCTGATGTGCATTTTTCTGTACACCCTAGGACTCAATGCACGTCTCAGCAGCCTATAACAAACTGAAAGTCTGCAACAAAAGACCAAATGCTGCAACAGGAGACAGAAGAGTCAAGGATATTCTCAGTATAGGCTCTTGTAGTAAGGTAATATAAATAAAATTCACAGGTCTCAAGAAACAGACCTATTTCCATGCAACAAATAAGACAATATCCACTCCTCTTTTTCTAAATCTTCTATGAACATTTACACATAACTCTTCACACTTTCATTGTTCTATCCTCCACTAGATCACTTAAGTACTCAATTTTAAACATTTTTGCTCACTAGAATAAGTCATCTGGGTCCTCTTTACTACTCCCAGTATAACTCTGTTGAGCCTCAGGTCAATATATAAATCTGTTTCCCAGAGCTTCTTGTAGACCTGTTTCATATTCCTCTTATACCTACACCCTCTGTCAGGTAGACCTGATTATTATTGGTGAGGATATACTTTCCGGTCTTCTGTTTTCTAACTTCACTTTTATCTGGAAATTATCCTGATATGTCTGTGTCATGGTTTTACTCCAGCCAGCAGCTGAGCACCACGCAGATGCTCGCTCAGTCCCCCTCAATCAAAAGAATGAAAGTGAGAAAACTC